>LR999972.1:16000000-16600000 GCA_905220455.2 Deilephila porcellus | reverse complement strand
AGGCTTTTGGCAACGCATGCTATCTCTTTCACATTTACGGGTGAAATGCTATACTCTGGCACTACGAATGTATAGCTACAGATATTTATATATTATAGCAATAATGTACTAAACCAAAAGCCCAGCTTTTGACCACAGAATTGTTTTGACTGAACATCGTACGTTTGAAGGTCGTCATGTGTAACATTATTTGTTAACTAAATTATATTTATTGTTATTAAATTATGTTGGTTCTTTTTTAAAATTATTTAATCATTTTTGTAATACAAATAATGAGGTTTTTATATTTTTTTCATAAATTATAATTGCATGTTGTAATGTTTATTTTTTCGTTTACTAGCAATACTGTACGAATTACTACTAACTTCATAAGTATTTTGATATTGTGCAATTGTAAATAGTTCGGTAATCGGTTTTAGGTTAATTATTCGTTTTTTTAATGTTATTTAAACTTTTTGATACGAAAATGATTTGTGTTGTTTTCTGTGATGGTTCTAGTGTGTTGGTGAAAGTGTTCATTGCCGTTATAAAGGTAATTTAATTCAATTATATTGATACTGGCGCGATAACTACGCCGAGTTTGTGCATTTCTTAAATTCGTGATAAATCACAAGAGGCATTTTATCGCTTCAGTTTACTAAACTACGTATAACGTAATTCGATTTCTACATGCTCCCCTTCATATCGGTTAATAAACAGCCGTGTTTCATATGTTTTTCAAGGGACACTTGTGTATTAGAATGTTTTGATTAATTGTAATGATTTCAATGATATTGTGGTCCTTTCAAAAGGCATGCTATTACTAGTAATTAAAATTACTTGTAAACACTTAACCTTAATGTATTTATAACAATTTCTGTCCGCAATTTTTGTTTACTGCGTAGTCAAACACGGGACCATAGTAGCTATCGTTGTGCTAGTGTAATGCCGAGTATTAAAAGTGCTCAGTAGTTAGTGCAGTAAAAAGTTACGGTTGCATGACCACAAGCTATCTATATTTGTATTACCTAATTTTAATACTGTATAGATTGTGTGATAGGTCTGCCGCCGCGCCGTAAATTCGATTACGTCGTTCTTAGTCTTTTTTTTCTTCTAAATAAATATGTATTAAACCTAAAATAATATTGGGCTTGCCCTACTCCAAAACCCTAGGCACGCCACTGCTCTAAAGCAGGCGAGTATAATGAGTAATTGTAGCTAAACTACAAAAAAAAAACAAAGAAATAATGAAGAAGGAATAGATTTCATAATTGATTCGATATGGTTAGAAATCTTTATTACTTTTTCATCTAAATTCTAAAGATATATCAATGTAACTACAATATATTGCAGAAGGCATGATTTTGCCTACTCATATATTTAATAAAGACCGACAATACACTCAGAATTTCCCGGGAACATTATGATATACATATAACTATCATTACATACAATTAGCCCACATACCTTTATGTTCTTTACCATTAGGTATATGAACAATGGCCTTGTCCCTTACTTTGAACATAAATCCCATACAAGACTATAATGCCTGGAACTTCATTTTATCGTATTTTGCAAGACAAGTTCTTTAATCAAATCTCCCGCTATTTTTCCTTCCTGGTGCCACCGGCTTACAGATGGTCTGTCACTGCGGTGCGTCCGGTGCGCGGTCGTAATAAAGTCGGCGACACAAATCGCAATTCAGACCTCATAACCTCACCATTGTATTCATTTCATTATATGCGACTAATTTAATTGTTTTAGCATACATTGCTCGTGTGCTTGTGTTGTATGTAGAAAAATGTTTGTGCAATATTGAAATGGATTGGTGGATTTGTCTGGTTGACAGAGTGGCTCAATAGATTATAATCTTGATCTTTACAAGAAAAAGACACTGTCATTCTAAAGTCTAACCACTTCATGCTATGTTCAAAAATCCATATAATTAATTTGATTGTAAATCATATTCATTTCATTCTAAACCATATTAGTTCAACTCGCAGGGTTGTTGTCAGATTGTATGAGATCAGTGACTAGTTCAGTGCCACATTCGCAAATTGGGTATTCGACTATCATCGATTTTTGTATTATATTGCAGACAAACACAAGTACCATTAAAACAAAACATTTTTGTGAAAACAGTGATAAAGTAGGTTATAACATGAGGCAAATATTAGTATTTTAAATAAAAAAGTGAGGACGTAGTGGGAACATCTTACCGTCTCTTTCACACCCGCACACTATAATGCACTATAGTGCACAGTGACGTCACTAATTTTGTTTTGCATCCCTTTTTATACCCCCACTACAGAATTTAAAACGTTTCTAACTTTTTTAATTCTGAATGGATTTACAAAATTCTTTGTTTGCTAGATTTTGGATATAGATACTTTTTGAAGAATACAATAAAAACAATGAGTCAAATACCCAATTACTCTGAGATTTCCTAGGCGGCTCTATGACAACTGCCATTTCCAAATGGCAACCACTGAACGTAAAACCTTTGTATCTTGAAGAGCGTATTAATACTGATGATTTCATCTGCTAGATTTTAATCTACATCGTTCCACACATAAAATCAGTAAAATGAAATCCCAACTATAACTCAAAAATATGAAAAGTAAATTAGAAAAGGATAGAATGTAAATCACGTTATATGTTGGCGAGTGTGTTCCGGCGTGGATATAAATTACTGCGCAACATGCACAGGCACAATTAAAACAAACACAACCGAATGTATGATATCCGTCACAAACAAACTCTACGGGAGGGACAGCTATCGATGCTTTATCGATGCCCTGGAGTTGGGATAAATTGTAGTTTATAATAATTCATCATTTTTATTTTTACGAAATTCTGCGGTTTTGTGTGTGAATTCATTAATTGACAATAGATTCTCGATGTTTGCATTTCAGTTGCACTACTTCAGAGTATGGCATCTCATATAGTAAATTAATCTTCTGACAATATTTGGGTATCCACCTTATATTATTAAATCATATTTTCTTAAAGTAGACATGTAATCTGTGGATATTTCTCCAGAAATTTTTCGCGTTGGTGGACGGATAAATTACAATAGATTAATAACCTGTCTAAAATGTATCTTCTCAATCCTCCTACAAGCTTTCATACCTACAACTAATTCGTCAAAATATCACGATTATCCAAGTTATTCTCCACTCTATCGTTGCTCCGTCCTCACTACCGATATAACGTTTGTATGACGTCAAAACAATCACCAATCAACGTTGCGGCGACCGACGACAATAAACACGGCTTGAACGCGGCGCGATACGGCAAGTTAGATTTATTTTGGATCATAACAAGCCTCTGTGGTGTTTTGCTCAAATAATATGCGTCGAGAATTGGAAATCTTTTATTATACCTTTGAAATGCATAGAAAAAACAAACTGTACGACATAGACAAAAATTATTTATTGATATCAGCATGCAAGCCGTAAATATATTTCTAGCTCTTGAGAGTTTAGAAGGCAGATAAAAGGATATGGACTGGATTACCATTAGGCCATTAGGATTCCATGGTGTGTGTATTGACCCAAAATGATATTTTAACAATCATCAATCAGTTCCTATAAAGTGACCAACCATTCTGTTTGTCGGCCAAGTTTTGACATGACTATTTATTTTGCCCTTTACAGATACTGCGCCAGAACTGCACTACACGTTCATCGAGCAAGCTTTGCACCCGGGCCCGGCGTTGGCAATGCACTGCGCTGCATCAGGCTCACCGCCACCGAGGTTCACTTGGCTACTGGATGGACAGCTTATTGAAGAACACAATACTCCGCAGAGGTAAGAGCAATTTGTAATATTACCGATAGCTGTGTTGATACATAGATCCATGTATAAAACTGTAAATATACCTAGTAGTGAAGATTAACATTACGAATCTATGAGATAATTGAGAAAGTAAGAGGTGTTTCAAGGTTGAGACGAGTTTACTAAGTAATCTAGAGGGTATGTGTAAGAAAGTTCTCGAATCTTTGGTTGATTTGACGGACTATTCGTACACTATGGAAGAATACTCAATGCGCGTAACGTACGAATTCTGCGAAGCGGAACAAGTGTTCTGAATAGTGTTCACTTATTTACGGGTCTTTGAGAATAACGTGTCCAGATTGTATGAAATCGATATGTTTGATTCCTCCCGTATCCTCAGATCTTATTATTGTTACTACATTTCTAACTTAAATTATACAATAAAGAAGTAATTTTATTTTGCTGTCCATATTATGATTATTTGATTGCAGGAGTATAACTCAGTTCATGAATCCGAGCGGTGACGTGGTAAGCTACCTGAACTTGACTTCCGTAAGACCTGAAGACGGCGGCCGGTACACTTGCAGAGCACACAATGCGCGAGGCGCCATTGAACACTCTACCAGACTCAATGTTTACGGTACGAATGAGCTTGGAGGATGTTTTGTATACTGTTGAAGTCATTTAATGCAAGCAATGTGTATAGTGCCACCTCTAAGTACCCTGTTACTTAGCAGTCATTAGGAAAATCATAGGTACACTGTTAGTTACGGGCTTTAACAATTAAGCATTGAATGACTCGGACTAGAGAATGCTAAAAAATATTTGATCTCCAGCAATGTCACGAACAGAACGAATTGTCATTGTAGTTTAGACTGGCTTTAACGTGACTCTACCAAATAGTTCTAAATAGGATAAGCTTCCATAAATTATATACGGATAAGTCATTATACTTCATATAGTTATTAATTTTGAACTAGAAAATAATTCAATACACTTTTATTTCAGGTCCACCCTCCATAAGGAACACGGGCCCAGTTCGTGTAGTAGCAGGCGTCAACACCACCATCTACTGTCCCTACTCCGGATTTCCAATCAGGTTGATGGAGGTGCATTTGCTTAGTAAAATTATAAGTTTCCATTTTGTTTCATTTATGTAGTTTCTAACATTCCCACGTTGAATAAGACTTGAATTTGTTTATCCCCTTTCATTTGTTATTTTGGTCTTTTCTGTATTTTCCTCGTACAAACTTTTAATGTTAAGGTTGTTGGAAATGTTGTGTGTATCTGTAGTAGGAATTCAAATAATATCCTCTTACTTATATTGACAATAATATTCTGAAATATTTAATCCGTCGAAAATTTTCTACAATTATAACATCCACTAATAATGAGAAATCGAACGACAATTAATTATTTGCAAGTATTTATTTAAAGTTATTTTTACTTGGATTCTAATAAAGATGCTAATAAAACTGAATTTTTATATCAAAATTTAAATAATCTGTTAAAAACAATTGATATGTAGAATACAACCAATCATTCTAAAACTTTAAAAAGTTTGGAACTTCTTTAAATATTTTTGTTTCCACTTGTAGTGAGATTCGCTGGCAGCGCGGCGGCATGGATCTGTCGCCGAGCGGCGCGCGCGCGCTGGCGGGGACCAGCGGGGAGCTGCTGCTGTGGCCCGCCGAGCCCGCGGACGCCGGCGTGTACTCCTGCAGGGTCACGGCGCCGTCGGGGCAGTACGCGCAGAAAGACGTACAGATATTTGTTAGGAGTAAGTTAATGTCTCCATCCTACTAATATATTATTATTTACCCCCAGTTGATGTAGAGATAGACACGTGTAACGGATTATTATAACAAATACGATATTTTTTTATTCCATATTTGGATTATGTTATTTTATTGTCATCTTAATGACTTGCCTTATTCCTACGGAACAAGTAAATCTTACGTAGGATTACCACTACTGAGAAGTTTAAATTTTTCCCCATTTTCTGCTGATTCTAATGTTTTATTTTTGACATCACCAAAACGTTTTCAGATCCTCCAAAAATTGCTGGGTTCATGTTCCCTGCCGACCTGGTGGAAGGCAGTTCCATCCAAGTGCTATGCGGCATTACATCAGGCGACAAGCCTGTTTACTTCTCGTGGCTCAAGGACGGACTGCATATACCTTCCAGCTTACAGGTATGTTTCCCCTATAGATGTTGATATTTTCATACTATTGACCAAGTTCAATTTACAAGTTGTTTCAATATAGCTGGCAGAAGAATATATTATTTGTATTGAACTAGCTACCGATATAATTATGATGGATATCATAAATGATTTTAATCAACCAAATTATTATCACCCGACATATTATACTTATGTGTCATTTGGCGAGAGAAAGATGAGGCATCGCGATAGCTCTGCGCATACCGTCAAGAACAATAAAGTCACTTTGCCATGTGTATTAAGATTTCATGTATTAATTATTGATAATATCTAGGTTCAAGAGAAGGCTTTGGATGAGTTCAGCTTCCTGATATTCTCTCACGTTACATCGAAGCATAGCGGAGACTACACATGTGTTGCTAGTAATTCGGCTGCCGAGGTCAATCATACCGCCAGGCTTGCTGTCAAAGGTATTTATAATATTCGTGTTCTCTCTCTCTCTCTCTCTCCCTCTCTCTTTCTACCTTTAATCTGAGGAATTCTGCTACAGAAAATAGGCTTCCCATCAAACTGTTGAATATGTGTTCAATTTGACACTATTATTATCAAGAATGTTGCATTTAAAATATTGGACATAATTTTTCAAAGTTCCGTAATGGCTAAATCTAAAAAACTATAGATTTGATAACATACATATGTTTGCAGTGGCTCCATCGTGGTTGTACGAGCCTCAAGATGTATCAGCGTTACTAGGCACGCAGATCATAGCTCACTGCGCCACCAAAGGCTATCCAGAGCCGAGGATTAGTTGGCTTAAAGGGCACGGTAAGGATTATTCATCATCACAATATCTCAATATTTAATTGTTGGTAACATCGTTCTTTCTTAATTCTCAAATTATTTTACTTATGAATCATTTTCGCTGAGCGTAAAACCAAGCTATAACTTGTTCTTAAAAATTTATCTGTATGCCAGTTTCGAACTTAGCTCAAAAGAGTTGAATTTTTAGATATGGTAGCGCGATATATTTTTATAAAACTTTTTATAAAACGTTTACAAGAGAATCATCCCACAGATGGCCTCATCCAGAAGGCCTCATCCATGGCTGAAGAATGAGAGAGACAGGACTAAGAAATTTGATGAGTTGAATTTGTCAGGTTCAGGAGCGAGCGACTTCCGTCCCGTGTCGAGCATGGCGCTGCAGTTCCCGGTGCTGTCCAACGGCTCGCTGAGCATCGCGCCCGCCGCGCACCACCACGAGGGCCAGTACATGTGCCGCGCCGACAACGGCATCGGCCGCGGACTCAGCAAGATCATCACTGTGTCTGTTAACGGTACGTGCTAACATCAAACATGCTATTGAATTACACTGACTTCCGTCTACTTTGTGAGCAATGATTTGGCCGTTCGTCCACCATGTTAGCTCGATGTAGCTTTAAGTAAAATACAGTTATTATCCTAAAACTTATTATCATTTGTATCTACTATTATGTTGTGTGCATTTTCAGAACCAGCTCATTTTGAGTTCTCATCTCGGAATATGACAGTGAAGCGCACCGCTCAGGCGATACTCCAGTGTGATGCACGTGGCGACCCGCCCATACAACTGCAATGGACGCACAATATGAAACGAGTCGATCTTACCACATATAGGTAACAATATTAACGCTTCATATTAAAACATTGGAATTGAAATTTAAATTAGTTTGATAGTAGTATATTAGAACACTGATTAACTTCTCAGGGTATCAGTGTCCGAGAAAAGATCAGACAGTGGCGTCAGTTCTCAGCTGACTATTGCTCATGCAGAGAGACCAGACTCAGGCGTGTACAGGTGTCGTGCTGAAAATGCTTATGGAAGAGATGAGCTGCTAATCTATTTGGCTGTTCAGGGTAAGTACAATATTTTGAAAGCAATTAACTCTAGTTATCTTTTCCAGTTTCCTTTCCTACTCCTCTTAATTTTCTAATGATGGTTGATGTTTTTGCTAGGGAAGAAGTTCATGTCTTCATGGAAAAATGATATTTTCCATATGAAGGAGTTTAAGCCTATAGACAAGCCTGATAAAAGGAAATTCAAATAAAAAATAACTATTTTATCCGTTCAATGCTCGTAACTGACTTACATGATGCCTTGATAAGTTGATTTAAATCTATTTTAATAGAACAAAATTACAATGACAAATACTTTACTATCAAAAACCAATTCTGTTTGATATCACCCAGAGCTGCCAGAGCCGCCGTCGGGCGTGCGTGCGTGGGCGCGCGGCGGGCGCGGCGCGCTGGTGTGGTGGCGGCGCGGCTACGACGGCAACGCGCGGCTCCATGCATACCGCCTGCAGTTCCGAGTCGTGCCCGATGATACCCGAGCCTCGCCCGTCGACTGGACGGACGCGCCCGTCCGGGACGTGCCGCTTGATAGGATATTGGAGAAGTATGTGTGGCATTACTGGAATATTATGTCCATCTGACTCTTTTACTGGCTGCCCTTATAGCATGCTCCGGGGATGTAGAGGCAATATGAATTTTAGGTGTACGTTAAAGATCGATTCAGCTAATAATTTTATAACTTACAGCCTTGCTTATAATTGTTAAACTTTGAAATGTTAACTTATTTTACTTAACCATTGTATTATTGTATTTACTCTTTATGTATGTTGTGTCTACTTTGGAAATCATGTATTTACATGTTTTTTTTTTATTGAGTTCTGTTTAATTTTTATGTACTAATATGTGATTTATTGTAGACTTAATAAATAAAAATAAATAAAGAATGCTAAAAATATAACATTCTTGAACAATCACAATGATCTCCTGCATTGTACCTATACGAATATGAGGGGTAACTCTTTGCGTTTCAATAAGTATCGAAAGAAACATGGTTAGATTGAACTATAAAAATACTTTTTCAGGCAGGATTCATCCCAGCCTGGTTCGGAGATCATCCTGGAGTATCGGGTGGACGGCCTGCGACCAGCGACCACGTATGCCTTGAGACTGGCTGCAGTCAACGACATCGGAGACAGTGACTACTCGGAACCTGTTATTGTACAAACATTGCAAGAAGGTAATTTTATGTTAACCATCGTTCCTCCACGTCATTTTATATGCAAAAATAGCAATTACCCAACAGAACTAATAATTTAAAAAAAAAGCTACATTGTCTAAAAGGAATTTGAATTTTATTTCGTTGAAATTGATTTGGCTTCTTTTTTTTCAAAGCAAGTAAAAATAATGATGAAGGTTGTAACCGTAATTAAACAACCACCAATTATTTCAGCTCCGTCAGAACCTCCCCACAACGTCCAGGTGCAAGCGACAGGACCTGACGAGCTCCTGGTTAAATGGCAGGTAGTTTATTTCAGTTAATCATTACGTATTATCTACTCAATCTTTAAAGCGCTTTTTCGATTTCAGTAATGTTCAATCGATTTCTTTTTAACTTGAAAGTTCAATATATGACCATCCAATATAATTAAAAGATATCACTTCCGGCAAACCTAGGGGGCTTTTGAAAAAGGGAGATGAATAAAGATCCTTATGAGGTAGAGGATGTATTATTAGAAATCCAGTGATCTCACTAACCAACCGATAGACAACCAAGCTTTTGTTTCTATTGTAACCTTGGTTGATTCGCCCTATTAAAGCTTACATAACAGATACGTCTACACCATCCACATTTCTGACTCACCCGGTGCCTTCCCACAGGCACCGCCTCAGGACAGCTGGAACGGCGAGCTCCTCGGCTATGCTGTGACGTGGCGCGAGGTGGGCGGTGCTGTACTGGGGGGCAACGGCACGCGCACACTAGTGGCCGCGGGGTGGAGGGCGGGCGCGTCGCTGGGGGGGCTGCGGCCACGCACGCACTACGAGCTGCGGGTCTGTGCGTATAACAAGTTGGGAGCTGGCCCGCCCGCGCCGCCTGTTACTGCGCATACGCTTGAAGGAGGTGAGATATATGATCAGAAAGCTTTGTGTAGTTTATTTTCTATTCTATTTAAATATCGAGATAAAGTATTTGATGATATTTTTTCAAGTGTAAAAAGCTTTCTTGCCATTATGTCGCAATTTCCGGTCTATAGTGATATACAATTATATTAGTTGTATTTTATTCTACATACTATCATATAGGTACTTTTTTTCTTTGCCTAATTTTAATGCAGCGTTGCCGCAAATATTTACATCAATTACCACAATAAAAGAGAGAATAAAGCTGCTCAAAATTAACCAATTGGCTGAGTTAGCCTAATATAATATTAGAAACGTAATGGTATAAGTATGATTGTAATGTATTGTTTCTGGTTTCAGCTCCTGAAGGCGCCCCGGTGCGCGTGTCGTGCGGCGCGGTGTCGGCGCAGGCGGTGCGCGCGTGGTGGCAGCCGCCGCCCCTGCACCTGCGCGGGGGGCTGCTACTCGGATACGAGATACACTATGAGGTATTACTGGCCATTACACAACAATATTAAACTTTTGTATCCCGATATTATTTTAATTTAAAATCTTGATAATTTCTAAATTGATCTAAAATATACATTGCTGGTGGCAGGATATTTATATTCCTTGGAATCGTGGCCATCGCAGTAGATGATGAAAAGCTCGCTGTAATAAAACCCTCTCGGTGAACACTTCATTCGAATTTTACTGCATTTATTAAGTCACAGTGATCAAAAAATCACTTAAAACCTAAAAATAACAAAGCGAGCATATTTCCAGGTGTAGGTACTAATCGATAAAAGAAAAATCCAAGCATGCATACTTTCTAAGTAATTAACAATCCCAGCTATTTTTACATTCCTCAGTCCATGGATGACATAATGAGTCCAGTGGAGACGCACCGCTCCGGCGGGCTGGAGACGGTGCTACAATCTCTGCAGCGCGCAGCCAACTACTGCATCTCAGTGCAGGCGCGGACAGCTGCGGGCGCCGGACCACTGTCAGAACCAGCTTGTTGCACCACGCATGAAGACAGTATGTATCTAACCCCACCTACAGCTGGGTACACCTAACATATCTTACAATATACGTCTTATGTTGACTGTTGTAGCCATTAGAGACTTTGTTAATATTTGCCCTGAAGTCAACTCAGATAGACTCAATCCCACACATGACATGTTTTGTTCAGTTCCAGGCGCACCAGCAGATATAAAAGCGACGGCAAACACAGAAGACACTGTAATAGTTAGTTGGCTATCGCCTCTACACAAGAACGGCAAAATCAAACATTACACAGTCTACAATAGACCACAGAGGTTCGTACTAATCTAAGACTTATGTTAACGTTTTATAAATGTATCGAAATTTATGTCTTTAATCGCTCAAAACTGGGGTCGAGGTAAAATAATCTGTAAGCATGCTCAGCATCATCATAATGTGGTTCGATCTTATGACGGTTCTGATTTACTGCGGCTATCTCATTCAATTGCAGTTCATCATAAAGAACTACTCATGTAAAACAAATTTTCGACTTGCGATTTGAAACCAAGACCAAAACCAAACATTAAAATACCTTAAAAATGTACTCCACCAATTTTATATTAACGAGTTGCTTTCGACAGGACAGGCCAGCACTCGCAGCTGATGGTGGTGCACAAGGACGAGGAGTCAGAGTACCAGCTAGAGGTGCGAGGGTTACAGGAGCACCAGCTCTATGAGTTCTGGGTCACGGCAGCCACGGCTTCTGGCGAGGGGGAGATGAGCGCTATTGTCGCTAGGAAACCTAGTGGAAGAGGTGAGAGATTAAATCGATTCATTTGGAGATTCGTGATGGTATATGGAATGTATGTCCCAGATAGCATCTCAAATATGATGTGAAACCCGATTGAGAGTTTAGTGATCGTTAAAGTCGGTTTGTGCCCCTAGTTTAGTAAAATTGTGTCTCGGAGTATAAAACACCGACGTTTCAAATACCAGACAATAACATCGAAATAGTATTGATGGCATGAATATATATGATATCTGTTTCTGAAAGTTTCAGTTAATGTACAAAGCTCAGGGTTTTATAGCAGTTATAGGGTATTAGTAACAGATGCGCGAGAGTTTGAGCCTGCTGTATCATTTTACTTCACATACGTTTCTCATACAGCCCCAGCAAAGATCACGTCGTTCGGGCGGCGCGTGGAGGCGGCGGCGGGGCGGCGCGTGCTGCTGCGCTGCGGCGCGGCCGGCGCCCCCGCCCCGCACCGCACGTGGGCGCGCGCCCGCCCCGCGCCGCCGCTGCACCAGGACGCGCGCTACCTGCTCGACGGACCGCATCTCATTATACTCAGTAAGTCTACACTACAGGGGTATTCAAGTAGGTATATTGGGAATTGATGGATAACTTTGGAGTATTGTAGGGTTTAGTGTGTTTAGTTTGTTCTAAGTAATTTTCTAATGTGAATATCCAGATGTAATGTGATAGAGCAACTCTGACAGTATCACCGGATATTCTTTAGAATTTCTTAGCAGTAGCCTATGTGCAGCAGTGAACTGTGTGACTGAAGATAGTGAATAAAAGAGTAATATTACGAGAGTATTGTACGCCTTTTTAACATTTGAGCCTACTGGCTCAGAACACTTATCGTTTTATTTGAATTTGATTGAGCTTCCTCATCCATTGTGTTTTGAAAACATTACACACTGACGCTCACAAGGATTGTTGGGTCTTAGTAAATCTCATCTGGGTACATCGAGTTTTCAATAAATAAATATGTTCATCACTCAGGTGTGGACGAGGACACGGCAGACAACTACACGTGCTCGGTGCGCAACGCGTGGGGCGAGGAGCGCGCCAGCTGGCACGTGGCGGTGCGGCGCGCGCCCGCCGCGCCCGCCGTGCGCGCTGCCGACGCCGCGCCCGCCGCGCTCAGCCTCGCCTGGGACTCGCCGCGGGGGAACGGACCGCCCATACGAGGTTAGGACTGGATAGAATTACATAGGCAAACAACATTATCTATGGTGTGGCCTCTGCTCAACAGGGGGTTCAGGTTAATATACAATATGAAAAACTGTGATCTGTAATTATGAAATCTGCGATATAGATCATGTTTTAAGTAGTATGATCTTTTGCTGGTGATAAATAAATTTCTTCAGATACCCAGCACCTATCAGACTATGGCGAAACCCATCAGAATGTTGTTGAATGCTCTCGAAAACTTTAGTGGGTCCAGTTTTATAATCTATATCTTGAAACTGATGTAGTTGGAAACTTAATAAAGCTGGGTTTTATGTGGACTAGTAGATGACACTCTATCTGGCTATCAGCATGTGAATATAGTTACCCTTTAATTATTCGATACCTTGCCCATCTACAATTAATTTCAAATCCCAATCATTATCCAGGGTACATCCTAGAGTACAACGAGCGCTCTTCGGACCGCTGGGAGCGAATCCGTCTAGCCGCCACGGACAGAGCAGTACGCCTGGCTCCGCTGCGCTGCGGCAGCGCCTACAGCGTGCGCGTGCTGGCGCGCTCGGCCGTGGGCGTGTCGGCGCCCGCGAGGGACCTGCTCGTCGCTACTAAGGGCGGACGTTAGTACATTTGATCCTGACTTCATATTAAAATACACGTCTCATGTTGTGGGAATCTGAAAATACGAGTGAAACACATAATAAATAAGTTTAGTGTCATGAGTTTTAGAAACTGTTAAGAATTTATGATCTCTGAACACTCACAGTCAAAATGATATTTGTGGTTCGAAAACCTTGAAGTGGGTATCGAATACACGGCCTCTTGTTTTATAATTAAATGTTAACCAAAACGGATACCGTCTAGTGGCGGTACTTCCATACAAGCCCAAAAGCCCGGCTTGCCCTACTTAATACGTATATACTAAATTCTAAACGAAACAATTACATTCAATACAAAACAGTAATTACGAAACATCTACCATTTTTGAATTTACCGCGTTCCGTCGCGGCATGGCGCTCTTCAATGAAGCGCCTACGACGGCGAGCCGAAGCGCCGCCCGCGCTGCGCAACGCTTGTAATATTTATTCATTCAATAATTTTACCTCTCACGTAGAACGTAGCTCCACGCATTTTTTAAAAGACGGTACGCGCAAAACATATATCTGCCTTCTTCTCTCTCGTGTGCTTTTACGAGGCTTTTGGCAACGCATGCTATCTCTTTCACATTTACGGGTGAAATGCTATACTCCGGCACTACGAATGTATAGCTACAGATATTTATATATAGCAATAATGTACTAAACCAAAAGCCCAGCTTTTGACCACAGATTACAGAATTGTTTTGACTGAACATCGTACGTTTGAAGGTCGTCACGTGTAACATTATTTATTATCTAAATTATATTTATTGTTATTAAATTATTGTATATTGGTTCTATTTTAAAATTATTTAATCATTTTTGTAATACAAATAATGATGTTTTTATATTTCTTTCATAAATTATAATTGCATGTTGTAATGTTTATTTTTTCGTTTACTAGCAATACTGTACGAATTGCTACTAACTTCATAAGTATTTTGACATTGTGCAATTGTAAATAGTTCGGTTATAGGTTAATTATTCGTTTTTTTAATGTTATTTAAACTTTTTGATACGAAAATGATTTGTATTGTTTCCTGTGATGGTTTTAGTGTGATTGTGAAAGTGTTCATTGCCGTTATAAAGGTAATTTAATTCAATTTTATTGAAACTGGCGCGAAAACTACGCCGAGTTTGTGCATTTCTTAAATTCGTGGTAAATCACAAGAGGCATTTTATCGGTTCAGTTTACTAAACTACGTAATTCGATTTCTAAATGCTCCCCTTCATATAGCTTATTAAACAGTCGTGTTATATATGTTTTTCAAGGGACAATTGTGTATTAAAATGTTTGGATTAATTCTAATGATTTCAATGAGGTTGTGGTCCTTTCAAAAGGCATGCTATTACTTGTAATTAAAACTACTTGTAAAAACTTAATCTTAATGTATTTATAAAAATTTCTCCGTAATTTTGGTTAACTGCGCAGTCAAACACGGGACCATAGTAGCTATCGTTGTGCTAGTGTAATGCCGGGTATTAAAAGTAGTTAGTGCAGTAAAAAGTTACGGTTGCATGACCACAACTCACAAGCTATCTATATTTGTATTACCTAATCTTAATATTGTATAGATTGTATGATAGGTCTGCCGCCGCGCCGTAAATTCGATTTCGTCGTTCTTAGTCTTTTTTTTTTTCTTATAAATAAATATGTATTAATCCTAAAATAATATTGGGCTTGCCCTACTCCAAAACCCTAGGCACGCCACTGATACCGTCAAATATGTTATGAAATTAAGTTAAGAGAGAGCTCATGAAACAACAGTTTCACGATTTCGTATAACTCAAAGTGTTAACTGTTTTTCTTTTGTCACAGTATCAAAACCAGCAGTAGAAAAGGACCTGATCACGACAAACAGCTCCTGCTTGAGGCTGAATCTCCTAACATGGGACAGTAACGAGTGTCCTCTCTCGCACTTCGGGATCCTGATCAAGGGTCTGGACGAGACGGCGTGGCTGACGCGCACCGTGGAGCCGGTGGAGCAGGTCGTGATGTGCAGCCTGCCCGCCGCCACCTGGTACCAGCTCAAGGTGGTCGCGTATGGAGATGCGGGCACGACCACTGCGGAATATTATTTCTCTACTTTGACTGAGAATGGAGGTGTGTTTTTTTTTAGTTACACGTTATAAACCAGAAAACATGTAATGGTAGTAGAATAACTAGTGATTGGATTGCATTTGATATTAAAAGCAGTGCTGTTCGTCTTATTTTTTCTCTACTCTATCAAATTGACTAAAACAAACTCAATATTAAATGCAGGTTGACCAATCAGAGTATTCACTGGCAAGATTTAAACCTTGCATTACGAAACAGGTTGTGAGTTTTGATTTCGGAAAATTATGAAGGTAATTTTGACTTGTAAGCACAGTCGTCTACAAATATGAGTAACATTATCCTAGTAGTCACTGAATATGAATTGATAATCATTCACCACACACTATAACGGTGAAAGAAAACATCGTGCGGAAACCTGCATACCGTAGCGATTTGCAAGAATTTCTATAGTATGTAAAATCCGCTAACGCGCCAGGACAGCGTGGTGGACTATATGGCCTAACCCCTCTCAATCGTAACCTTGATTGTAGAGGAGGCCCGTGCCCTGCATTGGGACGTATATGGGTCGATAAAATTACACTGAATATGAGTAAGATGAGGTGGTGGTGCAGAGCGCATCCCGGCGCCGGCGCAGTTCCCGCCGGGCGGCGCGGCGGGCGCGGGCGAGCGCGCGGCGGCGGCGCTCGTGGCGGCCGCGGGCGCGCTCGCACTCGCGCTGCTGCTGCTCGCCGCCTTCGTCTATAAGAGAAAGTAATGCAGCATTTTCATACTTATTCTTTGTTCTGTTGCGTCTTAATTTACCAATGACACATAATTATGGTTGGAGACTGAAGATCGAATCTAGTGGAGTGCTATAGAAGAGGCCTATGTCTAGCAGCAGACGCAGAAGGGCTGATGACGATGATAATATAATTATGTCAAAAATATTGAGTCACTCCATTGATCAAAGAGGAGAAAAATCGTCAGCTCCAGGTAGTGCCTTTGCGAAATACCAGTTCTACTCCCTTGAAAATCCTCAGATTAATAGCCTAATTAAAGTTCTTCGTCATCGACCCAAAATGGACCACCACAATAGTGATCTGGATCAAAACTGGTTTATGGCATATTATGGAGAAGCAAAATCAAGCGTCAAATCGTATGGCTCATATAGGTAGGTATGCTAAACATTTATAACTAGTTTAGTACAATTTAAATCATTTTTTATATAGTTCAGCAGCGGCGTGCTTAAGGAAAGGCTACGAGCAAGGTGAGGTGTCAGAGGAAGAAGACAAGTGTCCGGAGAAGCGAGACAACCACAGGAACTGCCAGCAAGTGTACACCTCCTCGCCCATCAAACGCAACATCAGCGCTAAGGAACAAGGTGAGAAACTAGGCCAGGCATCGATATCAATGTTACACTAGATAAGACGTTCAGTACTCAAAATGTGTGCCACTTACTTGCGGTGCGTGCACCGCACACGAAGCAGTCTGCTTCGTGACAGTGACAGTGCAGTACGCCTTATCGGCTACGTTTAATATGTAATTTATTTTGACGTTTCGCCGTCAAACCGAAAGCAAATCGTCTGAAGTTACATTTTTGTAATAGTTCCAGTCTATGAACTAAATATCGGTAGTGTGCTTTTAAAAATACGGGTGCACTATGACGTGTCTCGTCTATCGGTAGAATGTAAGTCAATGAGGCCAGGTGTTAAATAACCTTCATAGGGTTTTGATTGTGGAAATGTTTATGAGAAATGAGGAAGTGGGTTGGAGCTGTCGAAAAATAGGGTTGAGAGGTTGACATATAGACTTCTTGACAAATAGATATTGAATTCCTTCACCTTTATTAAATTTGTATTGAGATACTATTGACAACTCACGCTCTGATACAGGTGGCAAGTAATTATTGGTTAAAATATCACAATTATAGCAATCTGTGAAGGGGGGTAAACGTTCAGTACTTAGCCCAACTCCAGTGCCTGATGGAGACCACCTTCAACAAGTTATAGTAGGAATCTACGGTGAAGACGTAATGTATATAAGTCCTAATGAAGATGACATTACAGGCGGCGAGTGCGCAGAACTATACGAGATCAGTCCGTACGCGACGTTCAGCATGTCGGGCGGCGCGGCGGGCGCGGCGGCGGGCACGCTGCGCACGTTCGGGCGCGCCGAGCCCGCGCCGCTGCACGCCGCGCCGCCGCGCAGGCCGCCGCTCGACGCCGGTACACGCCATGCCACATCATACCATGCTTCCGTCTTTTCGATCCAACAAAATATATAGAAGTTGCAACGAGGATAAAAATTTAAAGCTCTTGTTATTGTCATCAATTCAGCGTTTGAATTCATGGGTGATCGTTGGCATTCAATTTATGTACTCGGGTTTTTAAGAAAATATCCATCAACCGAGAGGAAATATGTTTCACATCAAAAATCACAACGAAAAATGAACGTGTTATCGTAAAAAAAAATATACCTTATACGGCTATTTACCCTTCAGAGATTCTGAATTCTAAAAAGATATTTCATGTTCCTATGTAGGTATACTACATTTTAAGTAGCACGCTTCTTCAATTATCCGGATATTTTTTTTCAAGCATTAATTCACTGTTCCTGTTATTGACCCTCCTGAAATTAAAACATGGAGACGGAGACAGAAAAAATCTTAGATGTATATAATAATATGACTTGTATGTTTCCAGAGGAGTACACGCTGTCCCGCGCGATGACGCTGATGGTGCGGCGCTCGGAGTCGGACTCGGAGTCGAGCGGCTCGCCCTGCGCCGAGTGCAACTCCAGCGTCTCCTACAGGATGCCCGTCACGCCCGCGAAAGGTGACATTATAAACAGTACACCTTCAAATCAAATCAACTTTATACTCTAATTGTTCAATGAGAAATGTCGCATTGACGGGATTGTTTCTCTTCTCATTTATTGTGGGTGTAGTAGCTAGGCATTTTAGATGATGCTTTCAAACTAAATTGATTCTAATTTTTCATTGGCTGCCACAAATGTGGCCTGGTTTTTAATGAGGCACGCCGGATATAAAGCTGTGTCAAATGACGCTCTCGTATGAGTTTACATCATTGTTGTCCTTATTCCGATATGGGTTAATCACTTTGCGCAGAAATTCATACTTTAGCTCCCACGTCACTCGAATACAACAATGGATGCAACAACATCCGATAAAATATCGGATTCGAAACCCGATAAAAAGTTACGTTGCTTTCCTACTCGAACATAATATTTAGTCATGAACTCCTCAACAAGTGTATATAATATTGCAGCAGAGGAGGGCAGTCGCGGCGCGATGTCGGTGTCGTCGGGCGCGAGCGCGGCGGGCTCGGCGCCGGCGCCCGACGACGCCGCCCGCAGCGCGCGCCACGACAAGCGGCGCCGCCCGCGACGACACGCGCCCACGCACTCCAGGTGACACTACACTATACATGGCTGATGCCAAACTGCCTGACGTATTAGTAACATAACATTCCTACGAGAACGTGCTGACGCATGTAAAGTTCTTCTTTTTCTTATTTATCATTAAAAATCAAAGATAGTATTTTTAAAAGATTATGGTTTCTCTCATATGTATTCTTAAGTACTCATATTATCTTTCAAAAATTGAGATTTTTAATAAGTGTAATTATAAATCCTGCCTCACAAAGTCACCAGATTTCTAATATAATATACAGGACTTTAATCTTCGTCATTGCTAGACGATATACAGAAAAGAAACCAGCCACTAGAGACCTTACTTTAAGATTAAAGTCTGATTATTTACATGTAAACCTTAACTGATGGTAACACACTGCCCTCTAATAACAGAAACCGGAACTAAAATAAAGCCATTCCCGTGTCACGACAGCACAGAGTTATTAATTGAATAAATAGAGGGCGCTGTTAAACAACGTATTTGCTTTAGTATTTTCTAACAAGATGTCAGTATTAACAATTTGTTCGTTTCAGGCATCAACAGCGCCACGAACAAGAAAGAAGAGATTTTACTATACACGTCTAAGACAAAACGAAGACAATAAAGACTGCTGCGAGCGAAATATTTAAATATTATATTAAAATTGTTATTTAGATAATTTAATTCTTCGTACAGTTCACACTGAAAACGAATTTTTGAGTGCCAAATATTATTCAAAAATTGTATGTGATCAACAACGAAAATTTTCTTAGTGTTATTGACTTATAAGTTAGGTCTTATGAGGATAAAAAGATAAATTTGAGTGCCAAACTTTTGCCAATATAAAATTATAACGTAATCAAAAATATTGAATTTCCTTTAATGCTTGTTTAAAACTTGCAAAAACTTAGATGAATCATATTTGAGTTAATTACTTTAAAAAAAAAAGTATTAATGAATTTGTTCTCGATGTGAACTGTACACGAATATTTAAGAAATTTTAAGCCATAAATCTGTAAATATTTTAGATGACTTTTGTACCGATTAGATTCGATATCGTCACGGCCTATTCGGAGAGAAATGCAAAATTATTACGAAATTTATACAAAATTACTTAGCAATGGTTTCTTTTATAACAGTTTATATTTTATTCAAAGTTTTCAAATGAATTCAATAGCTTACATACAGTAGGAATAACCTTCGAACCATATCTTACGCTAATTGTAAAAAGTACCTTTTAAAATTAAAATAATGTGTTAATAATGTAAGTACAAGGAGTTTACCTAAGGGTGGAGCTAATAATAATTTACTGAACAGAACTTACAGATGGCGCTGCTTAAAATATTCAATTTAGCCCTAAGTTACAATAAAAAAAAATTAATTCTTAAATTATTGTAATAATCATAATATTTTTTTATTTTTTACTACCTGTATGTTATACAATTTAAAAGAAGACTTAATTACCGATACATGAAAAATATCAAACACTTTAAAACAATTTGTAAATATCAGAACTGTATGCCAAATATTTACAATATGCAGCCATTATGATAACATTTTTATATACTAATTATGAATTTTCTGCCATTTATGTATGAAGTGACTAGGTAAATGACAGTATGAAAGCCTCTTTTAAACATTTATTATTGGAAACACTGTATCGCCTGAGTCACATCGACACATACGCATCTTCTAATAACTACTACTTAGAACTGAGAAGACGCAAACCGATGTTTATATGTATGTTACAAGTGACTCAGACCTACATCTCCCTTTATTTGATATACAATTTTATATGTTTTTAACTTCATTTTAGTATACAATTTTGTACCATTTATTATAAGTGCCAGGTTGTAATTTAGTTGTAATAGCGCCATCTACCTGGTAAATCAGACACTGCCGGTGTACCTCCGCATTTTCTATGTAAATATACAGTTGACGAGCGACAAACTAAAATAAATTAATTCTCCAAACCTATGTATTTTTTTTATTACATAAAAACCTTTAGCTGGTGAGCGACCACTGTAGGAGGAAAGTCACTCACTACAACCCACGGATTAAGCCTGTATATTGTGTATATGTGTGTATATCGGGTTTCAAACTGACTAAAAGGTATAAATCAGAATATTTTTATGAAGTAGGATTACTACTCGTTCTCATACGTAACTCACAAGTCACTTGTTACATCGCCAGAGTTAATTTAACTTGTTAGTTGACTCAGTTTAAAATGTTGTTGCCACAAAAATTCACAGCATAATATTTCAACTCACGATTGCGAACTATATTTCATTATATACTGGATATAAGAGCATCAAAAACACCACTAAATAACTATCAACTTCCAATGTTCCTCGCACAAACGATGGCATTTAACTACATTCTAATATTGTAAAAGAGCAGTGAATTTTCATAGCCAATGGTTTAGTTACCTTTATTTTTATTTCATCGTAGTAGAAATTGAAAGTTTCCGTGGATCATATAGGATTGGTCATAGATACATTGGAAAATTCACTTTATACGGTAATTTCATGGCAAATACCTGAATAAAAACGATATTATGCATTACCATGCATTAAATTTTCCATTACTGTTCCTAAAACATTCTTCTAGGAACCGCATTAGTAGTCTAGGCACAGAACTAATATAGCCACTAGGCACTGTAAACGTGCTCGATAATGGAGAGATAGTAAAATTTTACCTTCTTACCTGTGCGATGTGGCGGGAAAGAACTTTTTGCATAGTTCACTACGGATACTCGAATTTTAACTATATTTTTTTTATAAAATAGTGGCCTTGTTGGGCTAGCATGCCCTAGCCTGGAAAGCTGTGAGGTCCTGTTTCCTCCTCCGAAAAATCTAAGATAAAGTTATGTGTCACATCAAAATAAAAAGAGTTTTTACAAACAATCCCAGTTAAAAATATAATTTGTCTCACAGTTTATCTACCAAAAATATCTTGTATTCATATTTTTAAAAATAGTTTACCTAATAAAGTTACGGAAATAAAAGTTATTAAGTTTCTTAATCGTCAAAATATCTGCTCTCTGTAAGCCCGTAGTAGTGGACTCGTCTTGTTTGACCTGCTGACTGTCGCATAACTTGACAGTAGTTTGATCTTATGAAATCCTGTTCGATTTTATTGACGGTCCAATGAACTGAAAACTGTTTTAAAGATGTGTAAAACTCATTGAATTTTAGAACCAGTCGTTTGACAAAGTTTTTGCTCAATGCGACGGAGAAAATACAATGGCGTCGATATTTGTACTTTAAAGTTGATCGTCTTTAATAACTATTCATTATACATCAGTTTATGTACATCTTCCCATGCAGATGGCATAGCATTTAAACAATACATAATTTCCGTAGAGCGCTAATTTTAATCAAGAAATTTTCTTGTTTGGGTAACAATTATTAACAAATTAACTACACTAACTAATTTGATTGAAATTTTGATTGAAAACTAATTTGATCGCTGCAAAAAAAGACTGCCAAAATTCCCTTTAAAATACTGCGATTGTGTATTAATAGAGTCATATATAATTTTAAATAAATTGATTGTGTATCAAATAAAACTAAAACATTTGAATTCGAATTTTTGTGTTCTACTTTTTCCTGGAACTCGCACTAGGTAGGTACTTTACTGAACTGAATTTCTGACTAAATCGGTGAATTTAGGGGCGTTTAATGTTCGTCGTTGATTAAAATCAGTAATCGCGCACACGACGTGCATCACTGGGCTTATTACCGTGTCAGCTGCGGTGCGTGCAAGCTGCTAAATGGCAGCCGTAGTTAGCTCTACGTCAGATCACTGGCTAATAGGTGTTTTTTAATTAACTTCTTACTTGCTTTTACCTCTTTTGGCGTTTAAGGAAAAAAAATTGGGAGTACAAAAATCAGCCAAAACGCGAAATGATGAACAGAAATGTTATTTAAGTACCAGGAGCGCATGAAGTTGGCGGAGATATGTTTGTTCTAAACAGATAACTATGATATTAGAAATATCATCAACATTTTAAAATTAAACAGTTTTTCATGTTTTTAGTACCAGGAACTCACGAAGTTGACTGAGATATTTCTAACACCCATTATTTTGGGCCTTTCATCATAGCTTAATTTTCTCATCTACTTAAGTTCCAACTGGTCTGTGTTGAGAGTTTGGCTATCTGAAAATCTAACATTGGGTGTTTCATAATTCATAGTTCCGTTTATTACAGTAATTTACATACTTCCTTTGGCGCGTTTGGGTTAAAATATGCTGTCTAATTATATCAGTGGAGATAAAAAAATCTATTTATTAAATTATCAATTATAGGAGAAGTGTCAAACACCCAATTTTTTTATTTCTTGTACTAAGTGTGTAAAAAATTTACTAGCTGAGTCTCCGCGGACCGCAGTTTTACAACAGTTATGATTTTCAGCTGGCTCCCTAGGCATCACACTACAATCACAATCAAACTCTCACTTACCTATCAATTAAAATATACAAACTATATTTTATTTGATAAATGAGAGTTATCATTGCGTCATTTTAATTTGAGATGTAGTTCTAGTCAAATCAGCAACTCTTTAATTTCTTTATATTTATTTCCTTTTCGCGCATATACCGTTCACAGCCCGCGCATGCGAGAAAAGCAACGCGCGTGATTATAGGGCCATGGATTTCGCGATTCGCGCCATTATCACTTGCGCCGTGCGCGTGCGGCGTGCGCTTTAAGGATAATAGCTGACGATTTACGCGCTCTAAGAATTAACTTCTAAATTGTAGTAAGATTTAGCATAAACAAGTGATATTAGTGAAAGGCGAGTGTGGTGATCATATAAGTTGGAATCGTGATCATTATATCAATATTGTAAACCGAGTGAATGGTCAATGGCAGCGTCGCCGACGGCTGAACCACTGTAAACAAGCAAGGTATTGTGCTGTCCATCACTTCCAATTGAGCCGTATTTATTTATTTATTCCACAGATATACAAAAGCGTGTGTATCAACCTACACTTGATTCATTATTACATTTAAAAAAAGAAAGTAAATACAGTCCACTCATTTTTGCATAAGTACCCGCATTTGCAAATACGTAAAATATATTTGCGAGTTCTATAGTGTAGTCACTTACCGAATGTATGTTTAGTTTTAATTAATATGATAAAACGGCCTCTGTGTAGCAATTGGTTGAGATCCCTACACAAAGGTGACGACAAATGTTTTTGTGAATTAATAAACCAGGAATATTTCTTTCTAGTTCAGTTATTGTACGAAGAAAGAAACGATGTACCTATTGTAAGTACAAAATCATATTTTTTCTTCAAAAAACATCTGAAACGAACTATTTTATTTCGTCTGAATAACATTATTTTCTACCATGTTATTCTGTGACAATACAATGTTGTATAGCTTGAAGCATCGAGTAAAGGGCTTGACAGAGAGAGCCACCCCGCGCGTCTCGAGTGCACGTGAAGATAATGCTTCTATCAGACGCCGCGTTTGTTTACCTTTCGATGCTTTGTTGTGTAGTGCGGGATATATCCACTAGGGGAAAAATTGAATGGTGCAGACATCGAGATCCATGTTACACTATATAAGACATTCAGTACGCAAAATGTGTCCCACCTACTTGCGGTGCATGCACCGCACACGAAGCAGTCTGCTTCGTGACAGTGACAGTGTAGTACGCCTTATCGGATACGTTTTTAAGGGCCAATTGCACAAACTAATTTTGACTTTGAAAACGTCAATACCATACATTAGGAATGTCAAATATTTCACAAATGTATGGCGATGACAGTGTCAAAATTAAAGTTGCCGTCAAAGTTAGTTTAAGCAAGTAATTTATTTTGAAGTTTCGCCGTCAAACCGAAAGCAAATCGTCTGAAGTTACATTTTTGTAGTAGTTCCAATCAATGAACTAAATGTCGGTAGTGTGCTTCTAAAAATACGGGGGCACTTTGTTTCTATGACGTGTCTCGTCTATCGGTAGAATATAAGTCAATGGATGCAGATTTTATTTACAACCTTCGTGGCGTACTTAGTAAAACGCCGGCTGTGAAACGAGAGGCTGCGGCTTCTATCTCCACACCGAGACAAATGTTTGTGTGATCCACAGATATTTGTTTTGTGTCTGGGTGTTTGTGAGACCGAAAAGTCTTTCGTAGTAACTGATACCCACGAAACAAGACTCGATTTTAGTGTGGGGTCAGGAATATACATAATTATGTGACTGTTGGGTTTATAAATATTCATTTAGTGATCGAAGTCAGTTTGTCGTGCTTGATGTGACAATGCATCTACGATACGTACAATGCAATAGAAATAGTCTATCAAGGGAGTCATCACAAAGCTAAGTATTGCTCAACCGTCATCACAATTATTCCCGCGTACTCGAACCGAAACATCTGTCTGTGATAGTTATTACTACCAAAATACCTCTCATCCCCCATTTACATCCCTATTATTGATTTTTAGCAAATGTTACTTTCAAAATGCCTTAGAAGCCAAAAGATTCTAATTCATATTTTACAGTGCCATTAAGTTATGGAACAGTTTGTCGGCCTACTTGTCCTTTTCGTTTTACAATAATCCATCCATAATTATGTCGAATATTGAGTGATCGCATACATTTACCGCGATACTCTTTCTGTACATTTCACTGATCATCAATTACAGTGCACTTTCCCAAGCTTAAAAACTGCTTAATAATTACCAAATACAAGCGAAAACCAATTTATCCACCGAGATGACCTGTGATGGACTACAGTCTACACCAGTAGTTCCCAAACTTATTTTTCTCGTGGACCACTTTCAAAATTTTACTGGTTTTGGTGGACCCCCTGCTGCTACATTTCTACCACATTCTTAAAGTCGCCAAAAAATAAAAATTGTGTCGCTTCTGAGTTCTGTCCCTATATTCCGATAGGTAAAATAAAAACGAAAAATGGTACATTTTATAACACTTTATTTATTAAAAGAATAGAATTACAAGAAAAAAATAATAAGGTAATATAGGTTCAGGTCATAATTTTAATTAATGGGAAGGATGTATTTGATGGAGTGTCAGCAAACGATCAATGTTTGGCTTTATTTTTGTGAGCAATAACCGCAAATCCCCCCGCTCTGTGATGTTTAATTTGCTCCTTTTTTTTGTTAAGAGATTTGTAACGGCACTAAAACTCCTTTCGACAAGGTATGATGAGGGAAAAGCTATTAAAAATTTCCTTGCGATTTCCCACAGTCCAGGATATTTTTCGGGTATTTCTGCTTGCAGCCAAAATGTTTGGTAGCCTTTTCTAAATTTCACCTTCAGCTCCTCATTGGTGCTTAGCTCGAGCAGCTCCTCTTGTAATACAACATTGGCCACTTCCGTTTCATCAAATGGATTTATGATCCATGGTGGTATATCCATCGTCAGGATATCTTCAAACCTGGTTTTGAAGTCATCATGCAGGGCATTTAAATGTTGACTGTAGGTATGGATATCCTCATCAATACATTCTACCTGCGACAAGTTTGGAAATTGAGAGAATTCGCGCCGACTAATGTTTTGCTTCATAAATTTCAATTTCCCAAGAAAAGCCGAAATTATCCCCTTTGTTTTTATTAAATTCAGGCTGTCCCCTTGTAACTGCAAGTTAATATCATTAAATTTTTTAAACAAATCTGTCAAATACGCAATGTCTGCTTTGAGTTTGATCAAGTTTTCTTTTAAATCTGGATCTCTACTTTCTAGGAACTCTAATACGGAATCGAAAACAGAGTAAAATCTCGTTAAGCATGCACCTTTCGACAACCAGCGTACTTCAGTATGTAAGAGCAGTCGTTGGAAGTCTTCATCATTTTCGTCGCACAATTGAGCAAATAAACGCGTATTCAATGCATTGCTTCTGATTTTGTTGACAGCTTTTATTACAAAATGAAGAGATTGGTTCAACCTGTCACTTAAATGTTTTGCCACAAGATGTTGTCGGTGGATTACGCAATGAATAGCTGTAAGTCCTGGTATAATTCTTTTGAGATGACTTATAAACCCACGATATCGCCCGACCATTGCAGGAGCTCCGTCTGTTGCCACTGAAATAATGTTTGTAAATGGAATCGATTTTTCCGTGAAAAAATTACTCAGGACATTAAATATTGATTCGCCTTTAGTATCAGTCTCCAAAGTTCTGGCAAATAGCAATTCTTCGTGAATTTCTTCCTCCATAATAAATCGGACATATGCCAATAATAATGCTTCATTACCGGGTAACGTTGACTCGTCCAGTTGTATAGAAAAATGATTTTTTTGCAGATGATTGCACAAAAAACTTTCGATATCAGAGCTCATTTCATCAATGCGTCTTTGTACAGTATTGTTACTTAATGGAATTCTTTTTAGTACGTCAAACGGAGATTTGTGCAAAACAGTTTTTAAAACCTCTTCAACAGCGGGTAAAATTAATTGTTCTCCGATAGTGTGTGGTTTTCCAGATTATGCTATAAGTAATGAGATATTGTAAGATGCCCGCAAGCCATCATCGTTACTTTGAGATGTTGAAGCGAACATACTGTGCATGGTGGGTCTCTTTTCATATTTTTCCTTCAATGTTTGAAAATATTTTAAATCTTTACCTATTTTATCAGTATGACACCTTTTTAGATGATCTTCGAGCTTTGATGGTTTCATAGAGTCATTGCTCAAAACTTTGTTGCATAATAGGCACATGGGCAACTGTTTGTCTGCCTCTGATGGAACAAAACCATATTTCAAATAATCGACACTATATTGTCGACATTTTTTCTTTGCTGTAGCCATGTTTCGTGTCAGTTACCTTACCTGTAAAAAAAAATGTTTTAGTAACCAAGTTTTTTTCTGAATATAGGTATCACACCGCAGCCTTTGTCAGCACGCGGAAATAGAATTACGGCTTGTAAAGGGACCAACTAATAAACCGCTAAGACAAATACAGACGTTTTCACAAAACGGTATCAATTTTAAAGTACCTAATTTACCACTAATTTTTAATAGTACAAATAAAAATTGGTGTACTCAGTATCGAATACTGATCATATTTGTGTAGGAAAAAATAAAAGTCGAAATCTCAAAATTCCATAAAAACGATAACTAACATTTCATCAAATCAATGAGTTCACGCGCTCCGTGTATTTGCGTATTTTTTGTCTGCGGCTTCATTGTTAAAACGCACATTAAAACGTGACAAACTGGCATCGAAGCCCAAGCCCCGCCCTTTTCCCGTCGCCCGCGCACCGCTCGCTTTTTCCGAAAAGGAATAATTTTGATAAAATATGTAGTTACTTCAAAATCAATTAGCCTCAATTAGTCAGCCTCCGTGGCGCAGTTGGTTAGACGCCGCCTGTGAAACGAGAGAGCGCGGGTTCGATCCCCGCACCGAAACAAATATTTGTGTGATCCACAGGTATTTGTTTCGGGTCTGGGTGTTTGTGAGACCGAAAAGTCTCTCGTAGTTCCTGATACCCACGACACAAGACTCGATCTTAGTGTGGGGTCAGGACTATGTATGTGACTGTTGGGTGTATTTATTTATTTAATATAAAATGATTGTGAAATTACTGTTTTATAAAACTAGTAGTTATTTGCAAGAAAAATTACAATATTAATTGCTCTGCAATATTGCTTATTCGGCCTTTTTAGAGAGGCAGTGCTTCTCTCGTGAAAAAACAATGGAATAAAACGTGCTGTGTTTGTCTTCAAATCGAAAGAGGACAATTAAAATATCTGTAAGTTACTAAGTTACCTATCTTAGATTATATACACGTCTAATCTACCTTACCTATCTATACAAGCAGTTGTGATCAACCGACTAGTACACGGAAACAAAATACTTAAGTACTATAACAAAAAAAAGGTAGGTACTTACTTTTCTCCGGCACTAGCAAACACTGATATAAATTTTCTCACACTTTTTTTCGAAATTCCGGAAACAAATGAATGAGTTTGCCTTTGGCATCAAGTATTTATAGTGGTGATCAAGTTCATGTCTGAACAAGCATTAAGCATTGTCGGGCGGATAGCGCTTTGCAAGTCTGTACACGAAATTGTACGTAATATCGAATACGCAAGTTTGGACAAGTAACAATCGCTTGCCTTATTAAAATATTATCTGCTTAGTTAGGTACTTAAAACAATGTAGGTAGGCCCTTATAAAAACTATGCTTACATTTATTTTTGCTTTTACTATCAAAAGCAGATAAATTTTCGTGGACCCCCATTAACATCTTATGGACCCCCATATTTTGTTCACGCTTACGTAGACCCCCAGCAAGTCTCCCGTGGACCCCTGGGGGTCCACCTGGACCACTTTGGGAATCACTGGTCTACACCTACATAGTACATGCACGGTGTATCATTACGCCGCGCCCTGGGGGTGGCAGAGAGCAATTTATCACGCCGCACGCCGCGCCTGCGGTCGCCCAATTAACGCTCAGCACATACTATAATTTAACCATATTGTGAATTGTGATAATGCATTAGTGTTTGCCTGTTGGGTTGTTGATTACAGTTTTCCGACAGGGGTAAAAAAAATCGCTATAAAATTTGCTTTCATAGAAATAATCTTTCAAATAATTGTGCTAACAGGCTCCGTGGCGCAGTTGGTTAGACGCTTGCTGTTAAACGAGAGACCACGGGTTCGGTTCCCGCGCCGAAACAAATATTTGTGTGAATCACAGATATTTGTTTCGGGTCTGGGTGTTCGTGAGACCGAAAAGTATCTCGTAGTTCCTGATATCCACGACACAAGAATCCATCTTACGTGTGGGAATAGACTAGGATAGACCTATGTATGTGACTGTTGTATTTATGTATAATAAAATATATCCGATAGACCGTTGAATATTATAATGTATTTTTTTGCTCCCGTGGCGCAATTTATTTCACGCCGGCTGTGAAACGAGAGGTCTTAGGTTCGAACCCGCATCGACACAAGTATTTGTGCGATTCACAAGTAGGTACTTATGTATTTGTTCCAGGTCTGGGTATTCGTGTGACCGAACACAGTTTCTTGTATCAACGCCACAACTCTTGTATATTGGTGTGAAGTCAGGACTATGTACATATAAATAAATAAATACACCCAACAGTCACATATATAGTCCTGACCCCACATTAAGATCAATTAAGTCTTGTGTCGCAGGTATCAGAACTACGAGAGACTTTTCGGTCTCACAAACACCCAGACCCGAAAGAAATATTTGTGGCCGCACAAACATTTCTCTTGATGCGGGGATCGAACCCGCAACCTCTCGTTTCACAGCCGGCGTCTAACCAACTGCGCCACGGAGGCTGTCAGAATATGTCACAGTTGGGTGCATTTATAATTATTTTATTAATTAATTTTGGTGTTGGAAATGCGGGCGTGATGCAGTGTACGTGTGGTGGTTTCAATTAATTCAGTTTTCTAACACCAGGCGTTGCATTGTAAAATCAAAACCTATTGGTCAATACAAGAACTGCGGGTGTACTTCCAGTCGACCTGGAGGTACAACGTCGCGCTGCGATGTATTACTCAACTAGAGAGAAAATGGACAAAAGTTTTTTAAATTCACGTGAACTTTTAAAAGTAGACAGATTATTTAAGCCGCTCTCAGTTGTATATAACGAACTAATAGATGAATGGCAAAATAGATGGGATGTATCTTTGAAGGGTCGGCATCTATACCAATATTTTCCATGCGTGCGTGATCGTTTGACTAAGACTTGGCTAGATATCGATTATTACGTATCACAGTTTCTTACGGGCCATGGTTACTTTAAGTCTAAACTGTACTCATTTAAGCTCGTTGATTCGCCTGCGTGCTCATGTTCAACACCTTATTGCGAATATGAGCAGTCCGCGCATCATATACTTTGGGAGTGTAGTCTTTGGCAGAATGAGCGTAAAACCATGCTAGATAGTATGCAAATAACATCTGGAGTTGTATACTACACGGACCTTGTGGAGACTAGGAAGAATTTCCGGCGATTTTGCCATACCTATTATTGGAATCAAGTATAACAGCTTACATAATAGGTCCCATTTAAATGTAATAATGACTAATCCGTGGTGCTTTACAGCTGGCTTATCTGGCTGTAAATGTCTTTATGCGAGGTTATTTACCTCTTTAGTTCATTGTTTTGTCACCCGCTTTATTAGGGAGGGAAGTGGACAATAATTTATTTCCAACTCCTCCTATTAATTTAACTTTTTGATTGATTTCGTTGCGGGTTAAAGACAAGTTAGACATTCCCGGAGACTCGCTGAGCTTCAATGCTCAGTGTCATTAAAATGCGTGCCACTGTTGATCCTGGCTTACAGGAGTTGCAGTGGCGGGTGTGAGGGCGGGACAGTCTCCTATAAAATACAAGAACTTACTCATACAATTTTTCTTATAATGAGAATTAGATACTTACTTCGCAACTTATTATCAAGCCGATCTACTTACATAATCATCACGTCTGTATCCCATAGGGGTAGGCAGAGACTATGGATCGCCACTTTGCTCGATCCTGACATACAACTTTCGCTTCATCCACTTTCATCATTCTCTTCATGCATTCTCGTCGGTTCAGGGTACTTTTGACCTGACTAGCCGATCAAGCCGATCTGCTTTCTATTTTTTCGTGACTTCAAATAATACCTTGTGGATTTTACTTCCATCGTAAATCCTTTCGAGAAGTTATTAGCACTTGAAGTGGATCTTCCTACTTACAAATACAATTAAGTAGGCACCACGAGTATACGCCACAGAGTATTACCATATGTAGTCTTTGAACTCAGCACGCAAGGTTTTAAAAGCTGCGATTGGTGTTACTAAAGCAGTGAAACGTTGAAGTCTTTAATACCCTTAAAAAGTGTGTGCAACTCACTCACGGCATAAGTGAAACTTTAAAAAATTATCCTACAAGATAGTGGAATAAACAGATTTTGAAAAAGCGGCACCAAAAAGAGACCAACATTCACAAGTAGGATTTAGCCAGCGAGAGAATGAGATATAATACAATTATACAGTGTTTCCAATAATCTTTTCTTTCTTTCTTTATTTCATATAGTTTTTGATTATGAGACCAGTCGGATCAATAGCAAAAAAGTTCAAAATTACGGACAGTGTATTTAATTCTATCAGTTTACAATGTTGGTAGAAAGGTTCCTCAGATATAGATCTTGAGACCAATCCAACAAAAATATTACATTTCATAAAATAAATATTTAAGGATAAGTACTTTATACTTTGATATGTATATATGTATAATATGTTTGATATGTTTGATATGTATATTGAGCTTTTTGCTGGGTGCCTCTTTCGTGTCGCTTTTTCGTTTCAATAATTTCCAAATCACAACGATTCTAAAGAAGTTTGCCATTCAGAATCATCTCTCTCCATTTAGTTATAAATTTATATCATTGTCAATTCATAAAGCCTTAAAAACGAGAACACTGGATTGCACCGCCTGAGAATCCCACCTAGCACTTCACAGTTATACGCCACAATGCCACTAGACAAATAATACGATTAAAAAAACAATGATAAGGAAAAACATTACCCATTTTGGCGCATCCGTTGGAGTGGGTACGAATTTGTTGGTCCCTCGGGAACCGCTTTAAATGCTGAATAGATAGTGGCGGCGTTATTGTTAAATTATTGTAAATCGCTTGTCATTCCCGCGGGAACTGTAGCCGCATCCGTACATGCTGATATACGTCTATCAGCTGCTCTAACTTTCTGGATACTGGAAAACTTCTATGAAATATCGGTTACAGAGTAGCTATCATTCCTTTCACTGTTGAGCATGGGTCATTGTAAGATGGAATTTGCCGTAGATAACCAAGGTGGCTTATTTTTAATACTTACGTTAAGTAGTGCAGCGGAATTGAAATAGAATATGGAACACAATTCTGCCAGCCTCCTTGAAACTGCGATACACGTATTCTGAACTCGAAACATTACCCACTTACGCAGGTCACTATAACACATGTTCCAGCGTGTAAGATGGTAACCATTTAGAAGTATGTCCTACCACAAATTACAGCGTTTCTTGAAATCTCCTTCACCGATTGAAACGCAATAGCAAGGTTGTTAATTTACCCTGTGTGTTTTCTATGAGACTGGAGTGCTGTCTAGCCGACCCACTGGCAATATAGATTTAGCGAGATACATAAAATATTAAAATAGTACGAGTAATAATTAATTTATTGGTATTTGCTATACTTTTCCTTATTAGCTTTTATCCTTTATACGTTAGAGTGCCCTCTGTTTATCCTTTTCTTAAATCCATCCCATGGTTGTCTGTAAGACATTGCCTTTGAGCTATAAGACCGCCATTTGTACTTTTTAAGTATGCGATTACGCATTGTATTTGTTTTAAATAATTGTTTTAATAAATGTATTCAATGGAGAAACTATATCTAAACAACACTGTGGTCTGTGCGTACTAAGTAGCATCAGGCGTAGTGGAGTTAATAAAAGTAATAAAGTAGATTTTTAAAACTTTACTTTAGATAAGTTGATAACGGAGCGAGCGTTGCTATTTCTAATTGTAGTATGCTTCGAGAGATAGCTTTTGCAGCAATATAAACATTTAGAGTAAAAAATAGCTCAGCAATTTTCATTTGGGTCAGTAGAATTTTTAAAGACAATGATCCCGATTTTGCCCGTTTCCTCGCTTCAATTATCACCTGGAAATCGCTTGGATGCACTTACTTCATGCAAACCATAAGTAGGTCGTATATGAAAATATTACCCATTGCAGTGAACTCACAAAAATATTTTAGCCGGAAAAGAATATTTTTATCCACTAAATGTCTCATATAGAACTTTATTCCGTGATGCTACGGAGGTTAAAAATATTAAACTTCACACGGCAAGCTTAAAAATATTTTGGCAAATAGCTCGTAATATTTTTCACTAACCACGAGCATGAACAAAAGTTGGTAATAAAATGTAACATTTACCGCAATATAGAGGTCTCTATTCAATCCTACGTGACGCGCGGGTCGCCGCTCCCCCGCCTCCCCTCGCCGGTTCACATCAAAGCCATATGTGTACACCGATGCACGCCCGGAAATATAAGCGAAACTGATTATTTACTCTTGATTTTATGTTTTAAATATTTTTATTTTGGTTTGAATAGAGTTGTTAGGTTTATTTGGAATCCAAATATTGTGTAATTTTATGTGTGTTTCGCTGGTAAGCTGTGTTTTGAATGTCTGTTTTTATACTAAACAAACTACAGCTAGCAATTTTACCCGCGTGCTTTTGGATATTAACAATCTTTAAATTATATTTTCTTCTAGTTTCTAATTTAGTGTTTTATTATTTGTATTGATAGTCAATCACCACGCACTTTAACGGTGATGGAAAACATCGTGAGGAAACCTGCATACCGTAGCGATTTTAAAGAATTTCTACGGTATGTAAGTCTGCCAACCCGCACTAGGCCAGCGTGGTGGACTATATGGCCTAACCACTCTCAATCGATTCTCTCGATTGTAGAGTAGGCCCGTGCCCTGCAGTGGGACGTATATGGACTGATATAGATTATTTGTATTAATTTAAATTTACTTATACCTATGTATTTCATCCTCTCGGTTGTATAACAGTACACCTATGAGTTACTAAGTGTAAGTATTTAAGTAACTTTATCTTTTACAATCCCTAAAGAGCTCAATTCCCTTTATAAATAAAATGAAGACAATGTTATTTGATACTAAGTCGAACTATCTTGTCACAGATACTTTTTAAACAAGGTTTCTAATTTATAGTAAGGATTCCATCCAGTGAACCTTAAACATCATGGTTCCAACTTCGTCATAGTAATTAGACATCTAGTTATTTTTTATTGTATCCTAACAGCGTATTAACCACTAGCACCACTACCCTACTTCATTCACTGTCTAATCACAGCCCAATTAGCATATTGATAGGTACTTATTATTACAACTAGGCCTATTTACTAATATATTTATATATATTTTAGCATGTATTTAATCTGACGTACTAACTATCAAAGCAAAGTTTCGTCAAAATATATAATAGTGTTTGGGCGAAAAACTAACAAACATCGACATGTACTTTCACATTTATTTCTACTAGTAAGATAGCCTGGCGTCTTAACTATCCTCCGGGACAAAATTAACTTCATACGAAGCACAGCACCGTCTTACTAGCATGACCTCATTAACGTCATTCTAGTTCCCTTAAACCGTATCCGTTTAGTTTCGGAGCCGGCGTTTCAATTCACAGCGCTCCCTACGTCAAGAAGTGTCCTTTACCTTCCCCAAGTCTCAACTTCAAAAAGCCGCCATGTGCAGTGCAACTCCAAATTAACCTTCGCTAAAATTAACTGCGACTCTATCTCCATTCGAACAGAGTTCAAAATCGGGTAATATCGGTTTGAGAAGTTGTTTGGTAGTAAATGGTAGTATTGCACATGCGCAGAACTGCCGGCGGCCATTTTCAGGGAAACTCACACAAGTGCACCCCCACAGGCGGCTGCGGCCCGTAAGTGGTATGTATCAAATTTTGCGAAAGGATGAGGGTGTGTTTGTGTTTTCGCTTGTGCGCGGGATGCTGGGTAAAGCCGCGGCCATATTGAGTCTTGTGCGGTCCATAGATATGGTAATGAGCTGATATCCTGCCATTGATGTACTGGCCCGAGGTTTCATTTTAGTGTGGTTTCATTTCTGTGGTGGGGTTAGAAGATTTTCGTTTTGAAGTGTGTATTTCTTGGATTTATTTTTATATTTCTGTATGGTTTGATATAAACACAAAGTATTATGTATTTTTTTTAGCGTACAGAAAAGACTACTGCAGAGATAATGATTAATACTCGTATACACTAGAATTCAACCTTATATTATTTCATCTATCATCCTCATCATCATCTTTACTGGTGGTAGGTGTCTCATATGTGAGAGGCAGCCTGGGTAGGTACCACGGCAATGTCTATTTCTCCCGCCAAACAGCAGTGTAAATGCGCTGTTGTGTTCCGGTTTGAAGGACATTGTAGCCAGAGTAACAACTGGACATATTGAGACTTAACCTTATTTCTTAGGAAGTCGAGCGCAGTGGAATGCCAAGCATTGCCTTGTAATTTATGGTGTTGTTTGGTTTTGCTACTGTCCATGAGCGGTCGAATCGCTTACGAGATATGAGATGGAAATTATTCATTACTAATGAGGCATTTCATATCCCATTGTTTTAACTAACACCAAGCTACCAATTTTATTAATTGATGTTTTTATTTTCGGAAACAAAATATGGATGTTCGATTTAACAAAAGCTTCTTAATTAAAATTTCCAGCTAACTAGTTATTTACTTCTATTTACCCAAACATACTTCGGATTTTTATAATGTTGCAATATTTTAAATTCTGTATAATTTAATCTTAAATTGAAACACATAAATATATATATATTTTTAATTATATTCTTACAATCCTTAACTACTTTAAGCTCTAAGTCATTAACAAACATAAAAGTTAATAAACAATAAAAAGTTTTTAAACAACACACAGACAAACATTCCCCATCTAAGAGCAAAACTTAAAACCGCACAGGATGAACACATCCCAACGCTGACCTGACCCGGCTCTGAGAGCAGAGATTTAGTCAGGCTAGCGCCGCCGTCGAGCGCGGTCGTGCTTCTCGCGACACCTCCCCTCTCACCCCCCGGCCTGTGAGACACATGTAAAACGGTACGTAAAGTGACCGCTGGATATGCTTCGATTCACACATTTTAATTCAACTAGAGACGGTGCATAGTGTCAGCTGATTTGCGGTAACGTACCTAACCTAGGTGAGGATGATGCTTGAGGATTTTGTGAGTGACAGATTGGCATAGTTTTTGTAAATAGAATGAAGTAAGGTGTAGTTTCAATTGTGTCGAAATTTTTATTCTTGTGGTATAATTTTTGATTCATATCAATAGAATGCATTTTAGTTTTATATAAGAGGTTTTGCATCCAAAGCTTTTTGGACATTTCAAGATTATATCTTAAAGCATTTGGGTTTATTTAAAATTTCAGTACAGAATTTGACAACATTTTTTTTATTATCACGTAAAGTACATTTATGCTGCAGAAAATTTATGAAAGTAGCTTTACTTTCAACCAGAGAGAAAGCTTCAGAAAGCTCGTTATATAAACGTAGTATAGATCGAGGGGAGATAAGGTAGAGCGAACATTTTACGAAATAAGATAGAGTTTATGATAAATACGGAGGAAAATGGAATGTGAAATAAAAGTCGAAATTTTCATAAAAATGTATCGTGAATTTTAAAGATGAAACGTCAAGAGTGGTAAGATGAAAACATTATTTATTTACTATTTGTTAATAAATTATTGTCACAATCTTAATTTTTTTATTAACAAGGACCTAAAAGTCTATTAAATAAGTGTTATTGTAATTCGTCATCTTTTGTCAAGCTCTTGTTGTAGCTATGGTCTATCTAAACTAAGAAGTTCCATTTGACATTGGGAAAAAGGGATGCTGTCAAATAAATCGGTTCTTACAATATACGATTATTTAGAGATATCGATAATATTTGTTTGTATTTCTTAATCGATTACAGTTTATATTTTCAGTTTACATCATTTCGTTTATTTTTTCATGAACATTTTTATTCTAATGAGACATCAACAATTGCATGTCACTTTACTATTTAGGAACAAAAGGAGTGATTTATCTATTACTAGCGGCCCGTCCCGGCTTCACCCGGGTGCAGACACTTATTCGAGTCCAGTCCACATCACGCACATGCTTATGAACACATGATACATTCATACAATACAATACATATACTCCAAAGTGAGGAACCTCCTCACTATGTGTGGCGTATCCTACAATACTGCCTTCATTTCCATTGTAATATCCAAATCTATTAATTAATGATAAATTAATTCATATTAATATTATTATTTCACTATTTATTGATGTATGTTCGTTGACAGCATACCTATTATTAGCTGAAAGTTCAGTATTTTTAAAAATTAAAAAACAACTGTTTTATATCTGCTCGATTATTTAAATATTTTTACCGATTATGCATATACAAATGCATTTGAATAGTCTCGACTCTACCGGTAAAATACCTAACGAGGTGACTTTGTAATGACGTCTAGAAAAAAAATATGTTATTTAAAATGGTTATTTTGCGTTATTTAAAGAATTCTAGTTTAAATTTAGTGATTATGGTTTGTATATCTAGTGATAAAATAAGAATAGCTTCATAATTCCATGGATTTACGGAAAGTGTTATTGAAATTGTGTGGGTTACGTCTGCACAAAGTTATTTACGTTAAAAGTATGAAACGTCAAATGGAACCTGTTAGTTTAGATAGACTATAAACATAAATTCTAGTGTCATACGCGAGAGAAAAACTAATTAGGATTTGTCAGGCGTAATGACTTAGCAGAATAAAGCTACATTATAAATTTCTCACTTTAGTCTCGAGTTTTCTCTGACTTTTCTAATTCAGTTTACGTTTTCTGTATTAATAGTTGATTAGAAATTCTTTTAAAGTTTAAAGAAAACATAATATGGAACCTGCATAATTGAGAAGGCTCCATATGTATTTCATATGCTACTGAAGTCTTACAAATTGCACTAGAAAAACAAAGTAGACTGATTTTGCCCACTATTGGGACATGGGTTCAGTTTTTCATCATGGTCAACTTGTTTATAAAGTCGACCTACACCAATCACGTTTACTTAATCAAATAATGTTTACTTATTTCAAAATTATTCTTATTAAAAATATTGCATTCAAAAGTGTAGCAATTAAAGTAGACGAAGTGTGAATTTCCTGTGGCGTTTGAATTTTAATAGCTCTTCCTTTTCGATCCATGTTTTAAAGGGCACTAGAAAGTGTGATTTGAAATCCATCATGCGATGGTGTTGAAATCCAATTAACATTTGGAATATTTATGTACTAGTTTGATTTCTTGCTTTCGCTGAAATAGACTTCTTCGTTGGTATGATACTGGTCAGATTATATGATATGGTGATTAAATGATATCGCTGAAATTAATATTGTAGGTTTGGGCAGCGGAACTTTGGTTTTGTTTGGTTATTGTCATTTTGCGGACCCCGCACGTGAAAAAACGTAACCGTTCAAGGAACGTTATTTTATTATCTATCTGTCAAGTTATTTTTTGTGTACAGCAGGCATTAGGGCTATGTTTAATGGTGCATCCACACCGTAGTTACGTTTAGTGTAGTAACATTGTGCAACAATATTATCGATTGTTACTACATGTTAGGCAACATTACGTAGTGCATATTAACACGACAACATGTACTAACTATAAGGGACATTTTGTTATTAGATGTTGCTCAGTAACGCTCAACAAAAAGTGTGGGTGCACCATAAGACAGTCCAATACATTTGACTAATGTCCCAAATCACATTAGGCCACCAAGGTGGTCCATGACCCAAACTCCGTAAAAACAGTAGCTAAAACTCATGGAACACTTATGGTAGATATGTAAAGCATATTATGAAGCTATTACCGCCCTTCAACATGCTCAATACACACAAGAGATTTTTCACCGCAGCTAAACTTTCTCCATTTTCTATTCTCCATATTCAGTCTTATGTTTGTTCATTGACCCGTATAATATCAATGCAAATCCAGCTCTTCAGAGAATTAGGCGTAATTTTATATTTTGCGTCGTGAATTTACTTTGTCACTGAATGTTAATATGCGGTTTTTTTGAGTAAGCAGCGACTACACAGTAATCCGTTCGCATAATACAGAGATATTTGTTGTTGGAATGTTTGGTTTAATTGTACAGTAGCTTAGAATTATTGATGTGTTGTTGCTGCTAGTTTCACACCTACGTGAATTATAACCACGATTATGCCACGGTGGTGGATATAGCTATCTATTTTCGAAAAAAATTGATGTTATTCGGGTAGCCGGTCGTATTATAATAAGCAAAAATGACTTTATAGCACAAAATGCACGTTGCATAATCCCATCTAATCGGAATCGGGAACCTATCCCACGAACCTAAGCAAATGAGACTTTCTATAAGTTTCATTTCATTATCCATCCTAGGTATTGCATCCTTAAACATTTATATTTCCTTAAGAAAATATGCAAACTTTAATAAAGTGCAAAGTGATACAATCGCAAGAAATTAGTTCTTATACCTTTGGCTAATACTGACTTCGAGTTACATGTAATGCGTTGAACCTAGCAATCGCATGAAAATCCAGTCACCTTTTTATGTGAAAGAATCGTGAAAGAGGCCGATTCATTAAAAGATAAACAGAATTATCCAAGCGGCAGAGTAAATAAAAAATAGATTATCATTAAATGGGTGTCACCTCTGTAAAACTCGTTGCTCGCAATGTAAACTATTTTGTCCACGGCAGCAATTACTTAATAGAAAGCCGGTACCGCGTCTTAATTAATTTTAATTAATAAAAAAACTCAGAAAAGTCGGAATGACTGAGAATTATTACCGCTTTGGTTAGGTTAGGTTTTGGACAAGTTTCACAGGATATTGTTCTGCAGTGAACGTAAAAACAGGTATTGTTCGTGAATTTAATCGGCAGAAATAGTTTTGCAGAGATTTTTGTTAAACCTCATAGAATCGATATATTGGTTGACTAAAAGCATACATCTGATGACACTTTGAAGATATAATATATTGATATCAAATCTTTTTAAAATAGATATACCACGACACAAGACTCGATCTTAGTGTGGGGTCAAGACTATGTATGTGACTGTTGGGTGTATTTATTTATTATTTGTTATTTATATGTAGGTATATTATGTACGTATCTGATTTTTTGGTAAGAATTTTTTACTATATATGATAGGTTTCCCTTATGCAAGGGGCTGGGTAGATGTCAACTCTTTGAATTTTTCTGTTGCCAAGCAGCACTGTGAATGCATTGTAGCGTGCGCTTTAAAGACATGTTTTTCAATGATTACTGGGTATTAAGAAATTACCATTTATACCATGCAGTGCTCAGTAATAGTATGTTCTGAGTAGAGTTGCTCTTGTTTACGAGCAGGCTTGAAGCGTATTACTATGCGAATCATTTGCTCGCCACGTTATTCTGTGGTATCCCAAGTAGTTCTACCCCAAAGTAAATTACAAAGTTTTGTATCGTTAGTTTTAAAAAGCTGTTGAAGGTTTGTTGTATTATAATATTCAGACCCTCAACAAATATTTGTGGGTCACACAAACACTGTTCTCAGTATAGGTATCGAATTCGTGGCCTCATATTTCTGAGCTGGTGCAAGCAACTGTAAAAGCAAGGGTCTTGGAATGCACAAATTGTTTTTTACTTAACAATATACCGAACAGATCGGACTGAACGATCTTTGATAAATTTTATAGTGTGGATAAAGCCCTAATTGTAACTTGTTTTGAAACATATGGTATTGACAGGCAGGTTAATTCAGCTCGGCACAGCTCTGTGCAGTGACCTGTGTTAAGCTAACCGATGCAGGCAAGTCTAGCATTATATTACTTAGTTAGGAACACTGGCATGGGAATTGCATCGAAGTGTATTCAAGTATGTGATCATATTACCATTATTCCTATTTATATCATTAGTATTTTATGTCTCGACAATATCGTTTTTATTTGTATACATAATTATTAAACTAGCGGCTAGACTTGGCTTTAACTCAGAGACATTTTTTTTCACCTCATACTAACTCCTGTCTCTTTGAGCTCACTTTACACTTTTAATGTACACGCTATAATAACACGCTATAAACACAAAAATAATTCAGAATCCGTTTAGTTGTTTTTTTTTTTTTTTCATTACGGCGGTCATTATTGTGTCTCTCTAATCTCTTGCTAGTGGACACTATGTGGATTCACTTATTATGAAGTGCATTGTAGTCACTATTGTAGACTGCCTCGGTGGCGTAGTTGTACTAGGGTACGATTACAAAGCTAAGGTCTCGGGTTCGATTCCCGGGTCGGGCAAAGTGATATTGGGTTTTTCTATCCATCTATCAGCCCGGAGTCAGGAATTTGTGCCCGGTATGGCGATAGGCTCGCCCCCAATCACATCTTGGGACGGAACATATAAGGCGAAATGTGGGTGTCCTGGTGGCGCTTCTGCCTACCCTTTCTGGGATAAAGGCGTGAGTTTATGTATGTATGTATATTATATGTGCGTTTTAGTCACTATGTCATACTACAGAAAGAAATCAACCACTCAACACAATCTGCAGCGAGTATTGTGCACAAAGTCTGCCATCTGCGCCTCATCATTCATTCATTTCTTTTTATTCATTCCTTCTCTAGTATGAAACAACATCACGTAGTTTATGTTTTGTTGTATTTCAGTATTGAAGGAAGGGTTTATTTTTTAAAAATGCCGTACTATTCAAATATTTTTCTTTTCTTTTTTATTTGAATATACGGATGTATACTGTTTTAAATTGAGTTTCTGATATTAGCATCCTATTTCATTATTTTGTTATACCCATAATTAATTCTATGATTTGTAATGATGAATATGTTTTTAAGGAAAATTAAGTGTTAAGCTGTTCTAAGACAATTTTATTCTTTAAATTATATTAGATATTTTGTATTCAGTGGTAAATTGTGGCTACGAGTTTTGTTTAGGTACTGATAATACAATTTATTATTTTAATTTGGTTATAAAACTGATTCATTAAATATTTCAATGAAAAGCATAGTTAAATACTGTGAAAACATAACCATTCCATTCATTCAAGCAAAGAAGCCATATGTTCTCTTGAATATGTATGAGCCATATGTCATCCGGCACCGATAGTAATAAGATGAATATTCATAAAACTAACCCAAGCCGTGCGTTATCAATAGAGCTCTTATCACGGGTGTTTCCACCCACTATCACCCACTCTACTGCCCTCTACCACCCACCACCACCTACATGGTGGTTCCGCGATCACGGACAGAGCCATCTGGCGGTTCCCACCGAGCCTGCGGATTTACACGCTCGACGTGCGATATTACATCAAGGAAGGTCACGACGACATAATTATAGACTCGGATGTTCATTTACGTCGGAATCAGCTGAGCTAATTGACTGGTTGCGATGGATTTGTATTTAAATTTGTTTTTCGACTTCATGACTATTGAGTAATAGATTCAGTGGTATATCTCATGAGGCGAATCAGAGATAGTCTACGAAGAATAATGATTTTAAGATAAATGTAAATCGAATACTATCGCATACTATTTTACAATTACTATAGTATTTAATTGTTAATGAATTATTTAATATGTAATGTTGATACGTGATCCATTTAACACGTAAGATTCCTAAAGTTCCTCGCTTTTTGTCGCATCCGGTTAAATATTGCTGCTTTCTGTAGCATTCGAATGCCCAAATATTCGTAGATAAAAATTATCTTAATTATTCTCTCGTCAATGGATTTGTTTTATCTGTGATCACAACAGCACGTGCCAGATCTTTGAACTTTTTTACGTTAATATCATATACTCTTACAGCCAAGTTATCTGAACTCTAAAAAACTAGAACACGCATGACTCGTTTATATTGAGGATGAAATATACTGAAAAAACTCTAACAACCTAATTTGTTCGCTGTTTGCGAGCAAATGAAGGCCTTTTTACCTCAAAAAACTTTTGGAAAGTACATGGAATTTGGTAAAACTGAACACGTTGGATTAATATGGCTGTTTTCTTTACAAGTTTTTCTTTTAATTAGAACATGTACTATAAAATGAGTTGAAAAGGGACAAATAAAAATTAAATTAAATAATTTATTCAAAAATTAACGATATATCGATCTCTAGAAGATACGTGTGAAAACTACTTTTGTTAGATTTGTCTTTTGTTTTAAAGCTTCTGATACCCTCGACACAAGACGTACATACTTGTATATTCAGTGGCGTCAGTACCTATTACATGTGAAACTGTTGGTTATGTTCATTTATTCAATGTTTTTATAATTCCCTATTCATTACGCAAGCAGTTTTTCAATACCCAAACAACACAAACCGTCTATACTAGTGTGTAGTTGAGAATATGTGTGTTATTGTTGGATGCATTATTTAGTGGTAGCAGAAATTAACGATTCAAAAGATCTTGTAAAATACTACTTAAATAAAGAATATCTTGATTTTGATTTGATTTTTTATATTTTGATTTATTTATGTTTTTGAGTCCCTTCCTGAATTGTTTTGTAAGGATCCGCTTTTCCGATTAATTCTCTATTGACAACATAGCTAAGACGATTTAGCCATAGGTAGCTACAGTTAAAGTGACGTACGCCGATTCTGCAGATAATCTATTTCGGAATTTCTGTTGCTCCCGTGAGGTCGGCAAGCATTGGAGCGGGCAATACACAGAGCAGATTAATCCGAAAACGAAGGATTTGTTATAGATGGTAGATATGGTTAAACTGCCTTCACCTGCTGCGATTTTAAGCTTTAGGAGTATTTTAAGTCTAATAAAAAAATACGTGTGTTAATGATGCAATTTATATCCATTGGTATTTATGTATGTGACTGTATTACTGTATTTATTTATTTATCTTATTCTTGCTACAACACAAGTGTAAATTAAATATAGTGACAAAAGTGTGCCGTGTTCCGGCGTCAGGCTGCTTATATCGAGTTTTAAATGGACGGGAATGATTGTAGTGACCAAAAGTGATTTCTCGCTAGTCGAAATTCTACCAGAACAGTTCTCGACTCGTTCGATGTGTTAAAGGTCTTTTGAGGAGCAAGTCGAAAAATTATTTCTTAATCTTTAAATACCAGTAAAAAAACTATTGTTTGGAAATGTATTATGGTTACTTCTACTACCTCCGAAAGACGGTAAATGCATTCGTGAAACTCATTAGCGAGGCTGCTTGCAAATCACAGACCTAAATACTTAGAGCTATCAAACAGTTGGATTCGAACCCATTTCCTTTATTATTAAAGCCGCTCCTTGTTAGCGAATGCATAATTGAGTCCCTCTGTGCTTACGAGTGGCGGACCGGTCTGTGCTTTGTCAAAATGCTGTTGCAGCCGACTCGTGGGAAAATAGACCTTTTGTCCAAGATGATAAGATATCTACGACTGCACGTCACAGTTTGTTAAAGCCCAGCCTAGACAAATAGGCGACGCTGAAAAGGATCGTCGTGTCGGAGCGGAGAATAACGCTTTTTTATCCCGTCTGGATAGCATAGGAATGTATTCATTGGAAATTGTATTCATTTTTCACCGGACTCTCGGGTAGTATCCGGAATACATAACTCGGCTTGTTAGTGCTGCGAAACAGAAGGGATGAATGTGCAACAGTTTTCTAGCTATTGGCTGGGTATTTTTAATTACTGGGATGCACAAGGAATCGAGAACATTCCATAGAGCCGTTGTATGGAACAGTTCCGACTCCATTTTCTGAATGCTGTTCGATGTGCCCAACGTTTTCACCAATATTTGATTTCATCATACGCACGTTGGTTTTTCAACTCCAGTTAAAAATTGGCATCAGTGTATATCAGCTTATAATGGACAACTGGTAAGCACTAAACGTTGTTACATTTGAGGCTAATTGTAAGGGTTTACTTGAATCTTAGTTCTCCACACTGGCCTATAGTGAGTTAGGCGACTTCATGAGCTATAAAACCACTTGTAAAGATGTCTACGATTTGCCGGTTTCCTAGTATAAAAATAAGTCTAAAAATGTGGCTATGAATTGGAACTCGTGCCCACCGACTCGTCAGTTCGCGGCTGCTTTGTTACCAACAAGCAACGCACTTAAAGATAGAAATAGCGAGGTAGTAAAGGGCTGTATGTACTCTGTTATTGTGGCACCCGCACTTCATTGTTAGCGTGTCCACAACGTGACGCGGGTATCTCAAAGCGTGTTGTGGTCGGTTTTATTCCGCCCGCTCAATTATACCCGCCTACTACACTGAAATTTAATTTTCTATATGCTCTATTTGCAGATGTTGGTTCACACGGTTGTTTAGGTATTTGTGTGTTATGTAAATATTTCTGTTTTAATTGCCTTCAATATACTTGCGTAGGTTGGGACATATTTTTAGTTTGTGTTATAAATACATAAAAATATATTCCCAAGTTTCAAATATCGACTTGCGACGACCCTTTTTAGGTGTTCGGTAAAATGAATACGATAAAGCCAGAAGCGTGATATGTATAGTGATATCTTGGCTAGAGTTGAATCATATTTTTTCCTCTTCACATAAAAATTACATGTTCTTTTTCTAAGACCACTTTAATCATAAGCTTTGTACTATACAAAGAATGCTTCTTTATCGTGGGTGCGTTTTAGGCAAAATAGCCAAAAAATTCAGCCCAAGCTTAAATTCAGTTCACACAACGACCAATGGATGCTTACATTCATTAACTCAGCTTACCCGCATCATTCGCTCCGACAAAAGCGAATTATGTAAACGCAGGACTACAAAGCTATCACTAGTCAACAGTCATGGTCCGACTCTTGTGATCGGAGATTAGTGAAGGGCGACTCGGTCGTTAGGCTAATTAGCTATGTAGCATGCGGCGCATAAATCTCGCCGCGGTTCATCGCATACACAATGGCCCGGCCGCTAATTATTCGCCGAATATTCTAGCCGCCGCGCCTGAGTGATTTGTGCCCGAGCCTTCGGCCGAGCCGAGCTTACGGGATCGATTTGTGAAGGTTCTGTTTGGTTTGGATTTGAGGGATTGAGGAATTATTTGATGGTTGCTTTTTGACGGATACTTTTTAAATTAAAATGTGATTTTAAAGGGAAATTGAGAACACGCGGTGTAAGTGTATAAGTGTACGACGAAAAACAGTTGAACACTCCTACAGTCAACAATAATCCAAGGTTATAGTATGATTCTACAACTTTTGAATGTTATAGACACACAATAGTGGTTATTAATCTTTAAATAAGCAAATAAAAAAACAAAATGCTACAATTTTAACACTTTCAAACTGTAAATATACGAATACATTAATACATGCAATTAAATATTAATTAATAATTAAATCGTGCTGTGAATGCAATGAAGCAGCATTATTAGCTGACGTAATTAGAGATGATTAAGTTTACGATGTAATTTTAGTTTAATACGCATGTAGCATGAAATTAATTGATTCAAAGCCGATTAACGCGTGTTCATTTGTACATATATCGTGAAATGCTAGTTTGTATATGAAATATAATCATGATTTAATAATTCAATACTAAATGTGAGATTATAAAAAACTACTTTATTGAAATATTATAATTTGTAAAAAATATTTATGACAAACATTTGTCTTGGCATATTATGCCTATAACTTACAGTTATTTGTTTGCATTGGGAAAAAAAAACACATCTTGGAATGTGTTAGTGACATTTAAATAAGAAAGTCATATTTAATAGATATTCATTTGTGCTATTTTTATCCCTAGAAGAGACCATCTAGGGGTAAAAATAGCACCAACGAGAGTTCAACGCCCACCCTAAAAGCCGGTTATATAAAGTAGTGAAGGCCGGGTGCACCGCAGCGCCCTCGTTGCTAATAAATATCGCAGGTGTTTCGGTGTGGGCTCAATCTGAGGCACAGACTGGCTTGCTTAATGTAAGTAAATGTAAAATAATTGTCATTATAAGTACGTATAAATGCATTTGTAAAATACCCTACTATTCCACCTGGCTAAAGACAAGGAAAATACAAGAAGCTGACGGCCAACCTTCAGCACTAAAGAGGCACTCGAAGAAGAAGAAGAAAACACCCTTACTCAAGTCCTTTACTTAAAGTTGAAATAAAGAAAATTAAACAAAAAAACAATGTAAAGCTCGCCTCGAGCCCACCTTTTACATAAGCTAGTAAAAGCCGCGCACAATGCGATGCCCTCTACACTAATAAATTTCGCCGTTGTACCAAAACCCGTCGGCTGACAAACGACGCGATGTGGACGCGACCTGATGCACAGTCATCTTTTTCAGTCACATTTTCGTTGCTGCAGGGCACGGGTCTCCTCTACAATCGAGAGTACGATTGAGAGTCATTAGGCCATATAGTCCACCACGCTGGCCTAGTGCGGGTTGGCGGACTTTTATATACCGGAGAAATTTATACAAATCGCTATGGTATGCAGGTTTCTCACGATGTTTTCTTTAACCGTTATAGTGCGTGGTGATTGACAATAAATACAATATAATATACAATGATACAATACACACATGACTCCGAAAAGTCAGAGGTATGCCCTGGGATTTAAACTCGCGACCATCGTGAACATGTAGGCAGCCGCGTCTGTTCCGTTACCAACAGGCCACCACGCACTTATAAAATACAATATATAGTCTAACGTAAAAATGATTGTAGGTTCGTGTATTTCTAAAATAGTACTTTTCAGGTGTCCTAGCTACGATTGAAATTAATCATTAATATAAAAAAGACATTTTACACTAAAAGCCACGCCCTCTACTCAAATAAATATCGATGTTCTAAGGCCCGTCGGCTGACAAACGACGCAATGTGGACTCGACCTGATGCAGACTCATATTAATTTCGCTCCTGGCTTGTTTTACGACTTGGAAATTTATAAAGTGGAAACTTCGCGGCTCGGATTACTAGAGCATTGGTTTATTCGGTATAGCGAGGTTTCCTATAGACGCTTAATTTAAAGTGAGATATAAAACTATTTGAGTTCAAACCTATTGTCAAATAACAAAAACACTATGAGTATGTCACTGAAACTAAGTTTCAGACAAAGTTATGATTTGAAAAATAATGCTAAATTAGTGTAAAAAATAAATAAAAGTAAAATAATGAAAATCAACATACCTTACTAAAACAATACAGTTACAATAATTTAATTTCAGAAACATGCTTGATTCCGCACTAAGCTCAGGACATACAAGCCCATAAGCCTATAGGATTACAATAAACATATATGGGTTAACTTTATACAACCCGCACTCGGATAATAACAGTCCTACAAGTTACACCACAGAATACTAAATACAATAAACACACGACTTACAGAGATTTTCGTCTCAACGCGGCTCAGAATTCATTAAAGCGTAGGACTAGGAAGCGAGACAACCATCTTTCTATCCCGCTCTCACTTACAGACGGTAGTTCGGCGCGAGATTTTTGTTCTAGATAATAGAAAATATTAATTCGCCTTCCTAAGGCTACGTCCAAGATATCTGATAAATTTTGACGCTTCAAGACAAATTTTATTATTTGTTATCTTTCCGGAATTGTAGTTTATTTTTTATGGAGCCATTCCGTGTCCAGATGAGTGGAGGGAAGAATATTGTTAAGGTTTAAAAGGTATAAAATGTAAACTGTTGATGGCAAAATCGAGTTATATAAATGAAAAGGTAAAAAATGGACTCATTTTATGCGTACATTTTGTTTTTAATACAAGCTCTTTAAAAATTAGAAGCTTTCAATCTTGGCTGAGTGTGGCGTGCTACGAATTTTGATATAATTTCGAGGTTTTTGTTAGCAAGCAAAAATATTTTTGAATTCAAATATGATTTATGTGATAAACATGTAGAACTTATAGAGCGCTATGTTGTAAGCTGGGTAGTACTACAATAATCAATAGGGAAACATGCATGAAGTGAGTGTTGTGGCTGCGTTTGGCTCGTCAGTGATATTGGTGGAAATTCATAATCTGTAAAACAACAACATCTTGTCGAATAGGGGGGTTGGCTTCTTTCAAAGTTCATATACATAAATGTCTTTCCGCGGTTCCTTTTTTTATTGTTGATTGTCAGTTTTGTAGAGGTAACCTCTGTGGACATATCTGAAAGTTGTATACAAGAATTTCGAAGTTACTCTATGCCTGCAATCCTATACTAGGCCAGTATTGATGAAACAAAATCCCAAGCCTGTCAATTGATCAGGAAGCCATTATACAAATTGGCAGTTAAACAGACAGCTCATATTGTTTTGTGATAATTATGCATTTTTGCTATTAGTGCGACCGATGAGCGCCGAATAATTAATACTCGGAAGAATGGCGATAAATTATAAATCAAAAGCAGATTAAATGATGGACTGCATTAATTACACACTGAATTTATTAGCATTTAAAACGAAATATTTATTATAATTTTTTCATGTTTATGAATTATCGATAAATTATGAATTATCGATAAATCCATAATGCTTACTTGAATAATTGATATATAAACTTTAATATGTATACGTACATGTATCAAGAATGAATGTATAAACCCGTTATTTTTACTCAACTGGTATAAAATCTGCTGTTGTGTAAATTGTAATGGTTCTACACGCATCGATTAAAACTATAATAGTTAGAATTGCAAAAAGTTAAAGAATGTCTTCCTTGCTTACCGGTTTAGCTGTATCTACTGATGCCATCAGGACGGTTGTTATAGTATTGTGTGGTTTGCAGTTACTTTCCTGTGCCATAAGAAGGAAGTAGCCGTGCGCCGAGATACAAGTTGATATTCTATCATTTTGTTGCAGATCGTGTGATGTGAGAGACTCAAACTGGAAGCAAGCTATGTGATCCCGGCGCCCGCAGAGCCATCACCATGTGCTCGTGGGTCGTGTCTGCTATCATCATACTCTTCGCTATGGGTGAGTTTTATCTTTCTCTCTCTCTGTCTCTCTCTCTCTCTCTTTCTTTCTTTCTTCTGCCACAGCAATTTCAACGCTAAACATAGAGCTCTTATCCAAAGATTGTTGTTATTTGCCTAAAATAATAACCAGACAGGTTCAGTCACTAACATATTTATTCTCATAAACAACTCATTCTACGGCTTCTGTAGTCTGTACAAGTAAGGCTTTGTATTAAAGATACAGTAATTATTACAATCTATAAGTAGGTAATAGGATTTTTATATATACGACATGTAGTTACAAGCAATGTGGCGATGGCGCTATATCAATTTGTGCATATTACGGATTTTGATCCATGATTTCCCGCCTGATGTCATCCCATTCGGGGAATATCCAATCACGTAGAATTTTCGTGCGTGACTATTTTCCGTGTTTAGAATAAAAAAGTTTACCTTAATATAAGTCACGTATAATAAAATTATATGGTGTTGTCAATGACGTGTTGTCAATTACGTTGTAATAAACATAATGTTATTCATGTAACCAAAATATTGTATTCGTATTCACTATTTTGGTAGTCTTTTTTACAAGTTTAATCAGGCAAAAGAAATGGATCCTAAAACATAGATTTGCTCCAAGTATCATTTAACGAGGTAGCGGGCGCAATGCGCGTTTTCTCACGACGATGGCTTAGTTATTCCATTGCTAAAATAAATTATGTGCACTAGTGTGGGCTATTCAACATCCTAAGCACATAAAATGTTCTTAACAACTGCAGTCTTCCTTATTCTGTTCCTCGCATCTTTCAGGATAAGTAACAGTCTCAAGAACAATAGAAAATTCGGCCTCTCACAACTTACCTCTAAGCAAGCCGGGGAGCTTTTGTGCATGATTAAACACGGCGGGTGAAGGCCTAATGTTTATAGGGCTGTTTCATGTTTGTTATTCTTGGACGACCTACTTATCTACTTCAGGAGAAACTAGGCGGAATTTTCACGCTAGATGATCATTAGAAGGAATGGTGGAAAGATAACTTTTATGCGTTATTGCCGATAACAGTTGCTGTGGGTGTTTTTGAAACACGTCAACTACAATTTAGTCTATGATGAAGATACTCGCGAAGATAAAATGTTTGTGACCTCTATAAATATTTGTTTTGGGTTCAGATATGAACTTGAAAAGTCTTGACTCTGTAAGTAAATAAAAGTAAAATATAATACACAATTAAATAAGGACATATTATGGAAAAAATATCTTGACAAATGAAAAACAAACTACAAAGCGAAATAGCAATTATAGATTTTCAAATGTCCCGGGGCCGGATAGAATTCCCCAGTAATGTATTTCCAAGTAATCCGAATAAAATACATACGAAGGGAAAAGGAAAATAGTAAAGCGCGAATCCGTAATGGCGGTGGGAGTTAGCGGCCGCGACGGAGCAACGCGTGGCTTTAATTTTATTTGCTTTATTTGTGTGATGATTGGTTGATTAGTAAAACAAACAGGTTTTTTATTCGCTTTATTATACTTGCATGGTGGAATGTTGGTAGCAGACGCGATCCGTGTAGACGGTGATTGGAAGTTCAAAACTCAGAGCCATACATCTAACTTTTAAGAGTTGTGTGTGGATGATAGTCAATTACCCAATTCGACGCTTAAAAATAATGTTTTTGAGCAACATGCATATCAAAGAGATCATTATAAGATTTTCTAAGATATGCATTTGAATTCTGCCAACCCGTAACTAATATACCGCAATACAATATACACTAGATAAAATTATTATTTCCCTTAAAATAAACCATTAATTTATTCTGTTACCACAATAAATACTTTATACGCATCTATTTTAGCTTGCCAAAAACGAGAATTTATATCCGGCGTGAACCGCAATATACGTAACAAAGAGCATATTAGTCGCGTCAAAATCCAACAATATTAAACCGTATGATTAAAATCCTGCGAGAACATGACGCGCCGAGTATTAAATAAATCCAACGCTTTATTAAACAAATCCTTCACCGAATATAGAACAAACGTTCGCTCTCGTATCCCTGTATATGAGTTTTGGAAAATTCTTTATTATAATAAATAAAAGTATGTAATTATAGCAAATCTGTAATATAAGCCTAGGCACTGTAGATCAGCGTGGACGACTAAAGCCTAAACTATAATTACAGTACTTTTGGAAGAAGAGGCCTACTAAATTAGTTAGTATTTTTCACGACTTGTGACGCTTTTTTCAATCTTCGCACTGAGACGATAATTGTCTCGATTTCAAATACTTCAAGACGTTACAATTCCTCGTACCACTCACGAAACAAGACTTAATTTTCGTGTAGTCTGTATTCATTTATTATTAACCAATTATTCGAGGTAAAATTTTATTAAGTATACATTCTTTAAACTCTTCCATAACCGAAAATACATGTGTGATCTACATAAAAATATACCTAAATTGTAGACTGCGGACCCCAAATATGTCGACTGACGAGAGTGGAGAGGCCCTTCGAGCCGCAATCGTGACGTCAGGTTGGAAAACAACGCGTGCACTGGCTCATCCTGAGAGGCTCTCGGGAAAACCAGTTAGTACTGGTTTATACTTCGCGTACGGTCGCTATTACCTAGACTAGGGGTTCGCAACATGACTATTCGGATATGATTCAGAATGCCTTTTGAAGCTATGACGTTGATTTTAAGAATTTGATATATTTTAAATATTCATTCGTAATGCTTATGGACAAGTCATTGATATGCGGATTTTTTCACAATGTTTTCCTTCACCGAAACGTAAACGATTATTATTTATAAATACACACCTAAAAATATAATAATAAACATGTATACACATAGATAAACACTCAACGACAAGTGTTGGCTCTTTTATTCTGAAAAATCAGGATCGGCATAGAAACTACCTCGTACCAATTCGAAAAAATCACAAAAGACTTGGTTATTAGTGATAGAACGCGTGAACGTGGCACAATAGACACACCCTATAGCTCGGGGTAGCAATTATCGAACATCCCGTATTCGATTGGCTCTATCAAGAGTCCTGTAGCTTAGCCTGTTAACAAGTGCTGCTATTTCGGAGGAACAATGGGTCCTTATGTAGACTGTTTGGATGTTTTTTGTAGAGAATATATGTACTCGTAATATATTTCGTCTTCCTGTATTTGTACCAGTTTGTTCACTACAAAACTAGGCCAAAACCAGCTGGTAAATGGACTTTTAAGATCAGTGTGACCTCTAATTAACCTATTATTTCACTTATTATTAAACTAACGCCTAATGTCACATTTTTTAAATGAAAAACATTCCATAAAAATTTAAATTAATTTGACAATTTCTTATTCAATATAACCCAAAATTATTTCCTTGAATTGCTCTCTGATGCACTATTTACTCGTATTGGCGAAATTATTTCACGTGACTATTACGTGGTGAGAATTTTAAAAGCCACATATACGTGTAGCATTTGTAAATAAAAGGAAAGAAACACATTCAAAAACAATTAGGATAGATTTATAAAGAATCGATTGTAATCCAAACAAGGGTGTCACATATTAGCTAACTCTTTCGCAAATATTAAATAAACACCCGGCAACGTCCATAATAAACGCAATGTACGGAGAACATTTTATCAGAGTCGGGTGACAGGGCGCCTCCAATTTACATGTTAATTGACGGGACATCCGATGAAAAATCACGCCACGGGAGACGTTCCTTTGTGCGCGTGACGCGTGGACACCGCGACAACGAGATTAACATCGGCAACTCATAAATCTTAGCAATTTTTTAGACTTTCATATGCTCTTTTTATTATTTTATTTTTGTTTTTTAGATATGAATTGATGGAAGCAGAGATTGTGTAATTGTTTTCGGTCTGCGTGGGATGATATATTTGTGGGTGTTTATGTTGGTTTTGTTTGGCTCTTATTTATACATTCTCCTAATAGGGATTGTTTTTGTCGTGTGATTTTTATTATTCTGTGTGATTTTTCTTGGAAAATCGTACTCATGGAAACTGATAAATTCAAAGCCAACACGACTATAAATTGTTATGTTTAATAAATGGGTTACAAATAAAAACATACTCAACATCAGTATGGCGAACGGCACCTGCTTTTTCATTTTGAACGGGAAATCCTTACTGTACCACGATAACAAAAGCATTTTAACAGTATTTGAACGCCTAAAATAAACTTCCCCTAAAATTTCGAAAACCGCCCTTAAATCATCACTTAACTAGCACACATTATTTACAAATTAAAAATATATTTTGATCATTAAAAATGTAACCTACCCTACGAATTACCTCCCCCTACGTGCTCCCTCAACGTCAAGTGTCAATAGAAGCGACGCGTGGCCGATAAAGCCGTCAGCAACTGACGTCAAAGGGTTGTGTCTAATCGGAGCCTGGGGCACGTCCGGACTAATTGACTGATCAAGGGGTTGTACCGCTCCATCAGGGATGAATATTGGCAGAACGTTTGGTACTTTTGAGAGATGGAAAATTAGTATTGTTATAGGTATAATTGATGATCATGCTGTGGTAGAAAAAAATATTTTATCTGCATCAGTATCAAGTACGTGGTGGCCTGTTGGTAAAGGACCAGACGCGGCTGCCTACATGATCGCGATGGTCGCGGGTTCAAATCCAGGGCACACCTCTGACTTTTCGGAGTTATGGTGTATTGATAGTCAATCACCACGCACTTTAACGGTGAAGGAAAACATCGTGAGGAAACCTGCATACCGTAGCGATTTTAAAGAATTTCTACGGTATGTGAGTCCGCCAACCCGCACTAGGCCAGCGTGGTGGACTATATGGCCTAACCACTCTCAATCGATTCTCTCGATTGCAGAGTAGGCCCGTGCCCAGCAGTGGGACGTGTATGGGCTGATATTTATATAGAGGCATCAGTATCAGTCCATATAGGTCCCACCGCAGGGCACGAGCCTCCTCTAATATTAGTTCAACGGTTAAAATAAATAGTTTTTATTTTAATAATAAATACGTGCTGTATTATTCGGACATGACGTGTTGGAGCTGGAAATTTCTACATTTGTTTTTGAACGAATGAATTCATTTTAAATAATCGCAACAAAGCTCAGCCAACACAGCCATATCAAAACATTGAATGAAAAACAAAAGAGTTCGTAGCTCTCGTAGCATCCGTAGAACCGTAGCGCCGTAGCGATGTAGCAAGCGTAACGGTACGCCCGCTTCTAGGCTTTGTTTATTTTTCTTGTTAATTTTGTTATTGTTCCTGGAAACGTCAGATTTATTGGCTTCCATATCTTTTTATCCATTTCACATTTTTCACTGAAAAATTGAGTTTTCAGTCAAACCATCCGGGCGAAAATAAACCTTTCATGTTAAAATCACGTTCTGTTTCACCCAACTTTTTTTCATTTACGAAATCTGGGTGATAAAAGCTGTATTAATTTCTATCCATGTCGATTCATTTTCAGTTTTCAACATAAAAAAACATTGACCAATATTGTTATTCTGCTCTTTGTATTCCCGGAATATCCTTTTATGCGGAATATTGTAGAAATAGAAAAACTTGATAATAAATCCGTGGGATAGTGAAAAGGGGCGAAGAGATAAGAGCTTAGAATTCATTCGCTAGCGTACACAATTTTTTTGGAAAGGGAAGAATATCTCGGGATTCGTTTGTTTGAACACGTTTTGTATTATCTTGTTAAGGGCTTTGCTTAAAATAGTAGATTTATGTAGTTACCTTAAAATTCCTCACAAGGAATATGAAGTCTATAAATTCTCACTAGGCTTGCACGGTAAATTAAGGCTTAACATAATTTTAACTATAGAGTGAGACTATACCATATATGCACTGATATTCAAAAATTGTTAAATTACTTGGTATGCCAAAACACCACAAGTAATCTTTCCAATATTTCCGGCACCTTGCATTTTAGAGAAGAGAATGCGATTTATTTCGGACTTATATCTTTTGTACCTGATTCAATTTGTTGCGGGTCCCTAGACAGCTCAGTTTTTCCCGAGATTCGTCTAGCCTCAAGGATTCTTTATTTGTGCTCTTATTTTGCTGTTATACAGGAGTTGAATTTCAGAGAACACATAATTCAAAACGAACAAGAAAAGTACGTAGATATATTGTCTGCTCTATCTGTATTTTCCTGGACAGCACTGTAATGCCCTTTCTACCTTATTTCCTCACTTCACTTCTACGATGACATCAGGCGCTCGAGGCTATTGACGCTTCTCGTATTTTCCATTAAGATACAAATCAATGAATCTAATTGGTGAGCCATGAGAACCCGTTGTTTTCAGGCCAAAAAATTAGAAATAATCCATTACAACATAATTATCTCCTCTTCTATCTTAAAAATTTCCAAAACGACCAGCTGGAAGTAGCATACATGGAAATTGAAAAGGTTTCTTGTTTATCAGGTCGACTGATACCTACATTGATACTAAAAAAATCTACAATATTATTCTCATTCAAATAAGTGGTAAATATCCTACCTAATTAATAACCTAGTCAGGTAACTTTCACCCACTAACCACCTTTACAACCGACGATGACAAAATAAAACTACTTGAAACTCTATCCATTTCCCTGTACCTCTATCAGTTTAAAATGAACTTTAACAACTTATTAATAAGATTGAAATTCGCACACGGGCGGTGCTTCTTTAACTCAATACAAAGCTAATTAGCATATAAACAAGAAGCGAAAATAACCGAACTCCGGCATAATGAGAGCGTTTGACGACTGGCGACGGGTAATGAAGTCAATGAACAGAGTGTGATGCGACGTCCTAATGAAGGCATTGGTGGCGATCTAATAAGGCTATTCTTTGCACCTGTACGGTGTCTCTTTGGCGTCGCTTTGTCGTGGTGCATCATTGTTAAGGTATTGCGATACAGGCTATGTGTATTTGATTTTATCCATGCTACCATTCATGTATGTGTAGGTTACGGTCACATTTAATAATGAAACGAAAGGTAACTTAGTGACGTTAATATGTTGTGTCTTGCTCTATCTAAAAACAAATTGAGAATGCAAAATGGATATAATTTCCATATCAACCAGCGATTAATTATACATATAACACGATGGTTGGTCCTTTATCGAAATGTCTTATTTAGACTTACATTGAGACATTCGGGAAAGGTAATGTTATTATAAAGTCTACGATATTTAGTAACTACTACAAATGACAAAGCTAAATGGAGTAATGCTCATAGATTCGTTTTTTATTTGCTTTATATACTAAACAGTATACAGGCGGATTTAATGCCAGAGGCATTCTCTAACAGCATACCTTTTGTGAAGCAGAAACAGAGCAAAGCAGGTTTAATTTACATCAAAATGGAAAAAAAATAGCTTTGCTAGAAAAAATATAATATTTATATATAATATGAGACCTATTATTTATAGAAGTGCAATACAATATCAACTGCAAGCCGAAATCGATAACAATACGAATTGAAAATAACACCGAGAACAATTCCTAACACTAACTTTCCATTCGCGGACACAAAAATTAATAAAAAACAGTTGGTAGCTAAACTTTTCTTCTAAACTCCGAGATATATTGAGCTGAGGTTATCGCCCTCGGATTAAAATAAACTACTGATATGTCGTCGTTGTCCTATGTCGTGACACCGACAAAACACTGATCTTAATGCCAGGTCCTAGAGGTATCATTGTTTTTTGTTTTCCTTATTAGTACCATTGCTACGGTAATGGAAAACCTGATAAAGTGACCAATGCATATTTTATACAATTGCGAGCAGGCCGAGAAAATTATGTCGACTCTATGACTACAGTCTCTCAATGAGTACACCTCTTGAATGCATTTACCATCAGATCTACTAACGTATTTTGGTACTTTTTTAATTATACGAAATATACATTAAAATATGTACTAATATGTTCAAGAAATCAACAGCTAGAATATTTTAATCCCGTATACTCCCAATGTGAAGGTCGTTGTCACGCCGTCGCAGGTTGTACAAACTTTTTATTACATATTAAACAAGTAATATAAATGCAAATTCATACAATTTACGAGCGACCCTTAATTTTAACCAACGTATGATAAAATAGGAAAGTAAAAAGGTGGATTAGGCGTGTGAGAGCACTGACGTACTTCAGGTTTTTTAATTTTAAGTTTAATTTTCATGTATAAGAGTTTCTGGTTATAACAATATACATTACCGTGCCGTGATCGGATCAAACAAAAAATAAAATATCTAAAATACGCAAAACCAAATGGTTCTATTCTTAGGACCAATACACTTTTTATAGGCTGCGTAATGAATTAATTTCCAAAATGACATTGATTTTTTCGTACTTCATTTAAACGTTCTACATTGTGATACTTGAGTTAAAAAATACTGAGAGTAGAGAGCTATCGATTGTTGAATCATTCCTACTATCCTAGAAATTCTAACACCCATATTCTAAGACGTTCCTCGAAAATTTCTCGACTCCACTTGACGTTACTAGAGGAAATCCGTATTCTTAGTTGAAAAAAATCTCCTCCACTCAACGTCACTCAAAAATTTTCCTTTCTCGAGGAAAGGAATCAACTGTCAAACTAAAGGTACGTCGCGACCTACCTTAAGGAAGAAATAAAATAAATAATCCTACTTTAAAATTGTAATTAGAGAGAGAGAAATAAAGTTTACCTTTTAAAATTCTTAAATACCTAAATATGCTAACAATTTTTTGAGGTGGGTGCCTCTACACGATTTACACGTTTTCCCAGTGAATGATACAAAAATTACTCTTTATTTCATTTAATAAAAGATTTTTGGTTTGGAAACAGTGTTTATTATTTTAAAAGAGTTATTAAAGATTTCCAGCAGTTCCTGTAATACTTGTACGATACTCCGTACGAATATCGCGAACGATGATTCATCCATAAGATCTTCGAAATTTCCGGGTTGGATGGTATGACCCTCCTCCTGTTTGCATGCGTTTTGTTCTCCGACTCACTAAATATTTGTTTTCCAGTCATAATCCCAAAGATTTTGAGTTAAATAATTATATGTTATTCTATGTAAACACTTTGACATGACATTTGACTGTCACTTTTCAAGTGACCATAGGCTAGTTTCAAAATTTTTTGTTAAAACTCTACTTTATCTATACATCAGTGATGTAAATGATGACGTTTTTCCTTGACTCAACCTCACTCGAGGAACCTTTAGTAAAAGTATATTTTTAACTAAGCATACCATTTTCGAGGATTCCTTCAATTCATTTATAAAGTCACCTCGACTAAGATAAGGTTGAGGAAGATTCGAGGGAACGTCTTAGAATACGGGTGTTAGTATTGACGTGACATCTGTCCATTTTCACGCAGTCGACGAAACGCTTGGTCGTGCTTCCTATACATTTACCAATTAGTGTCACCTTTGTAACGGCTCCGTGACACCTCTGTACTAGCAGAAATGTGTAATTTCGTATTTTGTTCTTGATACTGGTATAGTTGAGGACACTTGATAGTAAATGTAGTGCGATCGGAGTAAAAGATTGCCCGGGAGAAACATTTAACTTACTTACTTCTATAATTTTTTTACTGGTCTCTCATATGTGAGAGGCCACCCAAGAAGGACCACCGCAATGTATATTTCTCCCGCCAAACAGCAGTGTGAATGTACTGTAGTATACAATACAATATTATTTATTGTAAACCATTACATAGAAGTAAATTACAGAAAAAAAAAAGAAAATACAAAAATGGTATTACAAGTGGCGGTCTTATCGCTTGGAGCGATCTCTTCCAGACAACATTTGTATGGATAGTATCAGAAGTTGGTGGCGGTACACAACAAAGAAGTTAGTAGAAGTTGTAGTATTTCAGTTTGAAGAACATTGTAGCCAGAGTAACTATTGGACATAATGAGACTTCACATTTTATGTCTTAGGATGGCAAGCGCAGTGGAATGCCAAGCATTGCTTTGTAATTAATGTTGTTGTTTAGTTTTGCTACTGTCTATGAGCGGTCGTATCTTAACATCACGTGAATGGGATGCTCGTCTCGCCATACATTGCAATAAAAAAGAACTACTATTTTTCACAGGTCGATACAATTTTTTCATTATAATATTAGAAGCCTCTCTGTCGTGATATCTATAAAGACATGTTGAAAGCGAATTTAATTGACATAAAACTACCTTCTATATATTCAAACAGCTAAAATTCCTCCAAGTATAACTACGTACCATTTTCTTTGATCATAAGCATCAACACATTGCTGCGAACATGGATCAAGTCTTACAGCTAAGAACATTAGAAGCGACAGCTGAGCCGATAAAAAGTGTGTCATTTCGGAGTGCTCTCTGTCGAGTCTCGTTTACCACTTTTTTATTCAACTCCCCCCCCCTCTGTTGGGCCCCGCCGTCGTCGCCCTCAAGCCGGAGTGATAAACGACTTCCGAAATGTACGCCGGTTACACAATTTTTGCTGCGAAAATTTTGCCGCGAAGTCTCTTCGTCATTAAAATAAAAGATAACAGCTTAATTTTTTTTCTGCTTTATTCTTTCCCAAGTTGGGTGAATTGAGGCTGTTTGGGGATTTTTCGCTACCGTTTCCGCCGTGCAAACTTGCCCTCTAGGAATTTTTTACATGTTTTTTTGTTTGTATAAGTTTCGCTCGTAGTAAAAGCTATTTTCAGAAGCATAGCATACTAAATGTAAATAAACAGTTTGTAAAAGAAATAAAGGTATGCTGTGTAACTATGACTATGTAAAGATCTTTTTTAAAAAAACTATGACAGTATCCGTAACACGATTGGTTAAAACGCCGCGACTTTCGGACTTGCACTGAGATAAATGTTTGTGTGAACCACGAATAATTTCGGGTTTGGGTGTTGTGAGACCATAAATTCTGTCGTAATTTCTCATATCACAATGGCTTTGTATGTGACTAGTGGGTTCATTTGTTTTGTATTATCATTCAGTTTCAGGTAAATATTCTTCTTCTTCTTCTTCGAGTGCCTCTTCAGTGCTGAAGGTTGGCCATCAGCTTCTTGTATTTTTCCCTGTCCTTAGCCATACATTTTATTGAAAATATTAAATATCATAGATCAGTACTTCTAAGTTTTCATTATTAATATTTCTATGATTTACAATACAAGTTATGGAATGGATATATTTGTATTAAAATCTCAATTTTTAAACCGCGCTTAAATTCTCCACATTTTGATATATTCAGATTGATCTACGATCTCTCAAATCGTTTAATATTTCAAGATTCCTAGGAAATATTGTTGTTTTGAAGATTCAAGCGGCGTTGTTGGCGATATCTGGATCTATTCGCGGCGTTATGAAAATGTTTCTGTCTGCGTGATCTATATTCATGATGACGTTTCCTTCGCGTACCTTTATGTATTTATGAGTTTCTGTATCTACATACATAGGGAAAATAAATGGTATGTAAAGTAAGTTTGATGTGGTGGCGTGTTGTTAGAGACAATAAATATTTAGTAAATGGAGATCGCTTTTTTATTTTCCATTCTGTTATCCATTCTGTTGATGTGCAAAATAGTGAAAATATTGAACACGATTCTAACGATTTTATCGTTTGCGTGTAGGCTTCTTTAAATAACCAACTTTCAGTATTTGAATCTATTTCCCGTTATATAGATAATAATTTTGTAAAAAAAAGTACTGATAAGCTTCACATACAAGTGTAAAAAATTGTGTCACAAACCGCAATCCAAACATTTTCCTCCCTCCTAACATTAAATTATTGCGTTTCTGTTTGTTGAACATAGTTTGATTGTGACTTTCACAATAGCCGTTGCACCAAAAATCAAGCCGCACGCCGCAGCGCGAAATCTAAAGCACGTTTGTCGCCCCGAATTCGGTAACAAATAGCGGTGAAATGCGGTGCGTGCGCGGAATGCTGCGGAATTTGCACCATTTTTAGGAAGTTTTGACCGCTTGACGGGAATTTACGTGGTAGAAATATGGGGGCATAGAACTTTGGATACGTGGCAATTAAAATAGTTATTATTAAATTAGTGTAACATCTCATTAAAAAATCAACGGCTTCGAACTAAAAGAGGCAATTGTCTAGTAAAAAAAAACAAGTGGATATAACTTTGAATAAAACTTAATGTTTTGGTGTAAGAACCCTTCAAGCAATACTCCCTATGTAAGTTAAGTTGATGTCGTTATACCTCCACCATCCATATAACTACTGACGCAGAAACTTTGCCACAAGTTACTTTATTGTTCTCCTCCTGATGTTAACTAGTATGTTGTACTTGTAGAAATTATGCAACGACAGACCTTTTTTCTCTAGGATAGGAGGAATTGAATTCTAGAATTTGATACATGTACTTTAATTAAACAAACAATGTCAATAATTCATCCATTTTAAAGTTGAATCACACAAAAAGAAAACCACAAAAATAATATCCAATATATCCCAATACATTAGGTTAAGTTAGTAAATAGACTAAAAATTAGAACAAAATTAAACTATCACCATAATCAGTAATACGACTAAAGCAAGCCAATTTTGTCCCTGTGTCCGACACTAGTCCAATTACGTCATTATTTATATATATGTGGGATAAATAGCACTATTTGAGTGACATTAATTATTGGTACAATTCAGTGATAAGCCACTTTTACGGGGCTTTTCCTGAATCACGCGGCTATTAGGGTGACAATGCGGTAATTCTAATATTTTCTTATTTTGTATCCTCTGTGTTTAGTTTCAGGTAAAAAGCATTTAGGGGTAGAGGCAAAAATTAATTGATTATAAATAGTATTATTGAAAACTTATTCCAAATGAGGTCTATGCATACATACATAAACTTACGCCTTTATACCCGTAGGGGTAGGCAGAGGCGCCACCAGGACACCCACATTTCGCCTTGTATGTTCCGTCCCACGATGGGATAGGGGGCGAGCCTATCGCCATATGGGGCACAAATTTCTGACTCAGAGCTGATAATGAATAGAAAAATCCAATATCACTTTGCCCGACCCGGGACTCGAACACGAGACCTGAGCTTAGTAACCGTACTACGCCACCGATGGTATATGAAGATGAAATATTCGTTATCAATGTTTAATATTCGAGTAAAAACATTATCTTCTTTTCATAGTCTGATAGTAAAAAATAATCTTATGGAATGATATCATGAAAACTAAATACTCATACTATTCTTAATTATATATAAACATACCCTTATTCTAATAACACAAAAGAATACTATAATTATAGAATAAGTTGTCTCCAACCTATCGACGAACCGTTCACTAGACAATGATTGGCACTGACTGCTCGACTCTGGGGTGCTCGAGCTGGAAATATTTTACCGTTTGCCTTCCTTCAAATACTTCGGAGACGAAAGTTTTTGAAACGGAACGGTCTACGTTGAATTTAAATTGTTGTAAAACTTATGTGGCACGTTTTTTCAAGGTCGTGGCTTAAATAAATAAATACACCCAACAGTCACATACATAGTCCTGACCCCACACTGAGGTCGAGTCTTGCGTCGTGGGTGTCAGAAGCTACGAGAGACTTTTCGGTCTCCCAAAAACACAGACCCGAAACAAATACCTGTGGATCACACAAATATTTGTTTCCGTGCGGGGGTCGAACCCGCGGCCTCTCGATTCACAGCCGGCGTCTAATCAACTGCGCCACGAAGGCTGTAAATATAAATTATTTATATAAAATAATTTATATAAATTATTGTGTAAAATAAAACTAGAGATACCATAGCTGAGTGAAGATCAGACTGGTAAAACAAATTTCGCGAATTGGTACTCTGGGAAAACACTTTACGCAGTTAAGTGTGTAATTAACGATAAAGAAAAACGTAGCGACGGAACTCGTACACCTGTGATCTTTCCACAAGAAATTGAACGGTAGGTGAAATCAACTAACCGCATTAGGCTAGCGTGGCGGACTGAAAGGCTTTTTCTGAAGTTTTCTTGACTAATATTTTTAGCAATATTATTAAAGTAGAACTTATGCAATACGATTTTTCCTAGGCAATACGTTCAATAGACAATGATTGGCTTTGACTGCTCGTCTCTTTGGGGCACTCTAGCTGGAAATATTTTACCGTTTGCCTCAACTCAAATACTTCGAAGATGAAAGTTTTGCGGTAGAAGCGAAACGGTCTACAAACGATGAATGTAAATGTTTGTAAATAATATGGATTATAAATTGTTCTTGAAATTATTGAGAAATTTCAATGTTAAAAAATCTGTACAAGATCTCGAGTTGCAGAAATATTTTATATTTAATATTGTTTGTATAGGCAATAAAATCAACATTTTACAGTAGTTTAGTGTCAACAGAACACACCAGCTTTTAACCGACAGGCCTTAAGTGCGATATTTAGGTCAAGCGATTCACGTAAGGATGTGCTCACTAAACCGTTCAGTGACCTGCCATTGACTGGCCAGAGTAATTCATAAAAATAGTATTTTGCCTGATTTAATCATAGCACAGATATAGTACGATACATTACGGTGGACTCTTGAAGCTTTGCTCGGCGGAAGCTTGGTGTACTTTTTCATTTGTAAAGCAAATACCCTAATCCCCTGGACGAGGAAATTCTCCGAATATATGCAGATAATAAATCAAGCATTTGGTTTGCGGTTCGCACATCTTATATGCTACCTAGAATTTGACAATTCCTATAAAAATGGTTTCATGGAATCGCCCAATCGTAAAATCACTTGATTTTTTTTATACGCAGAAACATTCATTTGGATTTTTTTATACAATATTTGGTATTCGTATGTATATAACCTATAAACCAGGTAGTAAAAAAATTTGTACTTTATGTATGTGGCATGTGTCAAGTAGATATCATGTTTTGTCTATTCAAAGGGAAGGAGAGTCACGTGATCTGAAAAGTCGATTCCAAAATACCCGTAGTCGTAGTCAACTACTCCAGGGGGACGGCTATAAATTTGTATGTATCATTATACAATGAAACTCTTGAAAAAGAATAAAATAGTGAGAGCGTTTGGTGATTACTGAGGACCCTAGAGTCAGTGATAGGATATTTGGTTAGATGCCGGCTGTGAAACGAGAGGCCGCGGGTTCGATCCCCGCACCGAGACAAATGCTTGTGTGATCCACAGGCATTTGTTTCGGGTCTGGGTGTTTATGAGACCAAAAAGTCTCTCGTATTTCCTGATACTCCCAACAGAAGACTCGATCTTAGTGTGGGGTCAGGACTATGTATGTGACTGTTGGGTCTTATTTATTTATTTAATTGTATTTATCTGCATAGCGACCTCTGTATATGATGGCAGAAGACCCGACATAGTGATTCACGCAAGTGTGTCGTGTTTTGGATTGAAACTGTGTATTTCCTATGTAGGCCGGCATTATCATCTCGATTAACAAGGTAATTATGTCCCGCCGGTCAACGCTTTATCAGTGCTGCATTTACCAACAGGCGTATTGTACACGCTGTCTCTTGCCAGTGCAGAAATATACCTCATTTATTTTCCATTGATATAGTACTTTATTTATTTATTTAAATCTTCATTGTACACAGCAAAATAACATACAGAAACAGAAAAAAAAACAAGTACAAATGGCGGTCTTATCGCATAAAGCAATGTCTTACAGACAACCATGGGATGGATTTAAAAGACGGAGAAAGAAGTAGTAGTACTTTATTCATTTAAGAACAACAGTTTCACCTGAAACAACCTACGAAAGATTGTTCCCGACGCTCCTGACCGAAATATATTGTTACAACTTCTAGTGTGTACCTGCCACAATGTACCAGTGCAAATGTTTGTGAATTCAACAAAACATTTCAACTAACTGACGCGCCTCCATTGAATGCGAATGAAATATGCGTTTAACACAATGGTTGTTCCGCTCACCTACCCCCACCCCGCACCCCGTTTACCTCACCCCTCCCAGCGTACAGGCAAGCCTTTGTGTCGCCAACAATTTTTCAATTGTGACGCTTGGTGAACTTATGAAAACATTTTTAAAAATATTCTTGTTATTTTCACTATACATATATATTATTTAATGAAATAGAATGCAAGTTTAAACTTGTGCATAATATTGGTCTAATTGGTTTGCAATAAATTGAGTGTTTCAATTTTCATTTAAGTATCTAGTTTATTTGATTTTTTGCATCGTCACGATGACAAATAGAGTAATAGGTAGAGCCATACTGTATTTGCCCTGAACTACTTTATGAATGGGCAGGTTCCACTATGGTGATCCCACGGGCACACAAAAAAACGAATGCGAAGTAGCTTTACTGGGTGGGTGTTTGTGAGACAGAGAAGTCTCTCGTAGTTCCTGATACCCACGACACAAGACTCGATCTTAGTGTGGGGTCAGGACTATGTATGTGACTATTGGGTGAATTTATTTATTATTATTTATTTATTTATACCAATAAGTAAGATTGCTCTAGGCCTAAAAGATGGTAGCAATGTAGTCATATCCTCCTGGATAGTGACCGTCACATAGGATAGTGAAAAACCTGTCATAGTCACACACGCGAGTGCATCGCATTTCTGTTTAGCCTACAATGTACATGCATCCGGTTTCGCCCCGCCCCGTATAATTGAGTTGATCGATAAGTGACAACCAGTTGTCACCTGTAGATATTCTAATTACATACACATATATAAACTCACGCCTTTTTCCCGGAAAGGGTATCCAGAGGTGCTACCAGAATACCCACGTTTCGCCTTGTGTTCTGTCCCACAACGTGATAGGGGTCGAGGCTATCGCTATATCGGGTTCATATTCCTAACTTCAGACTGATAATTCTAATTACACAACACTTAATATTACGCGCATTGTAGTCCCTATGTTGTGCTAATATTAAAAATAGATTCAGCAATTACTATGATTTATCCAATTACTCAACAAAAGCAAAGCAGTGAATACGTTTCAAAGCTAAAGTCAAACGTTCCCAGAGCCATTATTAAGTTATTCTTAAAATATCAACTGAACTTATATCGTCGGCGTCTCGCTCACGGCTAAGTATTTTTAACTAGCGCCGAGCGCCGTCACATAAAACATTCAAAATTTTTTGTATCATAAAATTGTCAGACAAACTTGAATAATATCGTAAAAGAGGTTGCACTCCTGAGAACGAAACTGCCATGCTTTGTATAAGTTAAGGGGACTTTTTAAACTTCCACTTGTATAAGGATTTTTACAAAGTTTTTTATAAAGTTTTCCGAGTTTTTTCCACGTCTCCACTCAGCGCTCTACGTGACTCTATTTTGTTTGTAATGAAAAGTAAGTCGGATAAATGATGTTGATATGGAATTTAAATGGAATCCGTAGATTTTTTTATAAACGTAATTGTGCCATCGATCTAATGTCAACTTGATTACGCTATGATCCCTGAGATCTCGAATTCGATCCCCAGGTCAGTTTTTCCACTTTGTGTGATTTTTTTTACTTGATAAGTCTTGTGAGTTGCTCAAGTCTGATATGTATGCGAGGCGTGTCGATAGTTAGGGGTTTAATTCACTAATTACATAGTGATAAATGATAGCAGAGAAACGCTGATGGCACTAGCAGCAACTTTGCCTACGTTTTCGGGTTATATAAGACTGAGATAATGTTAAAACTACGACGATTTGAAAATTTTCGATCGAACCGTTGGTTTTTACTTCGCAAGTATCGAAGGTTATTTATGCAGTAATGTTATTATCTGCAGTACTGCTGGAGGCTGCCGGTACATAAATATTCATACGAGTTTATGAAGGTTGTTTCTGTAACGCCTATAGTAATTGGCTCTGCTCGAGATGTTTTAACTTTCCGAGTGCTTACTTATTTATGATAAATAAAACAATCTTGATCAGGATATGGAAAGGTAGGTATTTGGATTCGTTTTTGTATGTTCATAATTTAAAATGGTTTGCTAGAATCATATGATGATGTAGTCTTGTCATTTCACGGCCAAGATTAGATTTATTGGAAATTAATTTATCAATTCTCTCCCTATACCGTTACTTGCCAGCTCTTCAGCGATCAAGATTCATCGTTACATTGGCTCTCCCAGCAGTCGATAAAATTATACCCGGTTACTCAAAGCCCGCTTTAAACTTAACACGGACTGAACACAAATCGCACGACACTTGCTTCTTACTTTTACACAAAATTACACTCCAACAACTTACACAAGAATGTTGACATAGCCCCGCACATATCTCGACTAAAATCTTGATACGTTAATATAAACTTAAACTCTTGAGAGGTCGTTGTACCAAAGCGGTGGCAGTCTAGCCCAGTCACGTCCTCCTATTGTCTCATAAAGAAACAACCCCGGTGCTGACAACCCTTCAATTTTAATATCTCATGCAGACAGAATATAACTTAAAATGTATAGAAATCGTGTTAATATTTTATAGTGTTTTACTCCCCACGCATCGTCTTAAATTACACTTTCTTTTTACTGCCAGTTTTATTTGTTTTTTAAATTTAGAAGTTGAAAAGTTTAATCAAATAAGTACTGAAAAGTTTACTTATTTAAATAAGTTTAGATAGAAGTTAAAAGTTAAGGTTAAGAAATTAAAATACTGGGTATTAAACGAAAAACCTGGGAATCAAAGAAAACTACAATCAGCATTAATGCTGATCATGTCATAAAAAAAACATATTTGTACGAAAATACAACTTCTTTAATATTTTTAAATAACGCAGTGTAGCTCAGCGGGGGGTAAGGGGGGAACGGAGCATAACATCTATCCGAACCTACTGTCAACCTCGCCTGCACGCGATAGTGGTTCTTTTCAGAATAGCTATCGGCGCCAGCTCCCCGAGCTGGCGTGGTACCCCCTGCTAGACAACTGACGAGGCTCTGGCGACCGAGCAATGGCGGTATAACCATACGCCCAACCACAAACCTGGTTGGAAGAGGTCTAAGCAGCCTGTAGGTCTAAATAACCTTAAAAGGTCTGGTGCAGAAGGCAACGGGAAACCACTGCACTATCTTCCCTAGTAGTTAGCTTCAATGAAAAAGTCACTCATAGCCACGGCCCCGAGTGCCCAGCGTCTCTTTAATGAGACAGGGGTGCTAAGAATCTCTGGGCGGAAAATACTTAGAATCGGAACTTGGAATGCGCGCAGTTTAAAGCAGGACGGAAAGTTACCCAACATTAAATTGGAAATGAAACGTTTGCAAATAGACATTATTGGTATCAGTGATACCAAATGGCCGGGTCAAGGCAAACTCCCGACAACTGATGACTATTGCTTGTATTATTCGGGAAGTGATCAAGAAACAGAACGATATGGTGTGGGAATTCTTCTCACAAAAGAAATCTCCAAATCAGTCACAAAGTTTGTTCCCTTATCCAACAGAGTCATGTTGATCAAACTGGAGGCAAAACCATTCAACATTAACATTTTGCAGGTGTACGCACCCACGGGAGACAAACCGGTTACCGAAATAGAAAACTTTTACAACGACATTGACGTCTTGTTAAAATCCACAAAACACCATGAAGTGGTCATTGTTATGGGCGACATGAATGCGAAGGTGGGTTCAACCGTCGTACCTGGAGTTGCGGGTCCTTATGGTCTTGGAACCCGTAATGACAGGGGCGACCTACTAATAGAATTTTGTCAAGAAAAAGATCTTGTAATTACGAACACCCTATTTAAACTACCACCTCGCCGTTTATACACTTGGACATCGCCAATGCACACTTCTGAACACATTGTGAGGAACCAAATAGATTATGTGATGGTCAACAAACGATACCGAAACTGCATTAAGAAAGCACAAACCTACCCTGGAGCAGATATTAGATCAGATCATAACCCAGTTGTGGTGGACATAAGATGCAAGTTAAAGAAGACACAATCGAAAAGAAGTGACAGAAGACCAAACGTACGGAAACTATCTGAGCCCCATACGCGAGCAAAGGTTTGCAATGTCATCAACGAATAGGCCACGGAACAGCGCACTAGAACTGTTGACTCCGAAATGGAAACATGGACTAGCCTTAAACATAAGGTGTATGATATCTGTCACAAATATCTTCAACCATCACAATTGGTTAGGAAAAAGGACTGGATGACAGACTCAATTTTACAACTAATGGAAGAACGGAGACTATGTAAGACTACAAATCCAGAACGGTATAAACAAGTTGATAACACCATAAGAAAACAAATTACCCAAGCTAAAAACAGCTATTACAGCGATAAATGCGCACACTTAGAGGATCTTCTTCGGAAACATGACACATTCAATGCACATAAACATATCAAGGAAATGGTGGGTCAAAGACAAAGACCAAATAATATTCTTACCGACGAAGGTGGGAATCTGATCCTAGATCCCATTAGTAAGAGGAAACAATGGTGTGAATACGTCTCAGAGATGTTCGCTGATCTAACCAGAAATATCCAAATAACTACCGACGACAATGGCCCCTCTATCTTACAATCTGAGGTATTACGCGCCTTGAGATCGGCCAAAACAGGAAAATCACTGGGACCTGATAAAATACCCATTGAAATCCTCAAGCTATTAGAAGAAGACAAACTGGATGTACTGACCCAGTTCTTCAACAATATCTACGAAAATGGAGTCCTTCCTGATGACTGGTTAAAATCTACGTTTATTACAATACCCAAAAAGCAAAATGCTAGAAAATGTGGAGAATATCGTATGATCAGTCTAATGAGCCATGTCCTAAAAGTGTTCCTAAACATCATACAGAACAGAATAAGACTGAAATGTGACGAACAACTGAGAGACAGCCAATTTGGTTTTCGCTCTGGCGTCGGCACACGAGAAGCCCTATTCGCCCTCAACGTTCTTGTACAAAAATGCCGAGATATGCAAAATGATATATTGATATGCTTTGTCGACTACGAAAAAGCATTCGATCGAGTTAAACACCAGCAACTCATGAACCTTTTAATGGATATTGGTCTCGATGGTAAAGACGTAAGGATTATCCGTAATCTATACGAAAAACAAGTGGCTACAATAAGGGTCGACAATGAAGACACCGAGGATATAGAGATCTGTCGTGGGGTCCGGCAGGGATGCATTATGTCTCCACTTCTATTTAATTTGTACTCTGAAGCCGTGATGTCTGAAGCTCTTGAAGACCTTGAAGCTGGAGTGAAAATCAATGGTACCATCATTAACAACTTGCGTTACGCAGACGACACAGTTCTCGTTGCTTCCTCAGAAAGCGATTTGCAAGCCATTGTAAATAAAGTCAACGAGAGCAGCCAAAAAGCCGGTCTGTCGATGAACATCAGCAAGACAAAACTGATGGTAGTCTCCAGAAATCCAGGAATAAATCCTAACATATCGATAGATGGAAAACAACTAGAGCGAGTACGACAATACAAGTATCTCGGTGCTTCGGTAAATGAAGCATGGGATTCCAACCAGGAAATTAAGACCCGTATAGAACTTGCCCGAGCCTCTTTTAACAAAATGAGAAAAGTGCTGTGTTGTCGTCAATTGAACATAAAGCTCAGAGTAAGGATACTTCTCTGCTACATCTGGCCTGTCGTCATGTATGGCTGCGAAGCATGGACCTTGAAAGACGATACTACAAGGCGCCTAGAGGCATTCGAAATGTGGTGTTACCGTCGCATGTTGCGCATCAGTTGGACGCAGAAAGTAAAGAACGATACCGTGCTCCAGCGTGTCAGTATGCCCCGGAAAATGATGCAAACCATCAAAAAGCGCAAGACAGAATATCTCGGCCACGTGCTTAGGCACGATAGATATAAGCTGCTCCAAATAATTATTATGGGCAAGGTGGAAGGCAAGAGACGCGCTGGACGAAGGAAAAAATCGTGGCTGCGAAACATCCGGGAGTGGACCGGTATCAGCACTGTTGAACAACTATTCCACCTGGCTAAGGACAGGGAGAAATACAAGAAGCTGATGGCCAACCTTCAGCACTGAAGAGGCACTCCAAGAAGAAGAAGAAGAAGTGTAGCTCATCATTATTTTGCATGATTGTTAGTTTAGTACTATAGTATTAGTAGTAATATATGTTAAACCTAGTAATAGGCCTAATGATAGGGTATTTGACTACATTTTTTTATTGTATTTATCAAAAGGTATCCATGTCCAAATTCTAGCAAACAGAGAGTTCTATTAATCCATTCGTAAATAAACAAGCTATAAATGTTTTTAATCTTATAGTGGAAGTAAAAGAAAGGAGATACAAAACATAACTAGTGACGTCACTATTCCTAATATGTATTACAGCTTGCGCGTGTGAAAGAGACAGTATGATATCCCCACTACACTCCCACTCTTATTTTAAAATACTGATATTTGCCTCATGTTACAAGCAACTTTAATACTGACTTGACAGAAATGTTTTATTTTAATGGTATTTGTGTGTTTACGCAAAATAATTAAAAAATCGATTATAGTCAAATACCCTATTTATTACTGAAATAGGAAATAGAATCTTAAATCAGCAGATTAAACTCAACATACAATCAATAACTTCGTGAACTTCGAGCCTTCAATCTCTTTTCTAGTCGAAGATTTTATTGATTGATACCGTATTTTTGTCCGATCACCGAGTTTCGGAAAGCCTTTCCCTGGTTTTTTATTTGACTGGAATTGAACTAGAATTTGCTTGACAAGTGATTGATTGGCGAGCTCCCTGAGGCTCGGAAGGCTTCGAGGTAGACCTTTGGACGTCATGTGTCTAGATCGGATAGATATATCAGTTAAGTTGTAAAATATTGCAAGTTTTAGTCTTAGTTTTTTTAGTAAACAAGACTGTAAGTTGCTTTGGGATCAGGGATGTGTGTGACTGTTGTGTGGTCTTTTGGGGATGCTGAATAACATTTTAACTTCACATTATTTCCCTTTATTTGAGTTTGACGTTTTTGTATTTATGGACTAATTTACTTTTAATACATCGTAATGGAAACGGTAACGGTTTAACGGCCTAGCCATTTAAAGCCATTGACTCGAACGAAGAAGAAGAATACATCGTAATAAACGTGCTTATCAGACTTTAAAGATATATTCCTGCTCGGCGATGACGTTTCATATATTTTCTTGTTCTCCTAATGTCACTAGCTCTTTTATTGTCCCTTTTTTGTTTATTTAAAAACATCTTTTATCAGTATTTTCGTCTTTATTACTATGTTATTCGAAACATTAAGCTAAGTTTTCAAAAAAAACTTTAAAGTCACATGTCCCCAAATGTTACTTCTAAAGTTGCAATCTTCTTAATAAACGCGCACAAGTTTCACGTTTAGCAACTGCTTCACGGCTGGTGTGACTTAAATAGATCGTCTATGTATATATCAAAATGGAAATCAAGTTACAACTTTACTCGGTTAACAGGAGTTTAAGTTATGGCAGAAGCTCTGGCATAACTTAAACGGTCAACGGGTCAACTACACGGTGTAGTAAGCATCCAGCTTTAATTTATAGCGAAGCATCTTCTAACAATTTTATTGCAAAATATATTTAGATTATTGTATGAGTTTTTTGAGAAAAGAACATTATGATAACGAAGATATTACGTAAATATATAAAACTATGTACCGATATCCATGTAACTATGATGTATCCACTAATTAATTACACACGTTTTATATTATTCACAATCTCGACATAGAGAGCAATTGGCTTCAGAAACCTTGTTTTAAAATCAAATAGGAGAAATATGTATGTTTTACGAAAAGGAAGGTACCTTTTGTAAAAGATACATTTTAAACAAACACTCGACACATTACCTACGCCTTTCACGCATTACGAAAATATTAACACAGGCACTTTCTAATGGCGCTGGCTGAAAGCTTTTATTTTAAAACAAAGTCCCAAGAGGCGCTCATACCCACTTCATTAAACTCCACATGACCCAAAAATAGAGCAAGCTAAGTGCTCAATTAAAATGCTGACGATAAGGCGTAGAGAGTATACATAAGTACATCTAGTCGATCATCGGGTCAAGAGGGTCGAGGGACGGAGCCTCAATAATAGTTTCATCAAAGGATGCTATAACGGCTTTATGTAACGTAATAACCTGTTAGTGATTGACCTCGCTGTGGTTTTGGCTTTCGGTCTCGCTTCGGCGTTGTTTTATGCTGATGTGTAAAATAATTGTATTTAAAAAAATGCATTAATTATTCAGTCGTCGACTGGTAAAATAAGTAGTAATTGATTTAAACCTTTTCACCAAAAAGTTAATTCTGACTTCTAATATTATACAGAACCGATTCTTTCGATTGTAGAGCAGGTCCCTGGCCATCAGTGGGACGTATATGGGCTGTTACAATGATACAATACAATAATCCAAAAAAGTCTTAATATTCAGTACGCAAATAACAGTATTAAAAATAATATTAGAAGTCTGTCTAGATACGAGTCCAACTATATTATCCTCATAATTCGATGAAAAAAACATCACAACAGTAGGTTTAGTAAATTAAATGAATCAATTTATTTTATCAATAACACTTCGAACATAAATTAATTTTTCGGGTTTAATAATTTTGTGATCATTCGTTCATATATATAAAGAATAACTTTGGGTGGCCAACACTACGCAATGTTCACACGTTCACAACTTTAGCTTTGATCTCAGCTTTGATAACGTAGATACTAATGTGTTTTCATTGCTTTAAACCGAAATATACTTATGAATAAAATATAGCCGATAAATTATTTTGACACCTTATACAAAATGTAAACTTCAGCAAACCGATCCTCAGATTGTCATTTTCCATGATCAACCAATGTAAGTCCAATTTAGGACGCTATAATTGGCTAAACAATCGAGATAGCTATTGCTCAATGCTGGATAATCGACACTTTGTGTGTAGGTACTGAAATTTTCATCAGATGCAATGGAATTCACCGCCAGTATTAACATTCAATAGGCTTTTTTTCATGAATGCCCCCATTCAACTTATAAAATGGTCATTAACTCGTAGGGTTTAACGATTTCTTGCATTTAAACACCAACAACCTTCAAATTAAGAGTCCTTGCCTCCCGTTCCGAGGTAAAAACCAGAGAAAAACTCTACTTAAAGCAGTAGATGCACTTATTTTCCGCTGATTACGCTCTCCAGTTAAAATTATGTCAAATTATGATAATGCAGAACATAATATGGCGGCGTGTTCCGGCTACAACCGGTTGAAGGCGGAATTTGTAGTCGGAAATTCAAATCGCGCTATGCACGGCGCTATGTCTGTCTGTCAATCACGCTAACCGAGTTATAGCTGTTAACCTCGGTGGTAATTTGACAAATCTTGCTTTAACTGGCTTTATTGCGTTGGCTTTAATGTATTATGATTTTTAGTGTAATGTAATTTGCGTTTGTTTTGAGAAGAATTATTATATTATCTCGTCCGTGAATAATTTATTAGGATTGCATGGTCCTTACTATTGGAAGCATTGTAATTACATTATGGCACTAGTCAAAACAAAGAGTTTTGGAACTGAATAGACTTTGCTTGCGAATTATAAAAGATCCATTTGTCTAGTTAAATGTAGTGGCTGCGCTGGAGGGCCCTTTTGAGGGCATGTGTTACGTTTTAATGTTAAAACACTACCGGTGGGTTAAATTGAAAAACTTTGCCCGGGTTTTAGTAAATTGAGAAGGTTCTATGGAACAATTGGTTGGGAGTTGTGAAACAACACTGAAACAACTAATTGTGTGACCCATAAATATATTTATATGTTAGGTGTAGATTTTGTAATTTACGTGTTGCACTCTTGGAGTTTCTGATACTACACAACTCTTTGCACTTTATATTATAACTATGCCTACAGGGGGAGCGTTGGATATAATTATTTTCAGCTGGTCAGCACTTCACAGTCACCGGGCTCTGTGGCGTACCTTGGGAGAGGCCTATGTCCAGCAGTGGACTGCAACGGGCTGATGATGATGATGATGATGATGGTCAGCACTTTACTATGTTAATGACTGGATCTATCTAAAATTGCTCTTCACCCTCCATTTTGATACCCACTACACAACGTACTTACTTTTCAGATTTATGTATGTTTTTACCCCTTCCCTACAACACCTTGTATCATCTTGTATGCTAGAGCTTGCTAGAGCAATGTATGCATCTGGATCTACTACAGCTGGTGTTCCCCCAGGTGGCGAGGGGCAGGAGCACGGGCCGGTGTTCCTGATGGAGCCGCCGTCACGCCTGGTGTTCTCGAACGCGACGGGCGCGCGCGTGTCGTGCGCCGCGCACGGCTTCCCCGCGCCGCAGATCGCCTGGCAGCTGCCCGACGGCACGCAGCTCGATGACGTGCCCGGACTCAGGTTAGTGAAGTTTGTATTTGTTAGTATGAATGGTAAATATTACAGCCAGAAATGTTGTAGGAAATTAATTTAAATAAAGTCCATTCAGCCGATAGAAATTTTTGAGTGGCTTTTGGTCGCAAATGGTTTTTGTAGCTAAGGATGATGATTATAAATAATTAATTGAAAAGTAATCCAAAAATATGGTCAAAACAATATATTTGTTGAAAAGGAAAAAAAAACATCAAGAGTGGTAAATAAATATGATAAAACCCATTATTATAACATATGTTGCCCAACAAATATTTTCACACAAATAACTATCGCAAAGTACACTTCACCTTATTGTCATTCTTAAGGCCTTCGCTCGGCAAAACGGAATACAGCTCAAATAGAATATATTCAAAAAGCGAGCGGTCTCAGGTGCCTGTACATAATACAGCGATAAAACGCTACGGCGCTACATTGCTACGGTACTATGCCGCTACGTTGCTACAAAGCTAAGTCGCTACGGTGCTACGACCGCACGCCGACGCACCCGAGCGTACATTTGTAAGGAGTTTGACGCTTGCCTCAGCCATGAAATTAGGTCTTTATAGACTTTTGGACTTTGTACATATTGAATTGAGTAATCGGTATTATGTTTGCTCTAGTTTGTTGACTTAATGGAAACGACTGAAGCGTAAGAGACTAGTTGACTGTGGGGATTTGTGAAATGTAATTTATGATATTGAAGCAATATTTGATACTGGAGTATAATTGTCGTAGTTCATCGGATATTTATGCTTGTAGTTATTAATTCGAAGAACTTTATCGAACTCAGGATCTATAAATTCACAGCCAAGATATAAATGAGGTGGCTAATGCGATTTTATTATGTTTGAAAGAAACATTAGAATATAATAATGTAGAACAAAATGTCTTGTGAAAAAGCCGAAGCGACTGTCACGTAGAAGTGTACTTGGTGGATGAATATAATAGTTAATATAAAGCCGTGTCATGTTGCGGAGTGTGTTGTTAAGCGTATCTGAGTTAGGTTTATGTTCGGTAGTTAGCACATTTTAGTTTTTGCCAGTGCGGACTATTAATATTTAAAAATATTCGTCGAGATCATGAAACAGTATTTATGAGATTTTATGAATTTAGTTCACACTAAAAATATATATATTATCATAATACACACAATAAAAATGTTTTAATACCGGTATAAAAATATGTGTATAAGTAACTAAGAATCGATTTTGAATAATAATATTCTGAAGAATAAAAATATAGAATTTCGTATTTTTAATGTGACTATATCCAATAAGAACTCCTATCGCATCTGCAGTTGTTTTATCTCCACTTTTTCTAAAACTAATAAATTCTCAAGTAAAAATTCCAGTGGAGCACATCTGAAGAATATATTGCTCTCAGTCAGCTCGTTCATAATGCAACGACAAGCGACGCGCGTGCAGCTGTCGAACGACGCGTTTCTGTGACGCCCGCGAAGAACTGGGTCGCTTTGTACACTCTTTGTACTAAAATAAACATCCAGTGTGTGCGTATCCATTGTCAATAATATTTGAGACCCAAAAAACGTATAACGTGACTACAAATTTTCGAACTTCAGTAACTGATATATTTTCACCCAGTGTAAAACGTGCTGTTATTAAATTTGATTTTAACAGTGTGAAGCATATATAACTTCCAGCATTTTAAAGATTTAAAGCGACCAGATAAACTCTTACAATAAACAAGCAAAAAAAACAACCCTACCCAAGCTCTACCGCACTCGACAAAAAATCTAACAAACAAACGAAAACAATTCATTTTTCCATAATAAATCTCGGAACTTAATTATCCCGCGGCCGCTGTTTGAAATTAACAAGGTATTTTGCATTAATTAAGCAAAGAAAATGTACAATTTAAATTTCTTTTCAATGAGCAACCCTTTGTGGTAGAGCCGTTGTGGGCGCTGGGAAAGTACGGTAGAGATTTGAGATGGGAGAGCCCATGAAATATTTATCAGATGTTATGAATAGTTCCAGCGACGGGAGGGTCGGAGCGGGATAAAGGACATCAATGTCTTTATAATATCCAAATATTACGGATATGGTACAAGTATTAAAATAGAAAATATTTAAAATTTTCTGATATTGTCGTTTGTCTGAGATTAGAGAATTAAACATCGTAGATTTTTTTACGACGCTTCAATGTTGGTGTTTTCAAGCCTGAAACATAGCGTCAAGAGATTGTTTTGTAATTATATCATGCATAACTGACTGCCTCGGTGGACTGCCTTGGTGGCGTAGTTGTACTACGGTACGACTACAAAGCTGAGGTCTCGGATTCGAATCAAATTGTTATTCATTGTTTCTTTTTTATACATTTTCATGTCTGATACAAACTAACAAAAGAATATAAAAAAATATCATTTTACACATAAAATTAATATAAAAATTCGTAATTTTTTATGCTAAATGACTTCATTCACAACTTAACAGGATATGCAATACACACCCACACTCGTTTTAAATAGGAAAAACTCTTTTAAAAGCTCAACAAAAGAAGAATTGCTTTGTAATCAAATACCGTTGCGCTAGAAATTCTTCGGAAGTGTCGGATGGAACAAACAGGAATTTAAACGCTACAGCAAAAAACGTATTACAGAATCGCGTCACTGAAACTAACCTTGTATGTTCTATTTGGAAAGTATACAGCGGGTCAAATTCAAACCAATATTTGTCCAAACCCACAAACTTCAATCACACATCAATAACAAAATGGTTTGTTTCACACGAAGCTATTGTTAGTTTAATGTAATTTAAATTTACATTTGCCAAACTCTGGCAGTTACAAACTAAACTATTAAAGTAATACAGTCTCGAATTACACGGACTTATGTGAAATAATATGGAATTTATAGTGTTGTTTTATCGGTCTATAGGGAGCTTGTGTGGACTACGAAATGTTAGTCAAGCAGTTCATTGGTTTGTGTTCAGAGGCATGAGTCTATACAGGTCTGAATTTATATTTGTTTTCCACCAGCAAGAATTATACGAAAATTTTGTCAAGTCTTCTCTGCAACTACAATATTGTACATATAACTTTTCTTAGTAGGTGTGACTAATATTTTTAGAATTAATAGACGTTCAAATATTTTACTGATCGCTTGAAAGAGGATGTAAAGATTTTATTTAAGATCGGTTATGTTTGAGGCACTATTAATAGTATTGTGTTGGTCCACTAAAAACGTACTTAGTCAAGATTAACAGCGTGGCTCTATCATTTAGTATGGATTTGTAGCCTAAATGTAGTATTGTATCTACCCATATACGTCCCACTGCTGGGCACGGGCCTACTCTACAATCGAGAGAATCGATTGAGGGTGGTTAGGCTATATAGTCCAATACGCTGGTATGTAGTAATTTCAATTTATTAGTATAATCAACGGATAGAATCACATGGGTATAGCGGAGGGAAACCCTAGAAGTCAGGAGTAAAGCTTAAGTCTTAAATTAAGAGAACTTAAGTCGAGATCATGAATAAATAATTCGAAGCAGTACTAATAAGTGTTACTCGTAGAAATCCAAGCACCAAAGTACAAAGTTGTTTTCTTCAACGTGCACAACGTGACTGCAGCTCATCTGATAGAGCAATGCAATTTCAACGAAATTTACACCAACTTAAGAAGGTTATCACAACATGCTGGCCTCGTTGAAACCTGTTTATACAGCCTCCACCCGAAACGTGACATATTTTCACGTGTCACCATACCAGGATTTCCACCGTCATGTACGTCAGTTGATATCCAGCAAACAATAATATCCTCCATCCAGCCTATCACCTTAAACACTTACCGTAAAACATCATTTCAATCGTTATTCATTATCTAGCTTTATGACTAATAAGTTATTTAAATCTAACTTAAACTTCTAAAGAGACTATGTCTAAGAATATGTCCAATAACGCTTTTCATGTTGTCTCTATTAAGGGGAAGACACAATGTTCGCGTGTTCTTTTCCAGCTTAAATAGGAGCAGTGTATATTCGCTCGTAAGTCTCCAGCTCTTGTCTCCCCGGCGGACGATCGATCAGCCGTTTATTTTGAATACCGTCGCGTTGTATCGGCCCGGAGAATTTTTAGCGACGTTCCGCATCGGACGGGTTATAATGCTACAAACTGCTGCTTTATTATTAATGCTCGTTGTGATTTAGGAGGAAAACGTCTGCACTATTTATTATTTGGATAAGCGGCTCAGCTTGTATGAAGAAGTATTGTTGAGGTACGAAATATTTGACCGCAAAGTCTATCTGAGTTCTTACAGCAATTCTAAACGTAAGGTTTGTTGCCATTGTCAATAGCAATTAGGCTCTTGTGATACCCCGTCAAAACCATATGAATAATTTGAAAATCCTAGATATCCTACTACGCTTATAAAATATAGTCATTTACTAAACTATATACATGTATAGTAGTCTTGTTTAATAAATAATATGGGAGACTAGAAGTTCTACGATTGAGAGGGATCACTGATTAGATAATTATCCACCACGCTGCTACAAATTGTATTATTGTTCAACACTCAGGTAAGCAGTTGTAATTCTTATACCATTAGCTCGTGTTGGACACATTTTTTCGCTTACTTCTTAAAGAGTAATAGAATTTATTTCTAATATTTCACTATTCATAATCAAAAAGCATACCTATTATTTGAACGAATTTGTTAGTTAGTACAAAGAGTCAACTACACGGCTGACTAAATCCAAAAATAGCTCAAAAATGGTGCGGTTAATTAGCGGCGGTATATTTGATTGAATAATTCGGGAGCAGATCGGTATAACTCGCGCCGCGCTAGAAATAACCACAGCGAAAGCCCGCGTCAGCATTTGCGCATCAAATCATTTTCATTTGCAAATTATTGATTTTGTTAATTAAAATATTTTTATTTATGAAAACAATTTAGGGTATTTTTGAGGCAATACTCACAAAAAAAAAAAAATTCACGCAGAGTGTAAGCGTCACGTACATAATTTTTTTCTAACAGTCAGATACATAGTCCTGACCCCACATTAAGATCAATTGAGTCTTGTGTCGTGGGTATCAGTAACTACGAGAGACTTTTTGGTCTCACAAACACCCAGATTATATTTAAAAAAACGTTTGAGCCCTTTGATTCGTTGGCTTTTATTAAATATTTTTTATTTTATTTTATTTTATTTATTCGAGGACATCCAACGGCAATTACAATGTTTTTAAATCTAATACATAATTGATTCGGCATCATGCTTAAAGCATTGCCTGCAGGTGTCACAACATGCATAATATAATTTAGGAGTATTAGACAGACTTAACGTTATCTAAGCCACAAGATACTCCCGTGGAAGAAACTTAAGCTAAGTCCAAGTTGCAATACTATCCAGGTTTAAGTAACATTCCATAATTAGTAATTCTCAGAAGCCTGGAGGAATTACGCCGGCACCAACTACACAACGTTGGATAGAGAGTGTTCCCGGAATTTCGCGATCAATACATAGTTGCTATATCGGGAGTGAGCCAACTTAAACACTGCACGAATATACGATTGCTAATTGCTGTATAAGCCGATGTTTTTATAACACCGTAGTTTCCAACTTCTGAAATAATAGTATTTCGGTTCAACCTTTTTTATCAATGAATTCGATACAATTGTATGTAGCTACTATAAGTATATTTCTCATGCTGGTACAATAAGGGGACCTTAATTGGCCTTACAGTAAGTGTGATGTGACCCACCACCTGAGATAATGATTTGTTGCTTTTATCGCGAAATTACATGTATACTAATCCAACATCTGACACGACCATCACTGAATTGGTAAACCTTTACTTAATTCATTTATTGTTATTTTTCAACTTCCTGAAAATACGTAGGAGTTTACTGATGGATTTTAACTATTAATTTTTTGGTCTCCTTCGCTCAAACTAAATTCAAAAGTCGTTCGAAAAAGACAAAACATTGTATAACTAAAATAGGTTTTAAAACTAATATTCATAGACATGAATAAGGCCTTTTAAGGTTGGTAAACGAAAAAGCAAAGGGTGCACAATGGTTACGTAATGTGTCTGTTCAGATTTCCCTTATCCGTAATTATTCAAAACTTATATCGAATTCAGTTCCAGCTTAGAATAGATTTTATATTTTGGTAACGATATATTTTCGAAACTCAGTAACTGTCAGCTGAAATATTTACTACAAAGATGTAAACAAACCTATCGTCTAGTCGAGCAAGCCATTGTAAGATTTCATCCTCAACATTTTCCAGACTTTTATCCGGCCTGACACTCCAGTCAATAGCACCTGATTGGCTAAGACTCACCCGAGCGAAACTAGTTCAAGAGTGGCGTTCTTTCAAACTTTAAACTTTAAGCTGGATGTAACCCTAAAACTGTGTAACCTGTTTTTAAGTTGCTAAGTTCGTTTTAAGATGTGGAGATTGCGGGTGCTTGAAGCTTGTGGTAGGGTATTAGCGACCACTGTATGTCATAGTTATCATGATGCAAGTATGTTGCGTTTTGGGTTTAGACTTATTTCGTGCTGGTCGGCATAGTTGAGGACGGATGAGAGAGAACTAGCTTTATACTGCAAACATGACTTAACAAGTGTTATATTAATAGTACATACATAAATACATAAACTTACGCCTTTATCCCAGAAGGCGTAGGCAGAGGTATCACCAGGACGCCCACATTTCGCCTTTTAAGTTCCGTCCCATGATGTGGAAGGGGGCGAGCCTATCGCCATATCGGGTACAAATTCCTGACTCCGATGAATAGAAAAACCCAATATCACTGTGTCCGACCCGGGATTCGAATCCTAGACCTCAGATTTGTAGTCGTATCGTAGTATAACTATGCCACCGAGGCAGTCGGCGGTTATATCAATAGTATTCAGTAATAATAGTAGTTAGGAGTAATGTAAATAATCTATATAGGTAATAAAAACATCTATCATATTGTATAGTCAGTATAAATTTATAAAATTCCTAATTTGGCCTCCATTTAACCCAGTTAGTAACAACAAAAAATTCTAATTAAGCATGAACTTGAATTATTTTCGCTTCGGAAGCGCGTTCAAAAACTTCATAAAATTCTTATTCAAACTTTCGATTATCTGTTCACAAGCTTCATTACCTATGTACCTACAAAAGCGTACAAATAAAAGACAAATTTACTTTTATAATACCGATAAGAATGAAAAGTAATACAAAAGTAAGTTGCGCAAAGTTTTTCATAAAGACGTGGCTGGAAGGTGGCTCGGTATTATTGTTCGGTGCTTTGTAATCACTAGTCTAGACTCGGCTTAATGAATTTCTTTAACTTGCTTAATACTTTATTTGTGTCGTGAATTTTCTCATTAAGCCCCGAAAGGTTAATGTTTAATTGTTTGACTTTCGCGACACGAGCTGTTTGGACATTTGTGATTAAGGCGACATTGATAAAGTATTTTACCAGTAGATTAGAACTACTGGAAACTAATCAAGCCGAAGGACGTAAATCTGAGTGGCAAAATAATATGGTGTCAAATGGTAAATTGCTGATTGGCCCAAAAGTATTGAATTTTTAATACAATTTGGGTAACAATGTAAATTGGTTAAAATACTTCACTTCTTTATGAATTGTTAATCCTAATTACTTTCAATAATCTCGCTTCATTCATATGTACATACATAATCTCGCTTCTAGATATTTCCACCGACCAGCATTGCCCAACACTTCACAGAGCTTATTCTAGTCTCAAAGCGTCCTTAAATACACATTTAATATAAGACATTTATACAAAAAATATTTAGCTTAAACGCTCTGACGTCGGTAGAATAATCAGTCCATTAAATCACTACATTTGTAGCATCATTTTATCAGCACATAAATCTTGCGAACGCTCAGGCGAGGTGCGATAAGTTGCGGAAAAATATACTTTTTCTTATCACAATGGACGCTATCTATTGGAAGCACCATTCGCTGTCACGCAATACTGTTATTAGATACACCGGCCGTTTACAGCCGGATGGAGAATAGATTGCTGGTATGTTAAATAAAATGTTTTGTAAGAATCTAAGGGTATTTTAGTAATTTCACGTCATATAACCGTTCATATGCGTCAATATTGAAAAGATAGTTGCGCTTTGTCTACGTTAGCCGAGTTTGCATTAATAAATAATATTATATTAATAATAGCTCATACAAGAACCGTTATTGGACATGAGCTTTGTCGCAAGAGGCTTACGATTGAATGGGATTCAGGTATTTCACCACTCTATGGGTTAGTATAGGTACTCTGCACTCTCTCTCTCTCTCTTAGTATAGGTACTCTGGTACCAGAGGGAAGGTTGAAATCCTTTAAAGGAACTCCCAGTTATGAAGAGTCCTTCACGATGTTTTCCTTCGCAGTTGAAGTAAACTTCACATTTATCTTTAAAAGTAAGGTAGGTACATCGTGCGATAATCACAACTCACCGCGTATTTTTGTGAATGCCTTCTTAAGTAACTTAAAAAAGTCTTAAAATATCGTAAAATTTTGTTGTTATTAAATTGTTTTGCTAAGATTACATAAGTAATTCAGTATGAACTTCTCTAGTTACTCAAATATCAAGCTCGACCTCAACTTTGGTTTAGTTAAAAGGTTTCGCCAAATTAAGACGTCGTGGATAACCTATTATTTTTGACTTGTTACTGATGAAGGGTTTGATGGACAAAGACCAAAGCTAGGTCATATATTTAGCCGAAAGATACATTAGATTAGTAGGTATATTTAACATTTCTTACAAATTCTATGTGTTCAATTCTTGAAGTATCTAAAACATTGAGTACACATCTTTAAAGTCAGAGCAGTCTTTTTTTCAGTCAAAGCACAAATCTTTACTCAAAGTCCATTAGGTAATACTAAACTAGATAGATTGTTGTATAATTAATGAGTTTACTGAATAAGATAACCAACAACAGATAATGCCGGCCAAAATCCGCGAATAGATAATTACAATTGGAATGGCCCTCCATAATCGCCGGGTGCATTTGATTAAATCGGATAAACCGTGTTATTTAACGAAGCCTTTACTCGGCGATTACAGTCAGGATTGTCCGGCGATATCTATTTTAACCGGTAATATTTGTCGAAATCTATTTTATTAAATATACAAACCACATTATTTACTGATTTTGCAAGAAAATATGTGATTAATGGAAGCCCAATACCATTTTTTTCTTCCAAGACGTTTTTGCCTTCCCTATTTTCTCCCATTTCGAAAGGCTGGTCGACAAAGCACTTGTAATTCAAGTCTTGATAATAGTTCCATTGGCTTCGGTATTATTCTCTGTCTACGAGCTATGGTGATAATTTACCAGATGAACGGTTGACTCGTTTGCCGCACTTATGCAATAAAAAGCAAGTAAACAGTTTGCAAAGCAGTGTTTGAGCACTGTTAATTTCTAGTTCGGCGGCGCGGTTGTCCTGCGGTATGATTATGACGCCGAGGTTTCGGATTAAAGTCTCGGCTAGGGCAAATTGATATTGGAGATTTCTATTCGATATACCCCCTGTCAAATCGTTGAAAGGAACACACGAGGCGAAACCTGGGTGTTCACATCACAAACTGCAAGTTACCAAAACACAGAAAAATACAAAATACAAACATGAAATCCTCTACTGAAAGTTAGCGATAAACATCACATTGACCTAATTAAATACAGTTACCAAATAAATATATGAAATGCAGAGAGCTGGTTAACATAAGCGCCAGTTAACGAGCCTGCTGCGTTGGGGAGTGGAGGGGAGGTCGGGGCGAAGTGAGGGGAAGTGGAGGGATGTGAAGAGGAGGTAGGGGTCGTTTGAACGCGCGTCGCTCACTTTATTTCAGCCACAATGAATGCACCCGGGTCATGGAGGCAAGTGCCCTCATTAGCGCTAATTGGTGATCACTGTGCTTATGTCCTATATTATATGGACAGGTGTTTTGCTAAGCCAACTGTAATAACTATTGAAAATGAGAAACGTGACAGTTTTTTAAAAGGACTTCCAACAGGTGATACTCTTTAAGGATTTTTTTTGCTAAAGCAAAAAAGATATATTTGAAAATCGAATCCATAAAAGTACTCTTCACAGATTATGTATGAAAGCAGCCAACCGATGACAGCTACACAAATATTTTCATAAAACCGCCAACATGATAAATTTCATCAATAATAATATCGACACTCGTTTGAACAGCCTTCGATTACCCTACACCCTCCACCGATCTGTCGATAATCGTCATTTTATATCTCAAACATGCACTCGCTTCACGCACGAAACGAGCTGGCAATTTAATTTTTCAATTTCCCCATCAATTCGCACTCCTTCGCAGCGAAATTGTATTTATTATGATTTCTCACTGAGTACACCCCGTGTCCCGTGAATTTTAATGTCGGAATTACAGAACTTCGAATTGGGAACAGTCGTCGGCTTTCTTGATTGTGTTATAAATCACGTGTTTTCTGTACCTATATTTAAATTAGTAAATGTATAATGTAGTAGTATTAAATAAGAAATTATTTAAACTTTGTTAGATTTTGTGAAGTTAAGCCTTGTAGAGTTAGGGCGTGAAGAGTAAGAAGCTTGGCTCTGCACGACACCTGATAACTTTTTGACAGTGCGAGTCATATTATGGTCTCTTATGCAACATTTTACATGAAAATGTTTTTGGAGGGATTGATATTTTTCCCTCTATATTTAGGCTAGGAATAATATAACTTTTACTTTAAAAACACAAGGAAAACAAATAAAAGGTCATAATTATAGTTAGAGTTTTATCTGTCAAAACAATCTACATAAGAAATGAATGAAAAAACCCACACTAAGGTTGATTATCAACTTCCTTATCAAATAATTATTACGTGGGCATTATTTTTCACAAAAATAAATGATTTCATAATGTTTCTGTTTTTGTTAGAATGGTACCGCGTGGGATAGAAACGAAGGAGTATCGAAGCAGACTAAATATATTTAGCTTCTCAATCAGCGACTTAATTTTATAAAATTCAGTGGTTTAAGCTAACTTAGCAATATTCTCATCTCATAGAAAACCGAGGCGATATGTATCGTTGCTGTCTTATTGCTAACTACACAGACGAAACAATCGCTCCATCTAGACTTATAAAGTCCTGCAACGCATCAACAATTCAGTCATGGTGGGTAATAGACACGGGTGTCAATGTACCAGCAAGCGGTCGTTTGATACTTTATTTATCCTGTCCGTACTTAATATTAAGCAGGCATAGTTTTACTGTTTCTTTATTGCTTTGGATGATAGAGATGGTACGCCATATAAATCTCGCCCCGGGACGCCGATCGACCGAAAACCGCAAGGCTGTAATGCAATACCCATATCATATTATATCTAGTTACATTGGTCTACTTATATACATGGGCCTCCTTAGATTTACACCTCAGGCAACCATTACCTACTTAGAGGATTACACGTATTATTAAATTTACTATTCACAACTCTTAGGCATATGCCTAAGAGTAAGAAATATTCCTTACGATGCTGTTTTTCACACTGCGGTAAAATACTCATATTATTATATAATGAGTACGCACAGACTTTTAAAAGACAGAGGTGTACCTATGGATTAAATCCGATATCTATAAAAGAACATCCAAAAGTAAAATGACTTACACAGCGAATAAAGTAATTACTTGGTACGTCCGGGAACAGTTTGTAAGCAGTAACCTGGCTCATCTGAAATCTCTCAAGTTCGCGAGCAACTTGTGAACGAGTGTACGACCAAGTTTAGGGCATTAGTCCCACTTTAATTACCTTCATATGTTTAGTTTCTTACAGTATAAATTGTCTGCTAAAAATATATTGCTCCTTATTAAATGTCTTTGCTTATTAAGAGCTTTGAGTGTGGAGTAATAAGGTCTTTGACTATGATCGGGTTTTTATTATTTTGCGTACAAACACAAACATTATTAAAATAAAACATTTCATTAAAAACATGATATTTTATGCGACTTACATTAATATGTCAGTATAGCAGTTAAAATATCCCAAAACTAAGGGTCCAATTTAGATTCTATAATATACTTGAAACGAAATAAGGTGTGGCCAGACACTTAGTGTAGACCCGAAATAAAACATTATATTTTAGTAACACCGAAAAATATTTCCAGTATGTAATCTCGCAGTTTCGCATCAAGTTGTTATTATAGCCCAGACATAAAGGAATCTTCCGCGACACAGAACAGAACCTATTCTATTTATAAGAGATTTTGTTAAGCTGTCCCCGGCGCCTTCAGGCGACGCCTTACACTTACTTAAACCCTTATTCAGCGTTTGTTCCCACACAATTCTATTTTGATAGAGTAAGAAAGTGTTCGTAAAGAGCTAGCAAATGTAAGTTTGCGATAATATTAGTTAGTTGTATGTATGCTACGTCGGTTAAGTAGTAGGTCGATATTCGAATAAATAAATACACTCAACAGTCACATACATAGTCCTGACCCCACATTAAAATCAATAAAGTCTTGTGTCGTAGGTATCAGAAACTAAGAGTCTTTTTGGTCTCACAAACACCCAGACCCGAGACAAAAAGGTCTAGCCAACTGCGCCGTGGAGCCTGTCAATCCGTCCGGATTACGACCATAGTAAATGGATGGTGGAAAGCCCGTCATAGTTATCCAAACTATTTTTTTTATTGCAGTGAATGGCGAGACGAGCGTTCCATTCCTCTGATGGTAAGCGATACAACCGCTCATGGACAGTAGTAAAACCAAACAACACTATGAATTACAAGGCAATGCTTGGCATTCTACTGCGTTCGCCATCCTGAGACATAAGATTTTAACCTCTACATATATCTGGTTTCGATCAGACCGGCATAATAGGGTATTTTACTATGCACGACTTTTTGTATTATTTCACGTACGAACACAAATACCATTAAAATAAAACATTTATGTCAAAACAGTATTAAAAGAGCTTGTAACATGAGGCAAATATTAGTATTTTAAATAAAAGAGTGGAAGCGTAGTGGGGACATCTCACCCTCTCTTTCACACCCGCACACTGTAATGCATATCAGGACTAGTGACGTCACTAGTTTAGTTTTGCATCCCTATTCTTTTACTCCCACTACAATATTTAAAACTTTTCTAACTTGTTTAATTGTGAATGTATTTACAAGATTCTTTGTTTGCTAGATTTTGGATATGGATATCTCTTGATAAATACAATAAAAAAAATTGAGTAAAATACCCAATTGCGTTCGTTGAATCGACGAGAGATATAAGATAAATTCTCATCACAAAGATTAACCTCTCTCGCCGGTGGAGTCTCTATTTGCACTAGGCTTACCACTAGGAGCACTATATAACACTAGAAAAGGCTCATATAATTATCTATCATCCTGCTAGCACGAGCCTGGCCGCGTATTAATTAGTTTATCGTATAATTATGTTAGTGAATGTATGCAATAATTTAAATTAGGAAAGATAAAAAAAAAATAAACGAAGAGTAGTGTTGCTACGGGAGTTGCTTGCATTGTTCCTTCTTCACAGATATAACACGTTTCAAAAGTTATAACAAAGCAAACTAAATTCATAAAAAATGAAACTAAAAATTTAATTCTATATAGTAGACAATTTAGTACATGCAACAATAGTTACCGCCGTGTGTACAAACAACAATACATAAGGCATCATTGCCAAAAGAGTATTTAACTGGTTCTGAAATGCTAGTTTATAATATAATTAAACCAAAACAATTGTACCCAAGAAGTAAGAAATAAAAAATAGATTAAGAAAAAACGACAAATATTTACGGTTTACCCACATCACCTCTGTCTCAGGATTTATTTAAAACATTAATTGACACGAAATTACGCGAACTCATCGCAATGGTGTGTCGGTTAAAATGTGTGTTGATTTAACAAGCCAAAACAAATTGGATATGACACCAAAATGTACCGCGGGCAAATCGAAAAAGTGCATTTTTAGTTGCACTAACATTTGTTTGGAACAAATTACAAGAATTCCGTTTTACACGGACGTGACGTAACCGAATCACATTCGCGCCGGTGCGCCCGCTTCATTTGTAAACATACGGCGGATTATTGCGGCCGGCCACGCTGCGATTTTAAAAGAACTAATTTTATATGTTTGTTTGTGGTTGTGCCGCTGTTCGACATCTAACTTAGTTAAGCTTTGATGTGGAAACTTTTAGCATTTATTATGTATAAACATTAAAGAATAACATGACCTAGATAGAATGTTCAAACAAAAACAACATCCCCGTTCGCCCCGTGACAACGAAAGCTGAAAAGGAATCGAAACGTCGGGAAGTTAAAAATGTAAAAATTAAACCAAATCGCGATAAAATCCGTAAAAATAGTTTTATTTCAACAAAAACAACATCTTCGTATGCAAATATGTTCGTTTATACGACGTCTGTAAAAACAAAATATATTTGGAAAGATATTGCCATATATCTTGCCGTCGGCAATATACGTGCTGTCAACTCTTTTGGGAGTGGATGTAATGTAATCAAGATGGCCTAATAAAACTTCAAACATTAATACTCTTTTACAATTCTAATGGAGAGCTATCAGGTGCGCAAGTTCCCTCACAATGTTTTCCTTTACCGAGAAATCAAGCGTGAACTACTACTATTAATTATCCGAGGATAATTATACAATGGTATATAATGTGGGCCGGCCTGTGTCCACAAATAAGTCATACATAATATTCAGGTAATGTAATATGACAGTTTCGATTATTGACTAAACAGCGCTATTGAATTTCTGTATGTGCAGGCGTAAAGTTACATTGTATTAAGGTTAAGATTAAACTTAATAACATACCATAAAAAAATTAGACATAAATTGCTGTTAAAAAATGTACATTTATCCTGAACTGGCCGAGCCTATTTGAGCACTCGCAAATATTTTGAAAAATCGGAAACGCTGTGTAAATGATTTCCATATAAATATAACGTTTGAACAAGCCACTCGTGTGCCTTCCACTGCGTGAAACAGTTGCCAGCCGTATTCGAAATCCAATTGAATACACCACAAGCGGGTTTAATTATGTAGGGCGTAACACGTACCGTTTAGAGGAATTATAACGTTGAAAATAACTGGTTACCTACATGAACTAGTTTACTCCCACGCTTAGAATGTGTGTTATGAATGCTAAATGTTTTTAGAAACTTTAGGTTGTGGACATATGTATGCACAACAATTATTTTAATAGGATCGGATTGTACAGGTCTTTTAACATTTATTATTTAGATTTTGAAATAAAACTATTTTTTACGGATTTTATTGTGGTTTGGTTTAATTTTTAATTTTTCAAATTCCCGACATTTCGATTGCTTTCCAGCTTTCGTGGTCACGGGGTGGACTGAGGTATTAGTCATCCGCTCAGTGAATGTTACAATTTAACTACCCTAAATTTTCAATTATTAAATTCGCGCTAATCGCGATAAAGTCTGTAAAAAATAGTTTTATTTCAATGTGTAACATTCGCGTAAATATAAGAAACCATAATATTTGGATTCTTTTGTGTTTCTCCTCATGCAAACTTGTGGGTATCAAATACTTTTTTGAACCCTTTTCTCATTTTTTTTACTTTGATACTATCATAATTAGATTTTTGAGCGCTACACGTTCAAGGACATTTGTGCTAAAAGAACATGAAATTAATTTCCCAATGCCGCAATAAATATTGACTAATAAAGGATACAAGAATGAAGAAACCGACTGAAAATTTGTAACGCTTGATTCAGTTTTCTGTTTAAGATTTCATTGTATATAAATATCAAAAGAATTTATTCCCATATATAAAATGTATTCTTTCAAATTTACATTATAAGCAACAAAACCAACCCACACCTTACAATCCGCGTTTGTTCACACAATTCTGGCTTGTATATTCCGCGTGCGAGTCCAGGTAAGCGCAGCCGAGGCGCCGTCCCACATAATGTCTTGTTTTGTTTGCATGAATATTCACGAGGGATTTATATGCGTTCCCCGTGGCGTTCGACTCACCGATAGTTATGCGGGAATTAGGCATGCCATCGTTATTTTGTTAGGCAGATTCAAGAGCTTTTATCTAGGTTTAGCATTGGCAGATTTGTAAATTTTTAATATTTGCTTACGTTAATTTCCGTACCAGTACCAGGCAAGTGACTTTTTCCTCCACGTTTAGGCATAGTCCTCATTTTCGTTAAAAAATATATAGGTTTCAATTTCTTATGCTTATAATGTTTCTTACTAGATTTCGCAAACATTCGAAATTCTCAAAACAAATGAGCTGGCTTTATGATTACATCCCAAGAGAAAGTCTGAACTCAGCACTCGAAAGCCAAATAGGCTATCGTCTCTGTAGACATATGTTAGCAGAAAACACCAGTAGAATAAAACAGTATCGGCTGAGATCCGTCAGGAAATCTCCTACATATGTATACATTGAAATTCCCCTGCCAAAGTGCTGAACGTTGAATAATTTATGGAGAGAAATAATCAAGTAAGTTGCAGACGACGCGGTTTTTTGTCTAAGAATTACATGGAGATAAATCAAGCTGATTATATTAGGTTGCTAGCTTTTACTGCTTTTGTTACTTACACGAGGATAATGTTATTTATTATGACAATTTGGTTTATGAGTTTTTATGCTTCCTGGCTGAGGGCAATGTAATTTATAAATCTGTCGGATGTTATGATTGTTTAATAAATGATAGAAGAAAAAAATTACAGAAACTTTGACATTTTCGTTTGGTATTCGTATAACACCTTCGGCGGCGCTGTTGGTTGACGGCCGTCTGTGAAATAAGTGGTGGTGGGTTCGGTCCCTCCACCGAGACGAAGTATTTTTGTGCGATCTTCTCGTATTTTCTTCAAATCTGGGTGTTTGTGCGACTGAAGAGTCTTGTTGTTTCTGATACTCGGGCAAAGTACTTCTATGTTAGGTAGACGCCAGGACTAAGTGGGCGGCCGTTGGGTGTATTTATTTATTAAAGCATTATTGATTATACTACAGGATATAAATTACGTGTCACTGTTACGATATATTTGATGTGAGACCGATACACCACGTGGACGTAATCGTTTCACTCTGCCCACGCCTATGATTAAATTGCTATGAATAAAATATGCAATCGAGTAGAATACGTGTCATAAAATATTTACCAAATAAATGGAGTTGAAAATAACTTGCTAGCTTGTTTAAATATTACTTTTTTGCAATGTGTAGTAGTATCAATGTCATGTACAGAGTTTTATCACGCCGGCCAGAGTTATATGACGAGAGACTGGACTCCAGAATTACTAAAACCTATTTGTATAAGCATTGACTTACGGCAGCTTATTCGAAATCAGATATAAACTAGCTGAAAACTAAACGCAAACCACTTACTTGGGTCTCTGTGATGTGTTTTTCTCCATTTAAAGAAATGATTTTTATCAAGATTCCTGATATATAAATATACCCTACAGTCGCACACTCCTACTAGTCCTGACCGCACAGTAAGATCGAGTCTTGTGTCGTGGGTATCAGAAACTACAAAAGACTTACCGGTTTCACGAACACCCAGAGACGAAAAATTTGTTTTGGTGCGGGGATCGAAACCGCGGCCTCTCGTTTCACAGCCGGCGTCTAACCAACTGCGCCACGGAGGCTGTCATTTATACGGTAGTTACTAACTAGCGGATTATACCGACGTATAATTACACAAGCTCTGGAATATTTCATTTGCACATAAAACAATAAAGTGTTAAGAGAAATTCTTTGGAATAATAGCAGCTGCTCGAATACACAGTCGTGTAATACAATTCCAACTGAAATTTCATCCTAAATACCTGAATGGATAGCGATCTACAACGAAAGGATGACTTGGAACTGTCTACACAGTACCTTTTGGTGTTGGCTTTCATCCGCAGAAATACCAAATCGATATGGCCAAGAAACCTTTAACATGCCAATTATTTCGTAGAAAGATAGTTCGTAGTACCAATAATTCCTTTGTTATATTGAGCAATGGTGCTAACTTACCATCGAGCTATCATCTATCAGAATAACCCCTTTACTTCCTATGAAATTGTTAACGATGCATATCGCAATGCTGAGCACGGATTTATTGACTTTTCTACGTTTGAGAGAGATTTAGGACTTAGTCAACCTTTGAAATACTTTGAAGAATTCTCAGGTATGAGTGTTTTTCTTACTTTTTCCTTCGCCTTTCAAATGAAGGATATTTCACTACGAATACACATGTTTGACATTCCTGTATCGTCCCCAATTAAGTCATAACTTACGCACATTGTCTTTTCTTTCTTTCCTAGAGTTACCTAACAGAAGTCAACTGTATTTTAGAATTGTTGCCACGCTTTTAGCATCTCCTTTTGTGACTTCCTATGCCACACTAAAATCAAGCTGAAATACCAGAAATAAAGCTAAAAGAACGCATAGTTTACCGTCCGTGAGCAAAGTTAGTACAACACTACTTTTTATAGCCGACGTAAGCTACGCTTTTTCACGACACTTTTACTTGTTTTTTTCGTACAAAACGTGTGCAAACGTGGAGTTTATGCGGACTGAGGTCGCCGCGGCGCGGCGCCGCGCCGCTACATCAGCGAGTCCTTAGCGGCTGGATATCTTGCCAAAACTTCTAGTGTCGTAAATCTACCCTGATTTGATTTATTTCTTTCAACACGATCTGCAACATGATAGAAATTTATGGACCTGTATCAAGAAATAAATTGGTAATTGGATTATTTCTTTCATTAGAAACTTTGTGAAATTACGAGTTTTTATAATGGTGTAAGTACTTTATTATGTCAGCTTATTTATTAGTGTTTTGTAGTATAGAAAATATGTGTGAGCAACCATCTTTCCTTATAACGTCAATAATCATCATAATATTGACGTAGTTGTATTACGGTACGGTTACAAAGCTGAGGTCCCGGGTTCGAATCCCAGGTCGGGCAAAGTGATATTAGATTTTTCTATTCATTATCAACCCGGAGTCAGGAATTTGTGCCCGATATGGCGATAGGCTCGCCCCCTATCACATCGTGGGACAGAACATGCAAGGCGAAATGTGGGTGTCCTAGTGGCGCCTCTGCCTACCCCTTCGGGGATAAAGGCGTGAGTTTATGTATGTATGTATGTGTGTATTGATGTTGATAGTCATCAATAAGGGTTCAAATCAGTTTTTAAAAGTGGAAAGTGTTATCATAAGCGTAATTTTCTCAACCATCAGCTTGATGGATAGCTACTACGACATATTTAATGTAGTATTTTCTCCTTTAGCCAACAAGTTTGCGGAACCAGCTTTCCGGTGCGATGTTTCCAAACCGATACTTCCGATAATCTCAACCGAACGCAATGCGACAGCAACGCTGCTACTTCATGTCCGTTCCAGCGTACAGGTCATCTGATAGGAGGCTCGTAGCTCAGTTGCTAGAACATATTTGAGTGGTCCTTTCGCACTGATGTATCGTATTTTTAAATCCAGGATGGGAAATAGTTCATTGTAATAACAAATCCTATAATCCATTCTTACTAATTTAATTTTCATTAAGATCTCCATCCATCATCTCCATCATCCATCATCTTTGACAGCCTCCGTAGCGCAGTTGGTTAGACGCCGCCTGTGAAACGAGAGGCCGCGGGTTCGATCCCCGCACCGAAATAAATATAGTGTGATCCACAGGTATTTGTCTGGGTGTTTGTGAGACCGAAAAGTCACGACACAAGACTTGATCTTAGTGTAGGGTCAGGACTATGTATGTGACTGTTGGGTGTTGGGTGTATTTATCTTATTGTAACATTCGAGAATCTTTTAAACCGCAGGAAGAGTTTGGTGAATAGCTAAATTAGTAAATAAAAGAAATTTTATTTTAAAGCTTGTTATTAAAGTCTAGGTGAATACATCACCACAAACTGACTGACCTACATTTGAAACTCTATATTGACTTTCTAACGTGTCTCCCAAAGGTGACTCTTCGAAGTTATCTTTATTTTAATCTCTCAATTTTTCATAACATTTTACCTTCAGGTTTGAAAAATTACCGTTCTCTCACAATTTTCCACAGCCAAAGTATACTAGAAATACTTTTTTACAGTCCGTTTTATAATCTTGTCTCTAGTCGTTTTTTTTTGTCTGGGGAGCAAATGTTTCAACGTTTAATGGCGACGCTGTGTGTTTAATTTCTTAAAATTTATACTTTCATTACGATAATGGCACTTATTGCCGAAGGTCCTTTGAGCGAGGATGGCTTAATTAGAATATTAATCACTGTGGAATACATTTTAGGTAGTTTGTTGGAGTGAACTAAAAATTGACTTGATGTACTCACCTCTCGTAGATGAATATTCTATTTCGGACGCAATGCTCTTAATATACTAAGATGCATTATAGTAGTTATTTAATCGTGCCCGAATTTAAAAATATCTGTTACATGACAAATCGGTTTTGGAACAATTCACAGAGTGTTTCATTTGTTAAAAAAAATATTGGTTTTGGGTTTGTTACTTTAGGGCATAAATCTGTCCCAGGTTTTTTATACCCACACGAGGCTTGTGTCTTAGCGTGGTATTAGAACGATTTTGGTCTCTGTTATGTGTATTTAATCATAACTGTTTCTTTCAAAACTCGGCAAAAAATATTAACTAAAAAAACTAGCAAACTTGCCCGTAGTAACAGACTAAACGCTGTGAAAAAGAGCGCAGTTCAGCCCATGTTGACCTACATACTAGTCCGAAAGTGCAAAGTTTTTTTCGTAATACGCACTGGAACATGTGGATCGAGCCTCTCCTCGCGTGTACTCCTAATGACAGCCTCCTTTGAGCGCCCGCCCGAGATAATTTACGGGGAGGGTAGTTGGTTCCAAGTAGGAGAGACTGGCGAGTGTAATTGTGTGTTAAAAATAATATACTTGTGCATAGCTGAAACATTTGAGTATCTTGGAGCGGTTGTTTTTTCGATCCGGCTCGAAGGACCAGAAATTGTAGTTGGTGGTGAAATAGTCATATCTGCTTTGAGAGTTAATGCTTCACACAAAAATGAGACTATGTCACATTCTTATACGAAGATCTGCCCAAAACTATCAGTGCGAAAAATATACTTGGAGCAACGTTTTATGTTTTATAACTTTTTTCTGGATCCAAAAAACAGCGTTGTGCGTGGATAATGTTTAAGATTACTTTATTAAAGTCAGGACACCAGTAAAATGGTTTTTAGCATGATATTACTAATTGCTTGCATGCTTTATGAATATAAGGCTTGAGGTTCGTTTATAGTAATTATTATTAATCATAATATTTCCTTAAGAGGGGGAGGGGGGTTGGGCCATATACTCCTCGATTGTAGAAGCCCGTGCCAGGGCACCGGCGTCCATAGACATCTAATAGAGTACAGTAATATTTCCTACTCCGAAGTCTGTTACTTTTTTTCCAAAGGTTATTTAAAAGAAACAATTTTTATAATTAAGAGTTCTTATATTATACTGTATTCATATTCCTTCTTTTTACTTTACTTACCAAATGACAAATGTAAGAGTTTTATATTTATTATATTTAATTATAAAATACAACCTCCTGAAGTTTCCGACTTGGACCCGACAACGACCTCTACAAAACGCAGCCAAGGATATTACTTTAAGGATAATTATTGTTTTTATTTAAGTCGCGGGACGGATTTCCAAGTAGGTGCACTTTTATAACAACCCCTCTTGGGGTCGCAAAGGTGGGACCAATTTAGCTCACCCCTGTATGCTGTTGTGTGAAAATCCGTCTTAGGGGATAAAGGTCAGTCTTTGACTTAGATGTTACGAAATTATTTAATCCCGTGGCAGATGGTACGACTTTTTTATTCTGTTGTCATTCAGGTCTGCTCAGAAAGCGACCAGCGTGTATGATGGTGTGAAGTCCGACATAATGATCTATGCAAATGCCGCGTTTCGGGTTCAGCCTATTTATATTCGATTTCGAGCTGACCGACGTAATTGTGTAGATACTTTAACAATATTTGGATTACAGTCTATTTGTTACGAGTCCCAATAGAGTCACCTTGTTGAGCAAATACAAAAAATATTTAATGAGCACTGGTGATTAGATAAATCTTGTGCTCATTTGTTCTTATGCTGTAAAAGTAATATGATAACAAGCACAAAGGCCATACAAACGGACATAAAATATTACGACACATCCAAAACACCGTTGTATGTTAATTATGTATATAGTAAATCCTTTACAAAACAGAGGTGGCGAAGCGTCGGGGGACAAAGACAATTTACCAAAGCCCTTCATCCCTTCGAAATTATATTACCAGCTTTAATGGGGAAGTGAATGACAAAAATTTATGTCGAAAGTTACGCGCGCCGACCGCGCCAGGACTGAGAACGGTTTATGGGGGTCCAAATATTTTATTTACATCGTTTGAATTTTGAATTCCATTTGATGTGTTGATATCGTATGGATTGTTAAATAAAAACGTATTTGACGTGGTTTAGGTTGTATAGAAACGGTTTGAATTGTTTTTGTTGTTTAATTTAATATTGATCACATAGATCTTAATTAATGTACATTACTATATTCGTTTTATTTTTATTTTATAACAGTGTAAAAATGCACTAGACCTCTAAATTTTCCTTATTAAACTATTTTCCTAAAACGGTGGTAATTGACCCCCACTTTTGACTTTCGATTACGTTTCATCCCGAAGGCTTATAGGGTGCTAATAAACTTTTGTTTGGAGCTTACGAGCCGCGGCCCGCCTATAACGAGATGCGAAACTTTTACGCTTTCGTTTTGATAATAATTGGATTTTGCTTGTTAATTGTGTGTTAGTTATGTATAGTAATGGATCCTAGTTTGTAATCCTTTAATATGTGGGGTGTATAGTTGAGAGTAGGTATCAGTTTAGAGTGATATTGAACTTAGATAGGTAAGTTGTGATTAGATTTAGAGCCAACAAACAGGATTGCTGCACTGTTAATTGGTTCTAAACAGCAGTTGCCTCATTAGTCTGGTAACAGCGTGTGTGGACTGTAAAATGTGAGTTCTGGTTTCATTTCAAGGTTTAGCAAATCACACATAGTGAACTTTTCAAATAAAATCAATCACATTTAGTGAGTTTTCCCATTTAATGTTTCTATTTTAAGACAAAAAAGTGTCTAACTCCCTATAAAAAGCTTTGAATGGCACTAGTTGTACCCCTGCCTACGCTGTTGTGGATTATAATCAATTAAACAGTAGGTAAACGGTGGCGTAGTTGTACTACGGTACGACTACAAAGCTGAGGTCTCGGGTTCGAATCCCGGGTCGGGCAAAACGATATGGGTTTTTCTATTCATTATCAGCCCGGAGTCAGGAATTTGTACCCGATATGGCGATAGGCTCGCCCCCTATCACATCATGGGACGGAACATGCAAGGCGAATTGTGTGTGCCCTGGTGGCACCTCTGCCTACCCCTTCTGAGATAAAGTCGTGAGTTTAAGTATGTATGATGGCTCAGTTCTTTTAAAACCACGTGACTGTTGTGTACAGACATCACAAATATGTACCTGTATCCCTATGGTCTTCCCTAAGAATGTCACTATTTTTTTTTTGGTTCAAATATATAAATCAGAGTCAGTGGGATACGAAAAGAACTACATACCTCCCGTGTACCACTTTACATTTTTTTAATACTTCATAAACTGGCCTCAATAAATTTCTAGATTTACATTTAATTAGCTGTAAGAAATGTAATATGTGAAATTCATTAAAATTCCTGTCCTAGTCTGAAATATTACCTACATACCAAGAAGCCTTGATCTGCCGAGCAACTACTAAATTATAGAGTAAACTTCTGAAAATTGTTTCTTTATTCTACGTTAAATAAATTATCAAGCTTCGTGTATATTTCAATATGTTTATAGGCATACAGTAATTTGTCTCGTGGATGAAGGCAGCGATTATAGACACCTTAGAATTTATGCTGAAAATCAAGCGTAAAAATAATTTTATTAAGAACATTGGAGGGTTCATTTCAGACTTAAGCCTTAACGTGACGAGTAATTTTATTTGTAAAGTCTTAATAATATTATTTCTTTCCTTGATCACCAATAAAACCACAAAATCCTGATTTATTTTCAATATTTATTAACACGCATTAAAACAATGTAATTGACTTGGACTTGACTCTTAATAATAAGTTTGGTGCATACCTTGTGATGTAGGTATACCTTAGTAGGTATATGATTATGAATATTAGGGAGTCATGCTCATCGGGACATTTATTGTTTGCTAATTAGCCGATGTAATTACGTCTCGGTTACATCAGAATACATCAGAGATTGGTACGCTTGTTTTATTGGTACAATTATAGATAAATACAAATGTAATCGCAATTGATTTGCGTGCTGTGCGGTAGCCTGACTAATGCAATTACTTGTAATTTCACATCCAGCCACTAAAACTGTGTTATGTTACGAAATGGAATAATTATGTTTATACTAATCTGTCCTTCAAAACAGTGTTTTAATGTGAGCTCAATCCCACGCTCATCAGTAACCAATGGAAATGTGTCGCGTTTCGGATTCAGACTATCCATGTATTTCACTTACTTAGAAACACCCACCACTAGCATCATTGTAGTATCAATAAAAACTATTGTTAAAAAAGAACTGAATAACGTTTTATGGAAACTGAGGCTTGAGATGTATTCCGAACACACATACTAATAAAGACAACAAACTTGATTATAACTTCTCCCACATAGTTTTAATACTAAAGCAAGAAACTCACTAAATTCCCCAGCCAGTTATATAGGTATTTTTATATGAATACTGCAGTACCCCTTTCAGCCAAAAGATAGACCCTTCACAAAGATATTCCCCACGGACGCCGCCACTCGCAGACTCACACTGTCTGCATTTCACAGCTTTACGCAGCCCCCGACACTCCAGTTTGTTTAGAGGTTATTTACTATTTTAAGCTTACATTCTATATTCTTTAAGGAATGATAGCAAAGCATAAAATTTGTATATATTTTATTAATAAACGACTAACATGCGGCTCCACTTAAGACAATGATTACAGCTAGATATATGTATCCACTATATGGTCACTATTTCTACCTTTTTAAGATGGAGATTGAAGTAGAAAAGATCCGTAGCGACAATAAATGACGCCAGTAAGTAATAATAAAAACTTATTACAACACCGTGGTATCTATATATATAAAAATGAAACCCGTTTCGCGTTGTCACGGCATCACGTGTGAACGGCTGAACCGATTTCGATAATTCTTTTTTTAAAATGTTTGTGGAAGTCCAAGGATGGTTCTTACGGCGAGAAAAATTCGAATAATTGCCGGAAAAACCCTAAAAACAGCCCTTTTCTTTTCCCCATACAAACGTTTTCTAACTAAAACGAGCTTTATTGCTATTGTATAAAGTTCATATTGAATTACAAACACAAATATGAATTTGGTCCACTGGAAAATGTTTTTTTAACTATATTTTGAAGTGAATCTTCTTCATACAAAATGTTAATAGGTTTCGCAACTGTCAAACATTTCATGTTCATACCGTCGATACAGTAAACTCTTCCCTCAAATTAAAGAACGTATTTAAATAAAGGTTTCGAATCGACAACATATATCCACAATATTCGAATAATGGCGTATTTTAGATTTTAAATATGTAGAATAATGTCATTAATGAAAAAGCATTGACATTTAAATTGGCTGTCAAATGTTTATGCGTGTGTTCAGAAATGCATTTTGTGTAAACAAAACTTCTTTTTAAAATCGGAAATCACTTTTATCACATTTTTTTACAATGTCCTATCCTTCACCACCATTATACGAGTATAATTTAAAATCACATAATATCATAATCCCCGGAACTACTGAATCGATATTAAAAATTCTTTCACCGTTTAAAAGATATAACATCCCTGAGTGTCATAGGCTATAATTTTTCCAAAGTGGTTGAAAAAAGGGTTGGAATGTTGTATAGAAAATCAAAACCAGTTAAGTTATTTCTATGAAAAATTATATTTCAGCTCTTTATTACAAACGAAAAATAATGGCAACCAACAATTTTAGAAAAGAAAATTATTGATGTGAATAAGGAATGACATGTTGTATGGAAACCAAAATCGCTGAAGCGTCCGTATTACTCATCCGATTTTCTATAACCGCAATCTTTAAAGTTGTAATGTCAAAAAATTGTAAGGCACACTATTTGGGTGTATTGCGATGGGATAGAATAGAGTGAGAGGGACGGGATAGGATTTCATTTGACGGGATAGGACGAAATGTAAAGGCACGGGACGAGACAGGATGGTTAATAATAATAATAATAAATTAAAAGAAGCGACAGTAGGGTAGCTACGTCAAGTTTAGGTTTCAAGAGGTTTAGGTATACAAGAGTTTGTACGGAAAAATAACATCTATCTGATGTGGAGTTGAATCAAAAGATATCTGCACCCAGGCGAAGCTGGGACGGGCCGCTAGTAAAAGTATAAATAAAATAGGGAAATATCAGGAGAAATATCATAATGGTCTGTCTTATCGCTAAGAGCGACAGCTCCAGACAAGCATGCAAGAAGAGGAAAAAAATAATAATATGCCAAAGTAATATCTCCAGAAAATTGTACAAGACAAGCTGGTTACTTCAACTTTGATTTTTTATGTAAGAGTATTTCTATATTATGTTTGTGGTTCTCAATACACCTGCTCGATTCATTGACACTATAAGAGGAACCAACTATATCATATTTCTACTAATTTAAAAATTTCCCATAGGTTATGACCCTTGCTATCCCGAACCCAATACAAACGTGTTCATCAATCTGTAAATACCGCAATATACCTTTGTGCGTAAACAGGGAGTACTATTACGATTTTGGCTCGAATAAGTCAAATGATATTCACAAATTTCCCTTGGGGGCTGGACGCCGAGCTATCAATAAAGCCACGCATATGTTAATCGAGAACAAATGAATTGGCTTGGAGAATGTAGCTAAAAGTTTTATGTAATGTACATACATATGTGGTAGGTGTAACGATAGTGGCTTTCCTATGGTTGAAAAGAGAGAGAGAGATAGAGAGAGAGTGAAAGAGGTAATAACTACCACCTAGAAATTAATTACTAGAGTTTCTATGAGCCAGAATCAACAGCAGCAACCGTTAAATTGCACCCAACACCGTGTCATTTTTTCGTAAAAGACTTTTGTTATTATGTAATTATTAATATATCTAAACTATTTCTTTTTTTTTTATTTCTACCGCTTTTGTAATGCGTATTTAACAAGGAATAGACTAACTATTTTAAGACCAGGAGCCGACTACATTCTGGCAAATCATGTAAAGACATGTCTTCATGACATGGATTCCAACTCAATACCTCCGTGTTCGCAGGCCATTGAGGTTATCACTTGATCTAGAAATATAAAGAATTAAAACTTGTCACAAATAAATATAAAGAGCTTTTACAAGTTGATTAATCTTTACAAATTACTTTAAACCTCCAGTGACCACAAATTAAACGGGTATTAGGGATTTTTTCCCAATAAAATGTCCGTCCCGAGCGGCGTCCGCTTGCCGCCAGACGAAATAATATTTTCGCTAAATAAAAACCATCCCTCGATGTTTAACCTCAATTAAAACATAAATATACGACGTTAGGGTGACCACAGTATTTCAGGAGGACAGTGAACTTTTTATCACTTCATCGCTGTGCTGCATGTGGTGTTTTCTTTGTATTAAATTGGAATAGTTTAGACTGCGTTGTACTGCCTTTAAAACAGTAGTAAATTTTACTGGCCTTTTTCTTTTATTATTTTATTTAATTACCAATTCGTTGCTTCTGTTGAAAGTCCTTCTCAAAATGAAATTTCTTTGCGTGTGGAGGCTTGTGAGGCTTCTCCACAATGGTCATATGGAAGTTGTACTGGTGTATTTCGTTAGAATTGATAACAGGTCCAACGCCACATTTAATAATTACTTTCAAAATTATATCTATAACTGTTTTCGAGAACTGAGAAATAATGTTCTCTGAACAGTCAACATCTTAGAATTGTTTATTCATTTGTATGTATAAAGAACAGCCAATTAAAGAAAATAACCCTAATTATATCCAACAAAGCGCCTGCTGCGTGGAGACACTAGGCGTCCCCAGTCGAGTCATTACCGGGAAGGAAGCGCTCAAAGGAAGCACGCAGTCGACAGTCGACAATCTACAAGCTACGTCATAGAAAAAAGTAGGCACCCACCGCACGAGTAATTGATTTTAAATTAAATCCGACAAACGGAAGCCTCGCAGACTTTCATGTTTTCCCTACAAAAGTATTAAATTAAAACGCGGGACGAGTTGCTTTATGGATTTGCTACTTTGTGAAGACCAACTCCTTTGAGGTCGCCGGATTGAGTGGAATTAATATTGTAACGTCTTAGGGTGTTGCGTGTTTTTATTTCATGTTTATTGGATATTTTTGTGATAAGCCTTGTGAGTTTTCGTGGACAGTTTCATGGTTTTCATTTCAATATGACTTTATACAACCGAACATCAACTAAATCTCTTACGAAGTTAAAGTTTCCAAATTTTTTAAATCGTTTACCACCTAGATCCAAGCCACAAATCAAGGACCCTCCACATTAAAACCTGATGAAGTGAATACGATCTTTTTTATATAAATAAGGAAACTCCAAAAGACGCACAAATAGCCATATTAAATTTACCTCCCGAGTGAATCCCCAAACGCGCCTAATGTAAAATGAAACGGGCCGATGTTTTCGGTGAAAATTTCATTTGTGGATGTATTAAATTGAGTCGCAGCCTCGAGGGGCGCAGGTGAGACCCGCTGGAGCAGCCCTATTCAATATACCCGGGAACATTTTGATGTTTTACTGTTGAGGTGGTAATTAGGGCCCGTGCTTAATTGATTAAATCGAACCTTACTTTACACATTTGTGGATAGATGTGGATTGGGAATTTTGTTGTTCAATACCTATGTGTTGAAAAGTTGGCAGCAAAATATTGGGTAATGATTATAATTGATGTAAAACTAGAGTTCAGATATCAAAGCAAATACCGGCTTTTACCGTGTCAAATAAACATCTACCAATAATCGATTGTCAAACCTTCTAAGTAATTGACTTTCCTCGCAAACTGTTTGAGTCGAATATTCCAATGATAAACATAGTTTGACATCTGGATGCCTAAAGCCAGTAGCATCGGCGTTATTCATGTTCAGCCAACCTAGTTCTCTAGTTTTGGCTTCACGCCGTTACCCTAACATCAGAAATATTGGTTGAAATTGGTACTATCAAACCTTTTAATTAATTATGTTTGAGGAGTCCATACTATACTTGCTACGTATTTATCATCAGTTGAAATATTGTGTCACATTGCCAATGAAATAACAAATACTTTCAAATGCACTCAACAATCTTTATCTGTTTCATTTTCCTTCAATTTGAAGCAACTAATTGTACCAATAACTGTCAGCCAATTTTGAACGAGCTGCGACAGTCTGGAGCGTCAATTATTGGTTCTCGGGATCGAAGCCGTGTAATTTGGCTTAATGCACACCTTTTCTATAGAAACGAACATTTTAAAAGACTCGTCCATTATTGCAACGAAGAATTGTTGAATTGCTATTCTTTTGATCCCACTTAAGGAATTAAAACTTCGATAGTTTTAAAATATCAAAGTGTATTTTAGTATTTTATTGAAAGTAAAGAGCTTCTGCTAGATCAAGTTTTGATTGTGTAATCCTAGGAATCGTCTTAGATTCAATCACTTTAGTAATAAGCCAATTTACTTCGATATTTTCTATTTATTATTTTATCATTACTTATGTAAAGATTACACAAAAAGCAACCTGTATTCAAGTTCATTTCTATTGGTATATAAATAGGCGGAAAACTTAGACTCATGATTATATACAACAGTGACATAGTCCTAACGCCACTGCCCAATATTTTACCACATCCACATCTGAAACAAACATTTGTAGATCATACAAATATCTGACACAGCACAATGGAAGACCCTCCAACCTCTCATTGCAAATCCAGGGTCTTCACCAACTGTTGTTTCAAATTTAGAACACACACTGACTCCCTGTTCTTCCGCAGACAAGTCCTGGACAACGGCACCCTGGTGTTCCTCCCGTTCGCCGCGCTGCAGTACCGGCAAGACATCCACGCCACGGTGTACCGCTGCCGCGCCCACAACGCCCACGGAGCCATCGTGTCCAGGGAGATGAGGACGCAGGCTGGTTAGTACATACATACAAACATAAACTCACGCCTTTATCCCCGAAGGGGTAGGCAGAGGCGCCACCAGGACACCCACATATGTTCCGTCCCACGATGTGATAGGGGGCGAGCCTATCGCCATATCGGGCACAAATTCCTGACTCCGGGCTGATAATGAATAGAAAATTCCAATATCACTTTGCCTGACCCGGGACTCGAACCGGAGACCTCAGCTTTGTAACCGTACTATAATACAACTACGCCACCGAGGCAGCTAGTACTGGTTAGTACACACATACACAAATACATAGACACACGCATTTGTCTTATTGGGGTGGGCAAAGACTATAGAGCACCCAATGCTACGGTGCTACATAACTCTTTGACTCAGTTTTAAGGCTGATAGTAATCAGCGGTGAGGGACCCATCATAGTAGCCTAAGTAACTGTCGCCTTTTGGGTTCATCATCTGTATATCTGAATACAATCAGGCCAGCATCTTATTCAATGCATTCTCTATGCTATGAGTTATGAGTATTTATTTATTTATTTATTTATATTCTTTATTTTACACAAAAATATAACAAAAGGTATATAAAGACGGTCTTATCGCTCTAAGGCAATCTCTACCAGACAACCATTGGATGGATTTATGAGAGGGAGAAAGAAAGGGCAGTGTATAATAAAGGCAATAAAAGCTCAAATATATAATACTATTTATACATAAATATACAAAAACTACATAATTAATACAGAGAGAGTATATTACAGATTCGGAAATTATCCTTTTATTTTTATTGGATAAGATTCTCATTAACGCATACAGTGCTCGCATCTTAGGTGCAGTTAAATCTCACTCAATAATAACATTGCTACTACTATTTTTAAAACTAAAATACTAGAAATATATTATGCGAATTCTCAACTGAAACATTTAACTTCACATTACTCCCGGGTGAAGTTCCATACAATATGAATATAATTGGCGACGCATATTATTTTTAAAGAACGTCGCTCGCTCGTTAACTCGTCCGCTGCAGTTAACTTCAGCAGCCATTTAGAAATGCAGGCGGGATTGTTATTGACTGAGCTAGTTATATACTGAATATAAAAAGTTCCATTTATAGATAATTTACGTTTGAATATTATTCTAAATAAGATTTTATTTTGTTTTATTCATATTTTCATACGGTGGCTCGCTTTTAGGGCTAGGAAAAAATTAGGCTTTTTGGTTATGAAAAATGTTCGTTAACCATTAGTATGCAAGCGATTAATGACAGCTAACTTTACATAATTACAAGTAAAACGTTTTGGAAAATGTCCACAATACCAATGAATTGGTTTTATTAATATTAAAATTCCGTTTAATACCGTGCTTTGTGATTCCAATTCAGTAAGCATTTGAATCAGTAATTGTGCAAATAATTACTAATTAAAACTAAATTCTACTGTAACTTTTAATATTTCTGATTGTATTAGCCCATATACGTCCCACTGCAGGGCACGAGCCTCCTCTACAATCGACAGGACGATTTAGAGGGGTTAGGCCACCACGCTGGCCTAGTGCGGGTTGGCAGACTTACATACCATAGAAATTATATCTACAAATCGCTATGGTATGCAGGTTTCATCACGATGTTTTCCTTCACCATTATAGTGCGTGGTGATTGACTATCAATACACACTTGACTTCGAGAAGTCAGAGGTGTGTCCTGAGATTTAAACGTGCGACCACCGTGAACATGTTGGCAGTCGTGTCTGGTCCACCAACCGGTCTACCAACAGGTCACCACGCAATATTTCTGATATTACAATAAATAAATTAATAATAAGTTAATGATTACTATAAACATAAAAAATGTTGGCAAGAAGAAAAAAGTGAGCTATTGGGGTTGCGAAAGTTTATTCGAACAAATACGTAACAAAATGATTCCGTTACTATGTTTATAATAAAAGTCATAAATAAATAATAAATTCAAAGATTTAAAGGCCATTTTAAGGTCATTTTAAAAGCGTTAATTTTAATGAATACTGAACATACAACACAAAGTCCTAAATATCTACACCATTTATTTCCAATAATATTTCTTGATACCAAAACGCCATACGCCTACGAAAAAAGCATTCTATAATACGAACTCTTTGTAAGTATTACAATATTTAATTATATTTCCCAATACTAAAATACACCCACGAAAAAAGTACTAACAAAAGACAAACAAAAATAAAATTGTCGGCACCTCATTTCCGGGTGTTTGCCTTCAGGCCAAAGTTAAAGGGTCTCCCACGTCTGAGCATTTGCAGATGTTATACAAATATTTAATGTGGGATCATCTTTGTTCCCGAGAATTTGTAAAATTACATTAACTTGACGTGCCAAAGACTTCATTTTATGGTACATTTCTGGTGCACCTGATAAATATCACAGGAAGTTGCTTAATGCGGGACGCTTTTCACAAGCCTGTATGTAAATCTGTTTAAGACCCATATTTGAAGTGCAAGACTCGGCAAAATACAACGAACACTCTCTTACAGAGATTCAAGTACTAGCTAATCTTCTAAGATTTAATTTTGTACAAAAATATAAAAACCATTTTATTGCATCAGTGCAGGACTATAAATTCGTAAATCATTTGATATAAACTATGAGTAGTAAGAGCATCAAATAATTATTCAAAACAAAAACCTATCAAATAATTAGAACCTCCCAATATGTGATAATGTTGTACTCGGGACAGGTGACAGTTTGTCTTTACTTGGCACCTTAAGCCCTGGTCTGTGGAACGGTACGCGCGGCACTGCGGTAAGCGGCACCGCTGCAACGCAGTTCATGTACCAACTAAGGAGGTTTCACAGATAGGTTTCACTCTGTGCGTAAAGCCATTGACCAATGGGAGAGCCGATACTTGACAACGAATGTTATTATGACAATTTCGCATTGAAGTCTTCATGGGACTCCATGACAACGGATAACGATTAAATGAGTTCGAAAATATATAGAATTTCTTAAAAAAATGTTTGTGCGTCATTTTAAATGAACTCGGTAAAAATGTACATACATGGGATCATTTTCTCAGTATTGATGCGTGACAAAATTGGTTTATATCATTCTCATGCAAATACGCGTGTGTTAGATATAATATTTTTTTTTCTGCTAATAAACATATTCTTTGATCAAGTTATATTTCACTGGACTTATATAGATGCCGACTCTTAAATTATTGCCGATTGTACTGTAATTGGGTTAAAAAAATAGAATTACTATTATAAGAATAAATTATTTTATTATAAATTATCTCAAGCAAAACCAGGATCAATACTGATGCACACTTTTTACAATAATAATTTATTTGTACTATTTATTTGAATTCACAGTACGGAGCTCAAATAATAGACGTAGGTGTATAAGTACGTAGTAGCTATAGTCGAATATATACACAACCTCCAGCACATCAGTAGTTCTTGATCCTAGGTTTCACTTTATTTGTACTTAAAAAATTGTCGCACTCCATTCGCACCCTATAACTGTAGACAGTGGCAATTGGAAAAGTTGCATACTATTATTTTGATAATGAAGATGTTATAGCTCTCAGCATTGTCTGAAATACACAGCGAAATTTATTATAAAGAAACTAAATGGTTGGAATTTAAAACAAAGAATGTTTTACCTTTTCTCATATGCCACTTGAGATAAGATGAGACGAGAAGGAACGGGTTTGAATGGAATCAGAAGGGATGGAAAAAAATAAGGAAAAAGTATACGTAGAAAATGGGTATTCAACTTTAATTGATTATAAATATGGTTTTCTATACGGTTGAACAGCTAGTGATTATATAGCTTCGATACTGTTGTATTCGGGTAAAACCAATTTAATGTCTCAGTGTACAAATATATTGTAAATACTATTATGTATATTAAAAGACTGAACAGATAGTAATTAATAATTATACTGCGAACCCAGTCAAACTCTGGTCAGATACAATCAAAAGGACATTGTAATAATTTTATTTTCATAAGTAAACTCACACCACCTTTACCTACACGTAGGAATAATTAGGTACTAGGCAGTAGGCACTAGGTATCTATCTATCTACACAACCAAAATAAATACATACGTTTCATATTCATTTTTATCGAAATTTCTCTCCAACAATTTTCTTTTAGGATTAAACTTTTATGACTCTTATCCTTGTTTCTATATAAACAAGGATAGCTGCGAACTTGCTCAATCAAATCATCGATGAATAAATCCATTCCGCGATGTCGCTCGCCGCCGCGCCGCGCCGCCGCGACGATTAGGCGAGAATGACTGCGCGGCACGCGCCGTGCGTTATATCCACCCCCCGCATCACCGCTTGCCCCTCAACGCTGACGCATGCTGCGACGGAACAAAAGGCAATACTTGACGTTTTTCATATAAATCTGTGCCGCTACCGCAAACCGCTGTCACTTTCTATCAAGCGACCAAAATATCATCATGGAGTTGACCCTTCACTGTGCGCGCTGGCTGACGCATACCGCAAGAGAACAAAAGACAAATGATGACGTTTTTCATACAAAACCGAGTCTGACATCGCATTGCGTTCAACGCAGTGCCGCGCGTACCGTTCCACAGACCAGGGCTTTAGCGAGAAACTTAATGCTACTTAGAGAGTCTGTTAAGTTCGAACCGTACCACGAGATTATTATACACACATTAAAGTTTGATAAGGATTTACAAAGTCACAACTTAATACATGTTTAGTTTAGAATTTGTTAACTTCGTTTCACAAGGGTGTCATAGATCAGTTAGAAATGTGGGGCGCCTTTGGTGTGGCGTAGACCGAAATATTTGAGTGAACACGTTTCAGAACCGATTCACGGTTCGGAAAACAAACGACGTTTGGTAGATACTGTTGATAACTTTGTACGGAATGCTGTAGTTAGCCTGGATCACAAAATAAAAGTTTACATGGCACCGTTGAGTAAAAAGCGGGCTGTGAAACGTGAGACTGTAAATTCGATTCCCGCACTTTGGCAAATATATGTAAATTTGTGTGACCCAAGCTTATTTATTTTGGATCTGGGTGCAGTGAAAATAATAAATTTTGGCCCTTTCTAATAACCACGACACAAGACGACACTAAAAAAATTGATGGATGCATTATAAATATGAAAAATAAATCTCCATCATAATACTGTCTTCTAAATTAAAGAAAAACTTCATGAACAAACCCACTCCATGCATCAAGCTACAAGAAAATAATTCCACGCCCCACCAGTTTCAATTCCATTGTCGAACAGTTCTTAAGTTTTGCAAAAAGCTTCCGAGAAACATCTGGAACGAGATTCAGCCGGATCCCGCGAGCTCATTTTACTGCGAGACGTCGCTTTTCTTTTGCCTCTGAGTGCTTTGCGCTTCGTTAACCTCGCCGATGTCCCAGTGTCGGGTGAGCCACTCGGCATTTCTGAGGTTCAATTAATAGTTTAATAATTTTAAAACCACCTCAGCCAATCAGCGACCCGGATTTCAATTATGCATTAGAGATGTTGCTACTTTTAGTTAAGCTGGTGGACGAATACCTCTTTAGATCATGCAACATATTGTCAGCCCTTTAAAAAAAACAGTTATAATCTGATTTATAAAATAATTCGCAGTAGCAAAGAGCATTAAACTTCGTTACTGCTTTGAACCCTAAGTTGACTACACTGAAGATTTGTAAACTCATTGTTTTCTAATGAAAATATAAATTCCACTGGCAGCACACAGCGCGGCGAGTTTATTTTTTGCTCGCAAAGAGCTTGTTTCGTTTCCACGTCAAACGTCGACTGTCTGGCGCACGTCGCCCTCCAAAACTTTGTTCTCTACAGTTTTTTGTTGGCGGTCTAATTTGAAACAAAATTCTTATAACAGTTTTTGTTGAGCCAATCTGGTATTTATAAAAGGAATTTGATAATAGAGATTTTGGGGACGTGCTTTTGGTTGATCTTAAAAAAGTAGTTTAATGGAACTGGGTAAGTGTCACACAAATAAATAATAAATAAATAAATACACCCAACAGTCACATACATAGTCCTGACCCCACACTAAGATCGAGTCTTGTGTCGTGATTATCAGAAACTACGAGAGACTTTTCGATCTCACAAACACCCAGACCCGGAACAAATACATACCTGCCGATCACACAAATATTTGTCTCGGTGTGGGGATCGATCCCGCGGCCTCTCGTTTCACAGGCGGCGTCTAACCAACTGCGCCACGGAGGCCGTTTACTATAAATTGTATTTTTTTCTGTTCAAGGCATTGTTTTCATCGATTTTCGACCTCCGATGATCGTCTGTCCACCCTGAGGATGGACGTACATAATATTAAATGATTAATGAAACTTAAATGCCAACTTCTTCTCACATTTATCACAGTTCAGATTTAATTATTTTCTATTATTGCCAACCAAAATGAAAATATATTTTATTGAACAAAAGTATTTTTGCCTATCAAACTTCTTTATCCATAATTTAATAGTCCCAAATTGTTTGCGTTAAACCACAATCAAGTAATCCAAGAACATCTACACCATAATAAATAGTTACAAATAATCTGAGTCGTATCTACTGCATATGTTTTTTATAAACGGTCCGCGTTGACCTCGTATAGGTATTGGCTCATGATGGATGGCACGAAGCAAACACTGTTTCCTGGGAAATATGATTAATCGATGCACATAAATCTAGTGGAAACGAAGAAGCTCCAAGATTGTAGTATCGTATTATATCGGAGAAATAGGTTGCACACTTGCAAAGGAAATAATAGCTATAAATTCATTGATTCCTGATATAACTGTAAAATGAGGTAATAATTAGATTTCGTCTTGAAATTGAATACTCCAACTCAATCACAGATCAATAGTATTTAACGATAACTGATAATTTTACTTGGTTATCTATAACTGTATTAGCCCATATACGTCACACTGCAGGGCGCGGGCCTACTCTACAATTGAGAGAATCGATTGAGAGTGGTTAGGCCATATAGTCTACCACACTGGCCTAGTGCGGGTTGGCGGACTTACTTGGTTATATTGGTTTTAAACATCAACGCCATAGTCCAGGTAGCCCTGACTTCATATTACTTTGTGTTTACAACTTAAATATAAAAGATGACTGATTTTTACAGGCAATACTGGTTGATATAATTACACAGGTCTGCCCTTACTTTAGACCACTTCGATCTCAAGACTGAATGGCAGAGATTGCCTTCAGCACTAAGACTGCCTGTAGGCTGCATTAAATATAAAATATATTTAATTTACAGAAATTGAAAATTTGAAGCAGAATATCAGTATAATTTAATACCTAAGAGTGACATCAAGATTCAATGTTTGTACTCAACTTTTTACATGTCATTGTTGGTCCTGACAATAGTGGTAGCTGAATACCTGAGATAGTCTAAAAATACTATTATTATTACCAAATCGTTTTATAATATATGCAATACGATCGACAGAGCCAACCCTAGCACCATCTGACTATCAGGGTGGGAGCAAACATCGAGCTAATTAATGATAATATTAATGAAGTAGCATCAAAAGTGCACCGCACCGAGCCGCCGTAATTATATGCCTCTGCAAACAATGAGCGATACATTTCCTCGTATGAAGCGAGGTGCTTTATAAAAGGCGAGATTGATGCTTTAATGGATGCTTCTTTTGATTGATCATTTTAAAGTGTTTTATTGGTGATTATAGTCTATCTAAACTAAGAAGTTCCATTTGACATTGGGAAATAGGGATGCTGTCAAATAAATCGGTTCTTACAATATCCGATTATTTAGAGATATCGATAATATTTGTTTGTATTTCTTAATCGTCTTAATCTTAATTTTCAGTTTACATCATTTCGTTTATTTTTTCATGAACATTTTTATTCTAATGAGACATCAACAATTGCATGTCACTTTACTATTTAGGAACAAAAGGAGTGATTTATCTATTACTAGCGGCCCGTCCCGGCTTCATCCGGGTGCAGACACTTTTTCGAGTCCAGTCCACATCACGCACATGCTTATGAACACATGATACATACATACAATACAATACATATACTCCAAAGTGAGGAACCTCCTCACTATGTGTGGCGTATCCTACAATACTGCCTTCATTTCCATTGTAATATCCAAATCTATTAATTAATGATAAATTAATTCATATTAATATTATTATTTCACTATTTATTGATGTATGTTCGTTGACAGCATACCTAATAATAGCTGAAAGTTCAGTATTTTTAAAAATTAAAAAACAACTCTTTTATATCTGCTCGATTATTTAAATATTTTTACCGATTATGCATATACAAATGCATTTGAATAGTCTCGACTCTACCGGTAAAAGACCTAACGAGGTGACTTTGTAATGACGTCTAGAAAAAAATTTTGTTGTTTAAAATGGTTATTTTGCTTTATTTAAAGAATTCTAGTTTAAATTTAGTGATTATGGTTTGTATATCTAGTGATAAAATAAGAATAGATTCATAATTCCATGGATTTACGGAAAGTGTTATTGAAATTGTGTGGGTTACGTCTGCACAAAGTTATTTACGTTAAAAGTATGAAACGTCAAATGGAACCTGTTAGTTTAGATAGACCATAAAGATACACTGTTCCATATTACGTCTGGTTTTAATAGCTTTTTTCTGCGTAGCGCTATCTGGGTCTGCTTTTTGCTTAGTTTCCATTTCGCTCGGTCGTGGGTATCTTCGATTATAAGACTACTGATGACTGTGGATTTATATACGGACAACGTCAAGCTGCTCATGAACAATCTGTCCAGCCCAAGAATCATAAGTGCGTTGCTTGCCATGGAATAAAGAAGAGAAGGAAAGCATAAATGTTACACATCTATTTTAATGAGAGAGTAGATAGATACTAGTTACTACACACCGAAAATTCATGCTGTAGTCGAAATTAACTATGTACTATACTATACTGTATCAGTCCATTCTCATCCCATTGCAGGGCACGGGCCTCCTCTACAATAGTGAGTATGATTGAGAGAATCGACCCCTCTCAATCAATTAATTAACTATGAAAACTCTAATAAAATATGCTGAACCTAAGCCACTCCAAAACAATGAACTACAAGCTCTCCATATAAATACAAAAATATAGAAATTCTATACCGTCCGCTGGGTAAACAATAAAATGAAGCTTTGATTAAAATGAACTTAATTAAATAAAGCGAGCTGAAATTTGTTTTGATGGCGAACAGTATTTTCTAATAGAACAAAACAATAAGAAAAAAGACAATGGCGGCGAGCAGCGTGTTGTGTTCAATTAAACCTGATATCGACACAGGCTTCTCCGACAATGCTTTTTATTGTTTATTGTTGTTGATCATTCTGTATAGTGGGTTCAGCTATATTGATATTCTACAATATATTGATTACTTTGCGTACATGGTTGTCAATGAAAGCTGCTTCAGTCAGTTCGCTATAAAAATAGATGGAAGAAGTCCATGTTCAGCACTAGCTTTCTTGTGGCTGGAGATGATGTTGATGAGAAAAGTGACTATTTTTTTCTCTCTCTCTCTCTTCAGTCACAGGTTTTCCAGAGAGCTGTTAGAAGCGGCCCACATCCAGTGATTTCGTGCAATAGCAAGGTCGTCTGACACCCTGGATGTGGTTGACCGAAGTCTCGATTGCCAGTGCTTCGCCCCGACTCGAAAATATTTTAGCTCCTTTTGTGCGCAAACCTATACCCATACCTATCACGGACATGTCAACCCACGTTTCGCCTTGTGTGTTCTGTCCCACAATGTGATAGGGGGCGAACCTATCGCCACATCGGGCACAAAGTCCTGATTCCGGGCTGATAAATAGATAAATCCAATATCACTTAGCCCGACCTGGGAGTCAAACCCGAGACCTAAGCTTTGTAATCGTACCATGGTACAACTGCGCCTCCGAGTAAGGCAGTAATTTAAAGAAACAGTAAAAATAGCACAAAACACATATTTTCCAACTCAAACGTCCAGGAATTGATTTCAACCGTGCGACAGTGAGCAAATTTATGTTTATGCATTGCACAGAATTGATTTACTGCTTGTAGTGCACTGTGATTGCGTTACGGCTATAAATATTAATACAAGCTTTGTTTGTGGTCGCTCAGTGATTTGGTGCGTCGATTCTCATTGAGATTGGTTATACATTTTAATTTGCTCATGATTTGTTACTGCGGAGCTTAGGAGGTATTGGGTGGTTAATTAAACATTTAGTGTGAAATATAAGCCCAGTTGGAATCAGAAGACTAAGGATATTTTGCTCCGTTTAAAAAAAAGAACCTTATGCGTAATCAACAAATTATTACACCGTAATTGATAAACTTGGACGAAATTATTCGTCGTTTAGAAAGTTTTTAAATTAATAAATAAATTTAAAATAATGAAAAACAAACTACATTAAATCACAACATTTATTATAATTCACTACTCAAATACCGAAATAAATTAAAAGATCACTTGAAATTTATCGTGAACAAATCCGAATATACATATTTAAATAATAAAACTTAACTGTAGATTTTAACAATTATAATAACACAAATACCCAAATATAAATTAAAAGAGAGCCCAAGAAAGTGGAGTAACAATTAATGCTAAAGTTTCGAATTATCCGATCAAAGTTTTCAAGGTAGAGTTTAAGTTTCCTCAATCGTCGCGTCGCTGCGAGGGATCTGAGGCATCAAATTAACACTTTTGTAGGGCAATCTTTGTCCGAGTGATGAAAATGTATTCATTATTTAATTGAGATAATTTCAAGGTATTTGAATACTCAAATTTCGCTAATCGTGTCTAATAGATTATAATTAACAAAACTCTTGATTACAAGAAAAGTAATAAAAAAAATCTTAACCATGGGAATACATAAACATAATATGGGGGCATAGAATTCTCTAGGCACGGATTCTCATAGTAACCTTTTTTTTTGTTTACGTGAGGTAAAACGTTTTATCGCCACCACTGTCCGGGGGAGACGGAGCGATGATCTTGGTTTAACCGGTCTTACAACTCAACGTCGAGTCACCCGAGAAAGATGTTACCATCCGGGCATCACGTTGAGTCGAGTCTACCCAGCATTCAACAATTCCCTGAAAAATTAATTAAATCGTCGGTACTTGGCCACCACTCGAGATTCTTTCGTCCCACTTGGCCATCAGTTCTCCTCGCTATGTACTCCGCCCATCGCACTGTACTTAATGTCAGTTATGAAGAGGATTATTCCTAACAGTAGGACTGATATTTGCATTGTTTTATTTACAGTATTATGTTTAGTAATTTAGGTTTCTCGATTAAGTTATTTGTTTTTCTACTCGTATTTATTCTCGAAGATAATAAAATGAAAGTAAAATAAATTTCGCACTAGGCCAGCGTGGCGGACTATATGACGTAACGCCTCTCAATCGTATTCTTGATTGTAATGGAGGCCCTGCAGTGGGACGTATTTGGGCTGTTACAGATAAAGATACAAAAAATACATTTCTGCTAACCGAAACATTGGTTAGCCGTGGACGTCACAAACAGTTAATAATGTGACAATAATTCGTCCGGTATCGCGCGACGCAAAGCTATCGGCTGTCCGTAGTTGTTTGCCGAGCATTAACTCATTGTAATTAGTGGTCGGGTTCCAAATGCGTGGCCAGCGCGTAATGGACGCCGCGCTGCGATGCGCTGCCAGATACCGCATTGATTTAGATCTCGTTTTATTCGGTTCATTTGAATCTTTGGTCAGTATATAAATTGAATACAAAACCGAAAAATAATAGATAATTTAACATTTAATCTATTTTTAAATAGTAATAAGGTTTCATTGTTGAAATTCAACGAACAACTTTCGTAGCGCAGTTGGTTAAACGCCGGCTGTGAAATGTGAGGCCGCGGGTTCGATCCCCGCTTCGAAACCAATATTTGTGTGAGCCATAGGTATTTATTTCGGGTATGGGTGTTTGTGAGACCGAAAAGTCTGTTGTAGTTTCTGATACCCACTACACAAGACCCGATCTTAGTGTGGGATCACAAGTATGTATGTGGCTCTTGGATGTTTTATTAAATTTATTTTATAATTATTTAATCGAGGATTTTTTTTAGTTAATAAATGTAATTGACCAGCCGTATTTAACTAACTACATTAAACTCTGTACTCAACCAGACAAACACAGCAATATTACTCATATTATGATAATGTTATCTACAACAGTACTTAAAATTATTATTTCAATATTATCCAAATTATGTGAATATTGGCCGTGTCACAAATGGATTATAATTGCCTAATTGCGGCGGATTAGCCGAAATAAATTAACTAACTTTAATTAACTGTAATAAATGTCCATTTATATACCCTATCTCCGATTTCAAATTTTATTTGCCGATTAAAATGATTATTTAATACATTTTATATAGGTACACGATTTTCGATAAACACACTAATTGAATAAAGTGCTTTAAAATAAGATAATAGATACACGAATAAGCAATTACTTAAAACATGTATCGGAAAGCAATATTGAAATTCAAGTTGAGTTAATAAAAAAGTTCATTTTAATACACGGAGCACTTGCGGTGCGATCTAAAAACGGTAATCTCTACGAAAATCTAGAAAATAAGGTCTCATAAAAAAGCTCTGGTAATGCTTTTATCTTAATGAAAGTGTAGTACGGGCCGCGGTCTGTGGCTGTGCTTCAACCGATTCGCTTTGAACGCTGCTCGTCTTTACATAAAAAATCTCACACTTGTATCTCAGAGGGGTTGGCAGAAGTTTATCTGGTGCGAGTAGTTCACCTACTTTATTTTCGTTCCAAGATGTGATAACGGGTATATCTGGCAAAAGTCCGAAAATCTTTAAATTGAAAATCTCCCTTAAATGTATTTTGTAACCTAGGAATGCAATGGAGAAGCTCACAGTTCATATAATCTTAGCAATAATCTAATAAACTACGAGAACACACTTACATTAGAAAATCTAAGTAGGTACCTGTATTTCATCAGACTAATGATTTTGATTCATTGGTGCGAAATCATCTTATCTTATTTGATATTCATATTATGTATGTCTAATTAAATGCAAACGAAATATCAGACCCTGATGCTTCATAAAACATAATATAAGAATACATTAAATTAAAAATGTCATTAAATTGGTTGCATTTACACAAAAAATTCTGACACTTATAAGTCTTCAAAAGGAAAATTTTTAGCAACATTTTCATTAGTATGACGAACTTTTATAATGTTAAAAAAGCTGTACATTTGAATAAAAGGAACTCCAGTGAATAGAGTAGCATACATAAAAATGAAGGATGGTTTGAAACAAGCTATATTTTTGAATAAAACAATTTTGTTGTAGAAAATTAAATGGACTTAACTGAGTAAAATGCTAATCTAACTCTACGACATCTTGTTAAGAAATGAATTACCTAGGCGTTAATAAACTACTACATTTTCATGTATAACTTATTTTACGATGACTGAGATCGTGTACATTTGTTGGAAATGACAAACTTTGTAGTCAGTCATTAACAGACGATAAGGACTCTTCGGCAAAACGAGCGCAGTGCAATTCAATAAGTTCTAAGTGATGTTGCTCCTTTCTATTGGCAGGCGTAACGCATAACATCGACCAAGGATCCAGTTATCTCGTAATAAGGGATTGTGCACAGTAACTTTATAATAATTAGGCAACAATTTTGAGTATCAAAAACATTTTATTTTTATTTCTACTAAGAAAAGTGTAGTCAATAAAATTGCTAACAAATGGAATGAACACACATTGGATAGTAAATCAAAACCTGCCATTAGTTGCCTCGCGTGGCGCATTAGTCCCGAGTTGCAGGAGCCAAGTTCGATAACGCGTACGAACGCGACAGGTATTGTACACGAGAACTTACTCCTACTACCAGACAATACAACGCTAACATATTTCCCAACTCCTTCGCACGCGCTTTGCACATAACTTGTTTTTGAACTCTATAAGGTTGGATATTTTGTTTTATGATTTTATCATAAGCTAATTATTTGTGTATAACAACGATAATGATATTATTTGTTACCCTAATACCGACGATCCAATTAAAGGGAAAAATGAAGAACAAATAACCTAATTTTATCGCGAGAAAAAATTAGCTATCGCCATGCGATATCTGTTCAAACGACGTGACACTTACAATGCTTTACCCTACCAATACAAATATTCAAAAAAAACAGTAAACAAGATTTGAACCTCGAGACACTACCACAAAAATTCTTACTGCTTCCTGGATTACCCTCGTCATAATGAACACAGTTCAACCAACCCAATTAATTCACAATTAACCAACTAAGAAAACAGAACACAAATCCCGACAGGCAGTAATTTAAAAGCGACTAATGAACGATCGCAATTGGCTGAGGCTCAGTCTAGACCTGCCGTTAAACTAGTGCTTTGTACAGACCTAGATTAATTGGACAGATTTATAAGTTGGGCTCTGAGCGAAAATTTGAATAGTTCGTTGAGCGATGCTTACTGTTATGGAATGCTGTTTTGCACAGCTATTTTTTGATGAATTACTTACACTTAAATTCAAGGTGGTAGGGCATTTAAATACAAAAAAGTCAAATAAACAAATCGTAAAAATATACAAACTCACGCCTTTTTCCCAAAAGTCCCACGATGTGATAGGGGGCGAGCCTATCGCCATATCGGGCACAAATTCCTGACTCCGGGCTGATAATGAATAAAAAAATCCAATATCACTCACTGCCTGACCCGGGACTCGAACCCGAGACCTCAGCTTTGTAATCGTACCGTAGTACAACTACGCCACCGAGGCAGTCGTAAAAAATGATAAATAACTAAAATTATTTTTATCTACAATTGTAATGATTATAATTATATTAAAGTAAGGATAAAAATTGTTATTAGTATGAACCTTTACCAGTTTTTGATAACGCAATAAAACGCTAATATAAAAACAGCTGATGTAATCGACGACTCGCGTGAGCATAAAGTTTTATGCGTTGTACATTGCCGGTTTACAGTTCATCTGTGTAGAAAAATTGACACAAAGTGGCTTTACCGATCTGGAAATCCAGTATCTCATTTTTCACAATCAATTTCTGTTACCACCAATAAAACATACGTAAAACCAATTTGACGTAAAATTAATATAGCAATAGAAAACTAATTTCAAAATTACATAGTTTAAAATTTAATTTCCATCATTCACGCTTCAATTAACTCTTACATACACATAATACCTTTACTGTAAAAAAATAGAACGTCTAAAATATGCAAGGGGAGGGTGCCTTCTAATTGAATCGAGCGACCCGCTGGCTGAGGGCAGATGAAACTCGCTAAATGGAGACACGAGGTTAGGTCATTTCAGTTATTCACAACTTTATTACGAAATTAATTTTGCAAAATGTATTCTATGAGCGTAAAGACTGCGATGGTAGTACATTGAGTTGTTTAATGAACTTAGTAAAGTACGAAATTATTATTTCGGCAATTGTTATATAGGCTGCAGGTAAGATATTTGGTACGAGTATCTACCATCATATAAAAGATATTAAAGCAAGTGACCCAAGCAAAAGCGTCGTGCTTAGGAATCAAGCAGTTTCAAATATATTTTTTGCTTCTTTGTAAAGTGCACCTAATTGATTGGCTAATGGCTATAGATATTGCTAATTGGTTGGCTATAGACATTGAATATAACCGATCTGATTAATTACGTTCTTACGCCCCTCTTAAAAAATACTGGAAAGTATAGAAAGAACTATTGGTCGGGCCAATTCATCCACTAGAAAGAAGGAAGTGAATGGAGTATCTGGCCGATTCTTGATTCACACATTCCTAATAGATTTTTTTTACAATACAGAACAAAAGAACCCATAATGTTTTTACCTTTATTATGATCTATATTCCACCGAATAATAGCCAAATAATTACAACTAAACTAGTTTCCGATGAATTTGAATGTTTATGACTGTTTAATTTACTCTTTGATGTGTAACAGCCTCGGATTTGCTGCAGACATTATATATAATCGAAATTCTGATAAAATAATTGAAGCTTTCAATGGTGAGGTTAATGTTAATACGTATTTGTAAAATCTCTGGTAGGTATTGTTGTTTGGTTTTGATATTTAGTAAAGGGTAAACATTCATATTAAACCAAAATCTTCGAGGACAAAAGGACTTTTAGAATTAAGTGTATTATCAAAGGGTTAGTCAGAACTATTATTTTAGTACTCTCGTTAATCTCGTGTTAATTAATTTACCTATAGCTATTGTATTATACATAGTTATCGCTTCATCTGTGTTATTAAAATTTCAAAGAGCTGATCTAATACTGGAACTACCTAATATCAACACTTCTTGCTTCTTAACACAAGCGCTAATTAGTTTAGCTTTAGTTCATGAAGTAGAATTTTAATAAAGTAAATTCACATCAGAATTCTCAAGCCATCAACCGCCCTAATGTATTCTACTATGCGAAATACCATGCCTCATATCCAAAGATACCGTCGAAGTCAAAGATAAATTATCCATATACTCCACAAACTCAACAAAAACTCCGAATATACCTACGCCATTCTCCACAATGGCAGTGCGAGCTTGCATTACCAACTAAGCAACTAACTCCATTGGGATGGATATAACAAAGTAGGCTAAGCCGTGGGCAACAACTCATACAAAATAATGGAAAATTTGAAGCTATTCCGCTCTTCAGCGAACCAGTTGATTTCAACTTACGTGATGTAACTTCACCGGGAGCATAAATTAGTTTTTAACTTTATTCAATGCACGATATGGCAGAGACTGGGTGAGCAAGGATTATTTTTGTCCTTCGTATAGTATATATGCTAAAGTTTCTTTGCTCCATTTTCATGACAGCGTTTTTGGACTTGGTTGTAGTCGTGGTGGTGGTAATTGAACTTGGATGATTCAAGATAACAGCATTATGAGTTTGGGCTACCAAATTACAATTTCTAAGATTTGTGTAGAAAGGATACAAATATTAACTATACAATACTGACAACAAATAAATAAAAATTAGAATCAGTTCAGTAACAAACCAAATGAACAAAAATCTATATAAAAATCGTGAATAGTAAAAGTTACCAAAAAAACTAAAGGAGACGAACATGTTTACTATTAAGTGATGATCTGAAAACTTCCGAGTAAAAGCTAGTAGATAATATATATAATTCAAAGTAATAAAAAACTGTAATAGGCTTACATCTTTACATATTATATGTGAAAACCATGTATTAGACCTTGAAAAATTATTACTTTTATGCTTTTAGACACCTCATTCCTAATTTGCATAACTCCAAAAAGTTCGGAATCAGAAAAGTCAAATTGGGGTTACAATTGTACTTTTCTACAATGGCTATAATAAAAAATAAAAAGGAAACAACGTGGCCGGCGTCCACATATCACAAAAGATGTAAAACATTGGCCTCGCATTGTGTAAAAAATATGATATCAGTTTATATTCAAAGGGAACTTGGAGATATATTTATACGGTACGATATTTTACTTTTTGGTTTTCGAAACAATAGATTCGGTTTGGGCTTCGTTGATAGTATGGATGTTTCAATGAATTTTCACAGTCGTATGCTGTTATCATAGTGCTGGTTGGTGGTTTTATTTACAAAATGTTACGAATAGAGACACATACATATATTTATAGTAAATAATTTACTTGTTCTGTTTTATTTGATGACTGTTGATGACAGCACAGGGCATACACAAATTTATTTAATGACTTGATGACAGGAATTTTAGACATAATATTAAAGACTTGGGGTACATCATGTTGAACCCGCCCCAAAATATCCATACTATCCCATGAGCGGCTTTTAAATAAGAGAAATTGAAAATCGGTATAATCTTAAAACAGTCATGTACCGATAGACGATATTAGATATTTGCGTAAACCAATTACTCCACCCATTAAATACATCTCCGCATCAGATACTCGTAGTAGTAGTCTCAGTAAAAACAAATTAAATTTGTTAATATATTACACGCTATACATATCTAGTATAAATATTTCCTGATTACTGAATCAATTAATAAGATGATAATTAAATATGAATCGCAAAGGAAATGCTTATTCACTGTAGCAAAAACAAATATATTCCTCCATCGTCCATAATTACTAATGCGCCAGCGAAGGGGAAATAATGTTTTCTTCTTATTGCAATGCTCCTTCAGTTCGTAATGGAATACTTTTTCATTATATTAGTACTAGCTCTTTGTTTATCCATGGGTTGTAATTTGTTGAAATTACTTGGAAATATCGCTAAAAATGTAGGACTTTATCCTATTTACACTTTAGCAGTCGTTTACGGGTCTATTAGACCAAGTCTTCTTTGTTTAGCGTGGCGCTAATAAAGTTAGCGCTTTCTGAAATGTTGAGTCTTTAAGGTCTATAAGGTCTTGTTGCAGCAGTACATAATATACGCAGTTATGTGCTAACAAGTATATATTGCATGCTATGGCTGTTAAAATTACGTATTATATTCATAATTTATAGAAAGTTAAGTGAGTACCCAAAAATATCGTACGACAAATCGTGTCTCAATCGTGTCGTAAGCACAAAACGAAATCCATATTTTGTTATATCAATGTCGATCTGAAACGTTGTTATGTAAAAAAGGCGAAATGTAACGGATGTATCCCGGGGCACTTTGTTGCGGCTCCTCAGAACATGTGGAACTGAATTACCGGTCCCGGGTCCTACCCGCGGGTATTGTAATACTTCTTCGTTAATTTGTAAAAAGATGTAAGGTTTCGGTAGTACTTTTTATGACAATAGATGAGAGGTATTGATCGAAACGTTGATAATTATTATGTTGCCTCTTTCTATAAATGCATAGGTACATATCTGTGTGTGTTTTTTTCTGCTGCGTATAAATGAGTTGTATGATACTGATATCGTTATAGTCACACCCACTATCGAACTATAGGGATATATTTTTATCTCGTTTTGCAAATTGTGGATGGCTGTAATGGCCTTCGATTAATCTAGGCGTGAGCTTATTTTTTTTTCTTAGTATAAATTAAGAGAAATTATTTAACATATAAAACTTCCTATTGTTTATTAAAATGTTTACGTATGGTTAACCCAACTTATAAAAAAAATTAAAAACCTAAACCAGCGATTAAATTCTCATTCAATTAAAATTTATATCACACACAAGGCTGCTTTATACAAAAAATCATCAAAAGTATTTATAATAAAAAGACTAAATTGTAGCGCTCCAACAGACCATTGGAGGTAAAATCCTGTTTCTTGAATATGATCCTAACGACGTGGATTCCACAATATAACATTTCATTAAGTTTTTGCTTTTATCCACTAATTGCTCCTGCAGGAAGCAAGCGCTCCAGCTCTCACGTACCTGTCTTTAATGCATTCGATCACCGAAAGGAAAATTTATTTACTTTATTTTCTTTTTGGTTAACAAGTTGTCAAATGTCTTATTTGAAAGTATTTGTGCCTGGTATACCGTACTGTATAATAGTAGAAAACCATTCGTAGTGCTTTCAGTCAGTGCTGACTACGCAAATTTATCGCAAGTTTCAACCAAAACCAGGCCGTAGTTTTTACGACGGGCGGGAGATAACCGTCTCTTCGTGGATACTCAATTTCATTGCATTGGAATTACCATAGGTGTATAATGCCAACATAAAAAAAGTTATCTACTCAATCAATACACCAATCGATACTGGGAATGTAATATAAATTATGTTTTGAGGTGCACAACGGTCTATCTGTGAAATGGTTTGCCATCACACGTGTTCCCTCCTTACTGTAATTCTGGGTCCTGGCGCCGTAGTGTGAAGAAGCAAGTTTGCATGCCAGCATAATTGTGTCGAAAGTTATGGAATCAGCCGTCTGATGCCATTGGATGTTCTGGTTGGTTGGTTGCGCTTACAATTGGGTGCAATGCAGTCACTTTGCCGTGCCAGATTAAAAAGAAACTGCGGGATGGAACAAAACTGGCGATTATCCATCATAAAATCTTACCAATTTTGTATTTTTGTCCACAGTGGTATGGCAAGAGTGGGACGTCCACGTGACATCGACGCCGGCGGAGGCGGGCGGACCGGCGCTGCTGTCTTGCATCGCACCGGCTGCGTTGAGAGACCACGCGTCTGTAGCGGCCTGGTATAGAGACGATGCTGTGCTGCCAGCCGCCGATCACCTCTGTAAGAGACTTTTATATTAGCTGTATTTTTTTTCGATGAGTAATTGTCACAATCGTTAGCGATCTCTATCTATCTATATCTATATCAGCCCATATACGCCCCACTGCAGGGCACGGGCCTACTCTACAATCGAGAGAATCGATTGGTTCGTTAGCGATAGTGATAGAAAATTTGCTGCGGAATACAATTATACATTAAATAATAAAAATATAATCAGTTCTAAAGACCTGAGGGGAAACACTCTTAATCGAAATCTTGATTGTATAAACGTTCCATGCTCAGCAGGAGGGAATTAATGGCTATAAGAGAAATATTTATAGGTAAACAAAATATTAAAACACCTGAGAAATCAGATGCATATTATGCAAGCTTGTGGTTGGATATCGCAAGAATTGGAGGAGACCAACATACAGAATCGAAAAGGATTAAGTTTCGAAAGCTGTTACCACTGGTTTTCTGTGGGATTATTACAACCACTATGAAACTGGTCCATTCTTAAATTACGCTAGTATTTTATTCACAATCTTCTAAATCCATTTAAAATATTAACACTACTTTTCTCGTTAAAACAAACTTTTTATTCTTGCAAACTTAGATAACTCTAGACAAAACATTACTAATTCAAATTCTCATTCGGCGAACACGTTTGTCTTAATAAAACAACAATAAATTCTAAATTATGTAGTTTTCTCGCTGAATAAAATCTGGTGAATAGTTTGCAGACTCTAATTCCAAAATGCCAGATTACTAGATGAAATTAGAGCCTCTATCAAAATCTGTCAATTGTGGTTCAGCACTGACTAGAGTCTAGACACTAGACAAAGACCTTTTGGAATTGAGTTTAGTAATTGTTGAAATATAGTGTGTGGATTTATTTTGTTTGTAAATAACGGTCTAGATACATCAACAATAATAAATTAACATTTGTTATTTACTATGGAATATTATTTGGAATATGTTACTGGCTGTTTACAAAAACAATGGTGATATGCATATTGTAGTCAAATCATTGTTTCTGAAAACAACCAGTAGGTATGCATATTGTAGTCAAAATATAATAGATTGTAATTATAGTAGCTATGGTTGGATGAATTATAGTTACCCTCCACTTTAGAAGTGATCGATATAATCAACTACGAATTTACAAACTATTCTATAACTTCAAAATAGAATTGTTCAAATCCTCTCTCTCCCTCGCAGTCATTGGATCTACTTTTATCTAGGTTTTACTAGGTATACAATTTCTGATGTTACACAGCTGGCTCCACTTTACTGGTGGACGACGGATGGCGGCTGGTGGTGCGAGCAGTGCGCACCGATGACTCTAGAGCACAGTTCTCCTGTTCTGTCCTCGACTCACTTACTGGGGAGAGACGACGCAGCACGCCCGTCACTATTGATGTTGCTCGTAAGTACTTTATACTATTATCCATAATGTGTGGGTCTTATTGATTGTCTTTGGTTGAAGTGCTCAGCTTTAGTCCAGCACGTCAGATCAATGCATCTTGGTAGCAATGATGGTGTATATCCATATTTGATATATAAAATAGCTTAATGAACTTGCGTCGCATAGCTAACAAAGAACAAATTAGTCCAAGGTTAAATCATTCATTTTCTATATAGAGTTATTGTTTATTTTAAAATTGCATATATTTAGCCATCTCCATCACTCTTTAGTTTTCCTCACTTACATCTGAACAAGCAACAATATTATGATCGTTCCTAATAAAAATTTAATATTATTGAATAAAAAAAATAATAGTCATTGAATCTGTCGCAGCGATGAGCGTGGCATCAGCTCCGCGCGCGATCTCGCACGGCCAGTGGGACGCGAGCGTGCGCCGTGGCGGCGACGTGGTGCTGCCTTGCCTCGTGCACTCCAACCCTCCCGCCACCATCACGTGAGTATTATAATGAAGCAATACATGTACAAGATATACTATACACTATGATGTCGGAATCTCTACAGCAAGCTCAGAGGCATTAAACGATCGGCCTCTTATGACGGGCTTCGGTGGAATTCTTGCCAATTAACAACAATGTTTGTAAGAGGATTCCCGTTGTTCTATATTATTAATTAGGAAACTGTTAAACTTTTATTCTTATACATTTGAAGTGTCTAAACGGGTTGCATCGCAATGTTTTCGACTCGACAGTCTTAGCAATATTAGCGGTGAACTAAGTATCTGACAAAAAGCTACAACGGCAAATCGACTACGGCTTCTAGATTTCCAGCACACGGATTAAGAGCAGTACTAGGATCAGTAAATCTCCGAGGAAACTAGGTTATCTTGGAAAGAATTTAATAATCAAGTAATAACGGGGTGTTGGGAATAAATAAATCGGCTGCACAGCGGGCGGCGTGAAAAGGTAATTAACCTCGAATATAAAGACATTTGCAACTGTAGACGCGATGTTAACCAACAAAGCTTTTTGATGGGGCTTTTTGTGCGAACGGTTAATCCCGACAGTAATTTTGATGCTTTCGGCTTATTTCAGGTATGGTATTTCGAACCCTTCGGAATTTCAGATGTAATATTAATATTTTTTTTATCAATGAATTATTTATTTTGGCTAAGACGACACTACGAAATAATGCAATTGAGTTTATTTGTTACGGGTTTTATGTTTTTATCGTTATAAGAGGCCTTTAGAAAGACATTGTTTGAGAATGGAAAAGTAAACAACCTTTACAACAATCCTTATTAAGTCGCAACTGCATTCGAGAAATTGCGGCAAAATTGTCCGATTTCGCAATGACGTCATTAACAATTCTCTCCGAGTTTGTAACTAAATTGTCAAATGAATCTATTCGTATCACAAAGTAAAATTAACATAGCTCATACACTGAAATACTCGGTTAATGCACAAAGCAGGGGCACGTTTGTACCTTGTTTCCACAAACGCATTCAATATTCTAGGTATGCCACACTAACGCCATCTATTATCTGTGTTCCGTTGCTCGGAATTCACTAACGGAGATATGTTCCACTAAATATATTTACAATAGATTGTTATTGTTTCTGTTTATTGCGGTCAAGGCGATCAAGTTTTAGTAACATGATTTGTGAGACGGATGAACTATTCAGAATGTAAAGAAGGCGTTTACTTGACAAATTATCTGTCAATAAAGTACAATTAATTTAAATTTAAAATAACTGACTTCATTAGAGCAGTCGTAGTAATCTAATACAAATCATAGCTAAACCTCAAATGACGTCATAACAAATCATAATAGTTAAAAAAATCCAAAGTGTAGTTCGGAGCAAAATGGGATATCGAGATGTAGGTATGTTTAGTCTGCAAGTTAAAAGCTATACTCTGTATACAATTTAATGATATCATTGTTTTTCCCTCCTCCAGTCACAACAATGTCAAAAGAATTCCATTATACAATTTCTACACATAAATTGACATTAGAATATTCAGAAGATGTTCTTCAAAGACTCGCGACATAAGCAGTGTGGAAGCAAAAATATCTCCAAACACGAAACAGCGAGAATTTTATATAGACCTGATTTTTAACAACATTCGCAAACGGGTGTTCGTTAGGACGCGCGGGGCCAATCGAGCGGAAACGTAAATAATTTTATCTGTTCCATTAAATGGCTGAATCTCTTGTATAAACACAAATAGTTATTAACGTCAAATATTCCGTACGTAATGGTTCTCTAATACAGCGTGTTTTATGGCATAGAGCCTTTTGTACTTAATAATGGAATATCATGTCTTACGAGTATTTTATTTAATTAAAACTGTAACTAATTAAAAAAATACAACATAATAATATTACTATGTTAATTTTATAATACATCATGGGACGGAACATACAAAGCGAAATGTGGATGTCCTAGTAACACATCTGCCTACCCCTTCTGGGAAAAAGGCGTGAGTTTATGTATGTGATTTATAATACTTTCAGTAAAAAGACATGCCGACATTAACAGAGTAATTTATAGTTTTTCCCGTTATACATTAACGTAGAAAGATTACTGGCAAAATATTCAGTTCGGTAAATATTCGGTTTTTAAGGCGAGTTTACTCGTTTTCTCACTGCTTATAACTCCTATACGACCTTTATAAGATGACAAAAATATTGTATAACGCAAAAGATATACAAAAGCCTAACTTCAACCCATTTACTCGATCCCAAATTACCTGTCTATTTTTCGCGTCCCTTTTATCCGAAACAGCCGGCGGTAGCACACAGTAACTACATTAGTGCGTATTCATATGATCAAAGAGTCTGCGGATCTAACAATATTAAAGTTGTAATAGCTAACTACGTTATGTACCTGACAAGAGGTTGCTCGTGTACAACCTCGGAGGCGTCTGTTATTTATTTAGATGTTGATATTTAGTTGGCAGAATATTATACGTAATTATTTGATGTCATGTTTTTCGTTTGGTCGATAAAATTCTGCGATGAATTTATATCTATTTAAGAATCATTTTATGTTTTCGATTACATACGCCCATTTTCAAACTCAATTAAAAATTTTCCTATATTATTCTAAGCATCTGTATAAGTATCCATTTTACGCATGAATAGCAAAATAATTAATGAAATGAAAGTACTAAAACAGACAAACCTACTCCACATCGTTAAAGTCAACAATTTACGAAATAAGTTCCGCCGTTGTTCCTTTAATAAAAATAACTCCAATGTTCCGTGTACAAATAACAGATGTCGCTACGGGGCAAAAAGCTTTTCTGTAAGATAATAAGCATTCAGGGAAGGTGGGATTAGCAATGCCCCTGCTTCCTTTAGGAACCTTATTTCATATTCCTGCGAGATTGGGTATTCAGGGCATGGGATCCAATCGGATGCAGCTAATAATATTTGTGGAATAGCTTTTAATATCGAATAGGTTCGGGTGGCGGAAGTCCGATGTAATGACTATCTGCTGGAACTTTGTAATTTTATTTTTAAGTAATGGTTTGTTTCGGATTATTTTATTATGGCGTAGTTGTATTACGGTACGGTTACAAAGCTGAGGTCTCGGGTTCGAGTCCCGGGTCGGGCAAAGTGATATTGGATTTTTCTATTCATTATCAGTCCGGAGTCAGGAATTTGTGCCCAATATGGCGATAGGCTCGCCCCCTATCACATCGTGGGACGGAACATACGAGGCGAAATGTGGGTGTCCTTGTGGCGCCTCTGCCTACCCCTTCGGGGATAAAGGCGTGAGTTTATGTTATGTATTTTATTATACATTTTATTAAGTGACGGCTTTGGCGTTGCAAGATCTAGATTTAAACATTTGAACGAATATTACACATAATATAATACGCTATAATCTTTGTCCTTGTGACAGGATATTACTATTGTAACGTTGCATTTTAGTACTGAGCATTTTAATCGTTGTTTCTCTTCAATAATAATAAAGAATAATAAAAAATAATATTAAGCACTCTTTTAAAAATAAGGTACCTATTGAGATGGCGTGTTTTAAAAAGGTAATACATTTAAAAAGCGAAAAATAGAATGAGGAATTAAAAAGGTAAAAAGAGTGAGCTGTTTGATGGCTGTCATATCGCGAGAGTGTTCGAATAGAGAATAGCTTTGTAAAACCTAACGGTAGTCAGTAATTATTGATAAATACTATTGAACAACTGGAAAGGCGTTTTATTACTAACCAGGTAACCTGTTCACACAAAATAAACACAACTTGGTTATTGGAAAACAGTCGTGCTTGTAGGCCTCTTTACACGATACACTAATGCAAAAGTGCCGCGTTAAGAGTGTGTACAACCTGTGTACATTCAGTTTCAAACAAGCTGGCATAATTGTATTTACCAGCCAGGCATTATTTTAACCTAATTAGTAAATTATGTATTTTAATTGCACTATTGACTGCCTGGGTGGCGTAGTTGTACTACGGTGTGATTACAAAGCTGAGGTCTCGGGTTCGAATCCCGGGTGGAGCAAAGTAATATTGGGTTTTTCTATTCATTATCAGCCCGGAGTCAGGTATTTGCGCCCGATATGGCTATATGGTCGCCCCCTATCAGGTCATGGGACATATAAGGCGAAATGTGGGTTTCCTGGTGGCGCGTCTGCCTACCCCTTCAAGGATAAAGGCATGTAGTGAGTGAGTTGTGAGTGCATGAGTTTATGTATGTATGTATATATGTAATTGCACTAAACTTAGAATTTAGAAAATGATAAAATCTTGAGGGACTATCGATTAAAAAAATTAAATATTGTACGTACTAGCATCCCCTTAAAATTCATTTTCTAATTTACATTTAAAACCATCTAAAACTGCCAATACATAAAACAAATGGCCTATAAAACCGAACTACTGAACAATAAGAATTCTTAATTAAACAAATAAAACCTCCTTTATTCCACATCGCCTTCCAATAACCGCTTTTAATTAAACTCCCCGAACACTTCTGTGAAAAGACTTAAAACGCAGGGATATAAAACTGCACGCCCTTAAGATTATTAACATAAAGGGATTACAATATCAGGCGGAATTCTACTCGAGGCATGCATTAAAACAACGCTCATATTGTTAGCTTTGGACAGCACGAATTTGAAAATAATACTGTATTTTGTATGACAATTCAAATATTAGCATTTTTATTTAGTTCAAGTACTATTAAAACAAATTGTAACGTCTAGTTACCGGTGCGATGTTTGATTCGCCACTAATACCACCAATAATGTTTGAGTGACCACTAATACGACGATAAAACTACGTAGCAGAGAGCTACGCCAGTGTATCGCATTTCGGGTTCAGCCTCTACATATCGGCTTTCCAGAAAGGTGGCGTATTTTTAGATGCTCTGTTTAAATTGCACTGTGTTTACCTTAAAAGTAATGCTCTCTAAATAGACCATTAAATGCAGCAATTGTGTCAATCTGTTGGAATCTGAATAAACGCAGGCTGAGCTTGAAACTCGACGCATTTCTGTGAGTACTACGCCAGGTTTTCTAATATTGTGTATGGTGGTCGTTATTTAGGCGGATTAAATCTTACCACCAACTTAGTTCAGCTCAACCTAGTTTAGACCGGTAAAGATCATGTGTTGTGTCGTGGATATAAAAAAGTACCTTCATACTCACACCCAGCCCCAAACAAATATATGTGGGCCGCGCAAATATGTATCTTGTGCGGGGAATGCACCCACAGCTTCTCGTTTCAAAAACCATGTGTGCCACAAAATAAAAAATCTAAACAACCCCGAAATCAAACTCAAGTATGCACGCTAATTTTCCCATGTCTTCCCATGGAGTCAAAGGTTGCACTGTATTAACCCCTGGTCCAACAGTCAATGTCCCCTTCCCTCGGGTGCGAGATACTAACCTCGGCATTAACTCATTCTATTTTATCTAGCCGGGTGTTACTTTAATTGGGTACTATTGGGACCAGAGCCGCATTTAAGTTCATGCGAGTTAATATTATTGCCCCTATTGGGAATTTTTACAGGCAAAAAGTACTTGAACGGGGTTCTCTGAGAAAACGGGTGAAAAGTCAGTTGTGAAACATGCCTACAATGATTCTTCCATTGTTTTTAAGTTAAGGATCTATACCGACAATAATGCATCAAAATACATACATACATACATACATAAACTCACGCCTTTATCCCAGATGGGGTAGGCAGAGGCGCCACCTACATTTCGCCTTACATGTTCCGTCCCACGATGTGATAGTATCGCCATATCGGGCACAAATTCCTGACTCCGGGCTGATAATGAATAGAAAAATCCAATATCACTTTGCCCGACTCGGGTTTCGAACCCGAGACCTCAGCTTTGTAACCGTACCGTAATACAACTACGCCACCGAGGCAGTCGTACACGCATCAAAATAGGATCAGAATATCAAGGTCTCAGGCGAAAAAAAATGTGGGACACCGCCGGCCGGTGCCAAGCCGTTTAAAGGACAAGGTTTCATAGTGAAATGATATTAAACAGACCGACACAATACCTATTGTATTAATGGAATGTACCTGGCCCCACGATAAAATATATTAATGGTACATGGTACTAAAATCGTAGTCAAATTCGGTATTTAGAACAGGCACAGCAGGAAAATTTCTTGCCCAATCCAAAATAATATAAATATACCGGGTATATCAAGACTGCGACCGAAAACGAAGCCGTAGTTTTAGTGGTTACAGACACAAAGCAGATAAAAAATTCGAAAAATAAGCTACAGATATTTATTTTTTGCAATTTTTAAAAATCGTTTTGTTTGGCTAGTAAATACCTAGTTATTACGAAAATAATAATTTAAACCATAACGTACCATTTCGTCTTAAAAAATAAAGAAATGTACATCATTATTTTAGGAAAACTATGTATTAATCACCCGAATACGACGATAAGTAAAAAATTACCACCAAAAATTAAAGTTGACGATTTTTTTTGCAAAATTTTTAGTTGCATTGTGTCTGAAATCACTAATACTACCACCTGGCTTCGTTTTCCGTCGCGGTCTTGATATACCCTGTATATGCCTATGTACAAGACCAAAGATTTACCCTAAACTTAATCTTCAACTTCGCACCAACAATAACCAAGCCCCACCGACATTTACAATCACTTATTTACTTCAATTATCCCCAAAAGTCCCCCACTAAATACGGCCCTGTTTAATGGAGCTAATGTAAGTGCGTTAGGGCCGGCGAAATGTGCCCCCCGAGCGTTGTTAGGATAACCGTGAAATGTGGGGGGTCAGGGGGTTTGGGAAAAAACCTTAATGCGGCCAGTATTGTCCGGTCGACAAGCAAATAGAAGTTAATGCGTTTACACGTATGCTTTAACACCGGAGATTAGCGTAAAAATGACAGTAATCAACCAGTTATAGAGAAGTTTTATGTAGTTTATGTGTGGGTCTGTTTATATATGTTGTTTAATAATATCTATAGACCCCGTGGCCGCTATGCTTTAGTCATTTTATAAAAGCTTGTTAAAAAGCGTGTTTGCGCATGATATAGACATCACGATCAGCTATTATCAAGTTCCGTTTGTGGTGGCTTTGGAAGTCTTTGGTCTTTGGAAGGCTTTGAAAGCTTTAATGTGTCTGGCAAGATGAAAGAACAACCAAAAGTGTCCGGCTGCCAATTCTACTCTCATTCTAAATGTCGTACAACATTTTCAAATGATGGCAACTCTCTTTTGTTCATGCTCGGTGGTGGACACTGTTTTTATTATGAAAGCCATTTGCACGTTTATTGCCCTATATTAGAAAAAAATGTTTACTTATTTCTTAAATAACATTAATTAAACTTTCTTAAGTTTATAAATAAATAACTGTTTAAATCAGAATCCTGACAGGTGGAATAAAAGTTTAATCGTAACTTCGCGGCCGCAGATAAAAAAAGTTTCTGAATTTATTTAATGTAGAAATTCTTGGGGGGACTATGTTCGGCAGTGGTTGAAGGCAAATGTGTCAAAATTTATAGAAATTTATATAAATCCATAATCAACATCATCATATCAGTCTACATACGCTCACTGCTGAGCACGGGACTTGCTTTCCAGCAGCATTAGTTGGCAGACTTCACATACTATAGAAAATATATGCATACATAAACTCACGCTTTTATCCCAGAAGGGGTAGGCAGAGGCGCCACCAGGACACCCACATTTCGCCTTGTATGTTCCGTCCCATGATGTGATAGGGGGCGAGCCTATCGCCATATCGGGCACAAATTCCTGACTCCGGGCTGATAATGAATAGAAAAACCCAATATCACTTCACCTGAACCGGGATTCGAACCAGAGACCTCAGCTTTGTAGTTGTACCGTGATACAACTACGCCACCGAGGCAGTAACATAGCAAGTTATATTGGTCTAAGCATAATACTTCCGGACACAGCCTCTTGAGTTTTTCACTGCAAATAATATTACAGGATTGTAATCATCTTTGTAATCATACCGTAGCTTAGTACTAATACGCCACCCAGGCAGTCTATATGTAATGTTTTGCGTATTTACCTATGATATTTCTCTTCACCGTTTAAAGCCATGACGACTGACTAGCATTATTCTTATACATACTCCAAATCAGAATTGATAAAATATTAAGAACGTGGATACTCCTAATATGATTATTTTGTCGTAGAACACTTGTTTCGTAAATTGATAGATTAGTTGTTGGGTTCTCAATATGATGTTTATTTATTAAATAGCATTAGGATCCAATAAAGGATGTATAAAGAAAAAACTCAATAAAGCTTTAGGCGATTTCGTTAAGGTCGAATACTTTATTATATAGAATTACAACTTGTAATTTAAACGTTGCTACCTAAGCTTTTTTTAATTTGAAATGCATTTACATTGGAAATTAGATGCTCAAATTAAAATATAGCATAGTTTTTGCATGCAATAATTAGAAAAATATGGAAGCATGTTATGTATTGAATTATAGCGCATCACCAGACTCGCAGATTATAATAAGTACTTAATTTATTTAACATTAATAACTTATCTAATTCAAACTCGTTATCTTTATAACGTGTAATTATCTACCAGTCAATTAACAGGTGTTATATGTTTCACTTATAATTCACCCTATAATATCCCTTCGTAAGTCTTAAAAAGACTTTGATTGACACTGCCCACCCACCAAGTTATCGTACCCTCTACCACCCCAATTGAGCCCAATAAAATTCAAGGGTGTAAAAAACGTAAAAACACGTTTCTTAAATTCCACGCCATCACACTGCACTGTTGGAAATCGATCCGATTCTGAGTGGAGATGCGTTCGACACTGATGGACAGGAAGACGAATGAACGCGTCACGTTGGACGGGATGCCGTATTTTTCCGTCCATACCGAATGATGCAAACGAATTCCGCCGTGACTAGGTGGAATATTATTTGGAAATGTACATTGTGGTGTACATAATCTGTGTTATTTAAAATTTCCTGCAAAATTGAAAAGACAATAGAATGGTCAAAATTTAAGTAATGATTAATGTAAAGTTTAACACAAAGTATTTTTATTTATTACTGTCCAACAAATTATTTCTTTCATTTTCTTTCTTTCTTTCTTTACTAAGAGGAGAGTAAAAAAACTCCAAAAATGGTTAGCAAAAATGTTGTGCTTAATCATATTAAGTATAAATTAATCAGTCGATATGAATATTTTTTATTTTACAATTAACGGCGAAAAAATGAGTTATATTTACTTTATTTTGGCGGTGGACGGCTACGGCGGTGTATTTGAATTGTAAAGTATTTACGGATGTTTCGCGGGAGAGTCTCGTGAAAAAAAACGGAACCGAACGCCTGAGCAGAACGCGCTCATCGTTTTGTATTTAGATGTACTGAAATGCTTACCAAGTGTAACAAATATAGTAATTTCAAGATATACTGGCGTTTGATTGCTGAAACCTAACATAAGTGAAAACGCAATAAAAAACAACGATGATTAAATAGTCTTACCTTTCCACAACTCATTTAAAGCCGCCATTTTTCGCCTACATACATGAGACAAAGTCCCCACTTCAACCCACATTGCACTGCCATCCATAAAAGCCTATTTACGAGGTGTGACCGCACGACGCGAGATGGCCCTCTCGACTATAAACGCGTCTTCGCTAAAACGTAACGTAATAAGGTTACGTTACGTTTACGTTACGTCGCGTTAATGGACTCGAGGCGGCGGCCATTGATGGTTATAGTGCAAATTTTGGGCTTTTGCACTTATAAAATATAGCGGTTCGGGGTAGTTCCGCGAGTAATGTGTGGGATATGGTTGTCTTTCGTGACTAAAATAATACATACATACATACATACATTAACTCACGCCTTTTCCCAGAAGGGGTAGGCAGAGGTGCTACAAGGACACCCACATTTCGCCTTATCATTAAAATATTACTTCGTACATTTGTAAAGTCATAAATAAAAATATAGCGTAACACACAAAGTTACACCAGCGACGCAGCGAAGTGCTAACTTTTGTGCGGGAATATTTTACGAGCAATTGTGACCCGCGGCTTCTGGCGCATTGTCCCGGGGGCATTACGATCCATATGAACTATGATGACCATCGGTAGTAGCCTGGGAGCACTCATAACTTGTAACTAGTGGCCGTTTGACGTCCGATTGGATCGGCGGCCAGGAAATTGATGTGTATCGGAGTTTGCAGGTTCGATCCCCGCATAGTAATTTATATGGCTTACAGGTATTTGTACATGTGTTTGTATTTGTAAAACGTGTATTAGTGTGCCTAATTCTGGTCTTAAGGAATGGCGTTAAAAGTAATGGCTAATATCCATTTCTACCAAGTATAGAATGTCATTTGATTGACACACCGTTTTAATTCGTTGTATCTCTGGGTCATTGTAATAATAAATCTTGTTAACTCAAAACTGTTCGGTATTGAGTTCTATCTTCTGCTTAAGTAATCCAATTTGTGAGGTTTTCATTTTCGTAACAGTAATTTGACGTTGAAATCTAGAAATATTTTTTATAATATTTCTCCACAAAATATTGCATTTCGGATTTACATATTATTAACACACAGGAGGAAGTACAAACAAAACAAACGATTTGTACCCAAAATAATTAACAATTTTAATACCGCTGTGGTGCAGATTTTTTGTCAAAAACCTGATGCATTTGTCTGTGAATTAATTGGAGTAAGTGCACTCGCTCTCTGTCTCGCAAAGCCGCCGGGTACGAATACATTTTGTAGGGGTTTTAGGTAAGCTTTAGGTTGTGATTTGATTACGCGAGGCTTGTCATAATTACCTTTTAATGAGGCCTATTTACTTCGAAATATAAGAAGAAGGGCAAACATATCAAATAATTATCGTACTAACTTTGTATAGATTAATTTCAAGAACATTTTTATTTCGATGAATAGCAGCCTGCGTTATTCTTCAGCTTATGCTAAACCTCTATTATGAGTTTGCGAGAGAACATCAAGAAACACTTCCCCATTTATATCACTTTTAAATTAAAAGGCAGGTCAAACGATGACGTTAGACATACGTCAATAGTCTTTCTTTTAGCTATTCAGCAACCGTTCTTAGGCATTTTCTACCGTATTATTGAGGTTTATTAGACTTTCTACCTCCATTTATCGTATTTACTGAACCAGTCTTTCAAACTTACCAGTTGATCTCACAAAGAATAGTGACCTATGTATATACATACATCTCATGGTAAATGGGAAATTGTACATTATCAAAATTATTATCCTGAAGTCGCTGAAATTAAGTAGATCATAGAACAGGACCTTCGTGCATGTGTTCTAAGCCTGATGTACGGTCGCCCTCCTGGTTAGCCGAATATCTAACCATGCATTCTGTATTACTAGCATGATCATTCCCCTTTCCTTCATTATGATCAGCCTATAGCAGTCTGCTTGTCATAGAACCGTGTAATTCCACACCATCGAACTCAATCGTAGCCTTCCTTCATCCATTCCCGTTCAGCCACTCTGTAATGATCTTACTCCATCTAGCCTGAGGGAATATTGCATTAGATTAACCAAGCAATGGTCTCAAATTCAAAACCTGTTTACTCCGACAGCTGTCCGCTCTACAGCTTACACCTTTTCTCATAACTTATTAATGCATTACTTCATCAATAACCGACAGGAACGAATTCCCATTAGACTTAGTGAAATAATGAAAGGTTTCGTGTTGTTACATCCATAGCGTACTTTATCGGCTTATTGGCAGGAAACAGGTCGTTTGTTAACCGGAAGCCGGCGATAAATCATTTACGTACTCGACATTAACGAGCCCAGTCCGTGATGTTAACACTTTAACTATAACCTTTTGTTTAACACCGCTTAAAATAACTGGTTCAACTGTACATACTAAATAAGTCATGATTATGGCTTCTTTGTTGGGCAGTTTGATGTCGAAATAAAGTTTATTGCCTTTCAGTAATATAAGTTGTGTCATGTTATAGTTATGGCTATAGTTACTACGAAATGTAGTAAACATTTGGAATATTCATTGGGCCAGTAAAACCCGCGTGGTGTACTGCGCCTAAGCCTTCTGAATTTAACTCCCAATTGTAGAGGAGTTCCAAACTTAGCAGTAGACGATTATGAGTTTATAAGGTATCATGCAGTACATTTCTCCGCTGATGCCGTCCTCATAATATACCTTATGAGTTTTATTCCCGTCGTTGGCCGACGAGCTAGCGGCCTACCTGATCGTAAGCGGCTACCGCTACTTATGGACTCGATAATGCCAGAAGCACAGACAAGCCGCTGTCTACCGATTTTTTAATAGTTCCAATAATTAAGTAAGCCGTCCGAAGTGGTCACCGCTGCCCTTTTGAGTATCGTATTTAGTCGACCATTGAAAAAGTATAGGGAGAGAGGAGAGGAAGGAAAAAATATGGGAGGAGGGGAGGAGTCTTTGGGCATTCAGATATCTTACTCACCGAACGAAATACAACAGCAGAGCTGATGCTTGACGCCGTTCTCCTATGAGACAGTGGCACCGCACCGGACGAGCCTGCCCATTCATTCAATAATCAAACTGACTACCGCGTGGCTCTACCACTCTATATCTATATACTCGTATATATTTGAGCTTTGTTTCATAATTATTCGGATAATTAAGCCCATGTTAGCATGAAAATGTTAGGTATATTTCTAAATAAAAACATGAAATTAATCGTAATAATAGTTACATTTCCAAACGTTCAGTCGTCTACTATGAAGCAGTACGGAAGCTAAATTTAATTTAGTACACTTTAGCGTCCCGACATGATGCGAGTATGAAAACAAATTAAGATGGTTTTAAGTGCTCTATTAACGTACATTAAGTATTTACATAATTTCACACGATGTTAAGCATTTAAATTGTTGATATGGGATGGCTTTGGCTGCTTCGGCATTTTCATGATATTATTATAATAATGGCTGAAACTCAGAAGGAAGATCTATTAGGATTTGTATCAAAACAGTCGGCTAACAGTGAACATTTTAAATAATTATGGTAGCCACCTTATAGCATAACAAAAGCAAAAATTGAACTAGCCTACTATAAAATAAAATAAAATACACATTTACGTGGAATCGATGCTACAAGATTTTTAAGCTATGGTGCAAAATAATTCAGTTTTTAATTACAACCAGATGCCTGCCTGACATCAAACCTTTCAGAAGTAAACTTTTTAGTCTTAAGAATTTAGAGTTAAGAATTAAGGTATAATCGACCTAACATGATATAGAAATAAATCAATTTACATCGTAACACATTCCTGCAGGAGTCGACTTTGCTGACGTCAATCCCAGTAAATATTTATACGAAGAAGTAAGTCTTAACTCAGCCTCTCCCAGGGAACAAATCCCTAAGAATAAACAGGGCGTCGGGTAACAATCGCTTGTAATATGTGTACCAATGAAGTTAGTCGGTCGCCCCGTAAGTGTAACAATGTAATAAGCAAAAACAACTCGAAAGCCGTGTGACAAATGAAAGCAGCTGTTTGTGTACGCTTCTTATGTTCTCTGTTTTAATAAGAGGCGATAACGTCATCTGTATTTATTAATTCCGTAGAATTAGAAGACTAATTGATTAAGTATGATAAAAAATTATCACCGGATCTTGAATCTGCGAATGTTCAAATTAAAAACTTTATTATATTTCCTGCGTATAGAAAGTACTGATATCACGAGGCTTTAGTCGGTGGAACATCTCCATTCAGAACAATACCCTAAACCTTGGTTTGATGCAGATCCATAAATATTGTTTAAATTGAAGTAAAGAAAGAATACATATTACGTACGTTTCATAACAACAAATATTGACATTGGAACTGGCAATATAATGAAAGTAAGTTATAAACTGCACACACTAGACATACCAATAAGTCAATGCCAACATCTCTTATCCGTAACCAACTGATCAAACTAAACCTTTGCAACTCGAAATTAACAGTGACGTGATTGAAGTGGGGAATGCTGCGCAGTAAAATTATACGACTAGTGTCCGCCTGAGTGTCGTCAAGGTAAATAAAACGAGACTCTAGAAGCCATCCTCTTGTGTCACAAGACTTCCAATAAACCTCCAATGAAATTATAGACGAAAAGTACCAATTAGATTGGCAGCAATAATACTGCTTCGAATATCGTATTGGTTTTAAGTGTTGTGTTTTTAATCTGGATAATCCGGTTGTATTTGTCTTTAAATTTTATATTAATATTCTGATTAAAATGCTGCTGAAGCAATTCAATATTCATTGACCAAAGTTAGGTATCTCTTGCCACTCGACACAATTACGTCACTCTGCTTAAAACTAGATATATGACGAACCTAAATGGCTACGCTGGCGTGGATTCTTTTGACAGGAGTATCTTTACATCTGCTAATTCTACCAAATAACTTTAAGTCGAATATTTTTATCTCGGGCTTTAAAAACAGTTGTTCCCAAATGTGCTGCTCGGGTTTGAAAATATGAATAAAATAAAATAAAAATCATGTGGCCTTAGCTAAGTATTGTTTCACAAAGTACCAATATATTTTTGCTTTAAAAAATAGGGCTATAAAATGTTACTTATTGCGTCCCATCACACTAATTTCACTCCAAACTTGAAGTCACTTTCAATACTCGTAAAATCAAGCCCCAAGCCATTCGCAACGTATACGGCAACCGATGAAGACATTTCATTAACGGAACGAAGGTTCAGGAGAGTTACTGCGTTTACGTTTGTTTTACCGCTACGTTTTATTCACCATTTTATTTCCTTATTCAATTTGGCGCGTTCGCCCGCAGCGGTTTCCAGCTGTTTATCGCCACTCCAAGGATGTTATTGTGCGCGCTTTACTGCCGTTTAATGCTTAATTAACAGCCCGTTAATGCTGTGCTGGATTTTTAAAGAGTTTAATGGTTCCACCAGATGTCTATTTATATAGCAACAAATTACCGTAGTAATGTAGTCAATATTTTTACGGTGAACTAGCGGGCGGGCAACTTAATGGTAAGCAAATACCACCCTCTATAAACTTATACATCATTTGAATCGTACCTGTATTGCCGTTCTATCGAAATGAAAAAGGGAAGGTAAAGCACGGAATGAGGATAGAGGTCTTGAACCTCCTGATGGAAACAATTTTTTTTTATTTATTGAAATGAATGGCGAGACGAGCATGCCATTCGCCTAATGGTAAGCGATATGACCGGCCATAGACAGTAGAAAACCAAACAGCACCATGAATTACAAACCAGAGCTTGGTATTGGCATCCTGAGACATAAGATGTTTAGTCTCAATATGTCCAGTAGTTCCTTTGGCTGCAATCTCCTTTAAACCGGAACACAACAGTGCATTTACACTGCTGTTTGTCGGGAGAAATATAAATTGCGGTGGTACCTAGCCAGGTGACCTCTCACATATGAGAGACCTACCACCGTGACATTAAACAATTTTTTAGGAGACAGTAGTACTATCACAGCCTCGCTAGCCATTTCTTTAATATTACAAAGTAATTACTACAGTGTGGTTCTGCCACTTAAAAAAGTCAGTTCATATAGTGTTGTTATACCTATTACATAATTTTCTACTCCTTATATTCTTAAATCTTAGACCAAACGTAAAGTAAGTGTATCCAATTAGCGCTAATTGTGAAAGAAAAAGTGAGACAGCTATATACTATTCACATGTGCGAGAAGGAGAGAAAGCTATTGCTAAGTCTGGATCTTCATTACAGTATATTGGTTTAGTTAAACTTGCGTCTCTTGGGAATACGTTTTATATTTTGTTAATCAGCACGATAAAGCTGTAATTTAAATAAAGGTGCTAGTAGAGGGAAAGAATATAAAAAAATGGATTTTGTGTTATTTAATATGGAGTATCGACAGCAACCGTGGCACAGTTGGTTAGACGCCGGCTGTAAACAGGAGGCCGCGGATTCGATACCCGCACCGAGACAAATGTTTGTGTGAACCACAAGTATTTATTTTAGGTGTAGTTGTTTATGAGACAGAAAAGTCTCTCGTTGTTTCTGATACCCACGACATAAGATTTGATCTTAGTGTGGGTTCAGGACTATGTATGTGATTGTTGGGTGTATTTAAATATTGAAATGGAATTCAATATATCGTTGTTCATGAATATCAAATCCTTTCGAAAGCAAAGTGACGTAAAGCATTTTTTTTCTTTATACAGGGTATAACAAGACCGCGACCGAAAACGAAGCCAGGTGGTAGTATTAGTGGTTACAGACACAATGCAACTAAAAATTTTGCAAAAAAAATCGTCAATTTTATTTTGGAAATTTTTACTTATAGTCGTATTTGGGTGGTAAATACATTTTTTTCCTAAAATAATGATGTACACCTTTTTATTTTTAAATAATCAATGGTACGTAACGGTTTAAATTACTATTTTCGCAAAAACTAGGTACTTACCACTCAAAAATGATGATTTTTAAAAAATTGCAGAAAAAAAACTGTCGCGTTTGTTGCGAAAATTTTAATTGCATTGTGTCTGTAACAACTAAAAGTACCACCTGGCTTCGTTTTCGGTCGCGGTCTTGATATACCCGGTATAATACTGAATGCCCATAAATTTCCACACACAATCCGAACTGTGAAATAAGATAAAAGTATTACAAAGGTCTATTAGAAATAGTAAATAATTTTCAGATCCACAGTATCTAATACTGATTTAAATATTCATTAGGTGCGTATATATATCTCAGGTGAGGATCAAACCAACGACCCCACGATTTACCGTTTCTCACCTAGTCCGCCACGTGGTCAGAGAAAAATTAGGTTTCACTATTCAGCCCGCTTGGTTAATAAATTATGCGTCTATTTGTCTAAATTATCTCACAAACTTTGTTTTAAGTTAGTTGGAACACTCATTGAGATTTATGCTTACGAAATATTTATCAGAGACTTCAGACGTTTTAGTTGACTTTAATAACTTTATAGACTTTAGTACCAAAATACCTTAGTTGAAATTAGGGACCTCATTGAAGTCGTTCAGATTTAAATTAGCAAATACAAATTTATCAAAGAATTTAACAGCAGGACATGTATACTATGAATGATTCATTAAGACATTGCTTTATGCGATAAGACCCCAATTTCTTCTTTCATTTGTTTTTTCTGTTTCTGTCTGGTGTTATTCTGTGTACAATAGAGATTTAAATAAATAAATAAATTCTTTAAGTCCACGGAAGACTGTCTTTGCAGCATATACAAAGCATTTACGCTAATGACTTAACAAACTAGTTGTCGTGCAGTTTGGAAAACACGCAATTTACAAACATAGCACAGTGTACACATAAAGATACAAACATTATGTGAGGCACCTAGAGATCGAGTGTTTTTCATCAGTTGGTTTTATAATCCAGTTTCAAGCCAGCTTGCACTATTTTGAGCTCTTAGTGAACCTATAAATCCCTACATTGTAAGCTAGAATTAAATTCAAATGATCACAAAATATTGTTTATCGTTAATTACTACAACCACTTCGGAACTAGTTACTGCTCTGAAGAAGAAAAGTGTAAAAACTCCCGTAGTAATATGAAATGTTTTTTTTCTCGCTGTTTTTTATGGGTAATACAAAACATATACATACGTGTTTCTTAATACATTTACGGTCTTATTTATAGAAAGTTTAAAAATCTAAATCTTTGTTTAAATTAACTTTTTAATTTAATAATTGTAAATTAAGGGTAGTTAAATTGTAACAGTCACTAAGCGGATGACTAATACCTCAGTCCGCCTCGTGACCACGAAAGCTGTAAAGTAATCGAAACGTCGGGAAGTTAAAAAATGTAAAAATTAAACCAAATCGCGATAAAATCCGTATAAAATAGTTTTATTTCAATGTGTAACATTCGCGTAAATCTAAGAAACCATTATTTAAAAATCTATTTTAGATATTGAATGTTTTGTCACTTTTCAACGACTTTAGAGTTCAGTTTGAACGAAGAAGAAAAAACATTCGATAAATCAATATATGAAATTATAATATATCTTAAGTCATTATTTACTTTATTTGTTCGTTATAATATTACCGACGTTTGATCATATTGTTCAGTCAATATTTTAAGTTAAAAAGAATATTGCAAATTATCTAATATCCATTTTGTCCCACGACAATAAATCGTGAAGTCACGGTACTCCGCAAGTTGATCTAATCAATTTGCTAACTTCCACACGTGTACATACAAAACTTTGTATAAATTCTTGAACATAACTTGCTTCGTAAACCGTTATCCCGGAGGTAAAACAAATATGTTACAAATAAACCGCGCGTATAGAAGTAGCGGCAGCTCTGCGCTGATTTCAGAACAAACTTGTTTCAGTTGTTTTCTGTTAAAATGTTTGTGTTTCGGCTTATTCCATCTATTTTGAGCATGATCTTGTATGACAGGCTGAAGCTTTTGACAAAGTTTTGAACGTTAATTTAGAGTTACAACAATCTTATTACAACATTATACATACATACATAAACTCACGCCTTTATCCCAGAAGGGGTAGGCAGAGGCGTCACCAGGACACCCACATTTTGCCTTGTATGTTCCGTCCCATGATGTGATAGGGGCCGAGCCTATCGCCATATCGGGCACAAATTCCTGACACCGGGCTGATAATGAATAGAAAAACTCAATATCACTTTGCCCGACCCAGGATTCGAACTCGAGTCCTAAGCTTTGTAGTCGTACTGTAGTATAACTACGCCATCGAGGCAGTCTATTTATTATTACAACATCAACAAGCATTATACTAATATTCTTTCGTAAGTAGTCTTACACAAAATCTTAAGAATCGTGTGATTATAATTCATGCCGCTTCTGAGCGTAAAGAAACGTCTTGAAATACTAACTGTATTCTATTCTGTTGTTTTGCAAGTCTCAACTGCAATGCACATAGAAAAGTTCAGTTTTGCCATTCAGTAATATAGAGTTTCACTTGACTTTAGAATACTGCGATTTGACAAATACGAATATGTGGGCCATATCATGGAAAATATCAACCAACGGCGTTTGAACATTGATCTCTACAGCGTTCAATTGAGTATCTGCTAGTAGGCATTTCTTGGTTTTTGCAAAGCCCTCGTTGTATAATCGGTTCCTGTATATCAGCAATACTGAACAACACGAATTTATAAACAAAATCTGTAAAATTTACTTTATTAAAATTTACTCCCCATATTTCTTAATTATACACGTTTCACCTACACTAACTTCCAGTATTTTTTCATAACCACCTTACCTATACTTGACTAACCGCAAATAAGGCAGGCTGCAGACAGGCGAGCGCGCCATAATTAATATTCAAAGGTAAAGCATCATTCGTTAATATATTAAAGGCACAAACAGAGCCACCCTTCTGCAGCGCTCGTGCAAGCCACACTTATCCAGCCCGGGGCTTGCTTAAACGCTCATTAACGAACGTACACGCCCATCCTCGTATTAATCTTAAATAATTGGTGGCACGTAATGGAATATACGTGGGGAAAAATTGTGTGGAAACTCTGCGTTTAATGCTGCTGTTTTGAATTTAATTATAACACGCTCGTGTGGTATTTTCATGGATACGGCAGAAAAATAAAAGTTATGTCAAAAAATTTGTGATAGCAAACGGGCCCACAGTGAAGGAAACCAAAAATTGAACGCCTTGATGTCACTAAAATAACAATATAAAATTCACAAGAATAATTATGAACTTCATCTTAAAATATATTATGCAGGTATTTTTAAAAAATATCAGAACATTGTCGTCTCATTCTTATAATCACCAAAATATTAATAACTACTATACACTCAACCTATATGAAAAAAATAACTAAAATACAAAATGCTGATTAAAAAGTAAAAGGTTTTAAATAGTTTTATAGCTTCTAACAAGTTGCGACCTTTTTATTAACGCTGAGCACAGGTCGTGAAGCCTTCTATTTGCAGACTGACTTGCTGAAGCTTCCATTACACTCATTTAGCTCGACATTTTCAAAGCCTTTTTTTACTTTGTCAAGGGATTAGATTAGTTTTATAAGGTAAACAAACCAACTTCGCTTATGTCCTAGAGACCGGGAAGTATTGTGCTCTTTTCATCTTTATCTATCTCGTTATAGAGTACTCTCCGTAAAACTTATAAGAAATTAACTATTACTGCTTTTGATGAAATGGTTGTGATTAAAATTTGGAACGATAAGAGATCATCAGAAGTTCTAGTATCAGGGTGTTCGCTATACCCACAGCCATAGTTATTTCTATTTGTGACAATAGTCCCGAATATATTATTCGCATGATCGTGTGCGTAATTCCTGTCCATGGACAGCTGTAGCAACACTTTTTATCTCAACTTCTCTATAGCTACAGGAAGTCCACTACTGAACATACAACACTGCTTATTACTAATTCAATTAATTTTAATTAATCTTTTTTTTTAATTAATCTTTTTTTTTATAAATGTTATGTACTGTTTTTTTTAATTGTTATTTATTAATCATATATTTTCTTTTTTTTTTCTCTATTTATTGTGTCAAATTTTATTGTTAACTTTCTGTACATTCCATGTTGTGTCAATAAATCGTTTTTTCTCTTTCTTTCGTTTTCTTAATTGTAATTTAACCACTGGATGGCACTGCGCTGCTCGCTTCATCACATACGTTAAGTCTCGTAAAGCTGAGTAATCACTGACGACAATGTACTTTAAACTGAAACAAAATAGTGCTTACATGCCGCCACTTCCAAAATTAGGCAAACCGATTGTACCTACATTTTAAAAGCCCACAACACCGACTACAGAGCACGGCACTCCTTAACCATCGAAAGTTCAATTGAGAGATTCTCAGTCCACCACGAAGACCTAAGGCAGGTTGGCTGACCTTACAGGCATAGGAATACTTATGCTAATGATTTAAAACAGCGTTACCGGACGAAACACCATCTGTGTGTTTTTACCCTTCAGGCCGGTAAACGGCAATTTGCCGACAAATTATGTAACCAAAAGGAGTTATAAAATTTTATAAAGGTCTGCCAGGATACATTTTAATTTAACACACGAAGCAGTAAAGCTAGATAATTGTATGTTCTGACACGTAATTAAGATAATGAAGGGTTTCCCTACCTGAGGGGTCGTGCCTAGAAAATAAAAACAAAACGTGTTGCGTAAACGTGTAATGTATTTGAATTAATTGTTTCCTTCACAATATAAACGATCTGAAGGTGTCGTTGCAACTTGGACTGTGACTCGTGAGGTCATGAGTTCGATTCGAAGGTTGTTTTGCACTTTATTTCGAGTGAGTGGTTTAATTTGATAAATCTTGCTTGGGAGTGGAAATTGTACCGATGATCATAGACTCCCCAACTATCATATGTATAGAAGGAAATAAGCTCCCTAATACGTTGGAGGCAAAGCACTTAATAATAGATATATCACAACTTACCGGGTTTTCACTCCTTGAAAAAGATAATATGATTTAACTTGGCAGCCCGGTGGCGCAGTTGGTAACCCTTCGGCTGGGAAACGAGAGGTCGCGGGTTCGATCTCCACACCGAAACAAATGTTTGAGTGATCCACATGTTTTTGTTTCGGGTCTGGGTGTTGTGAGACTTAGACGTCTCTCATAGTTTCCGATACCCACGACACAAGAATCGATCTTAGTGTGGGGTCAGGGCTATGTATGTGACTGTTCATTATTTATTTATTTATAATACAGGAAATTAGTAACATTTGTGGTAACACAATATGAACCGAAGCCTTGAAATAAGCCATGTAAATATTACAAGGCTCAACCCCGAACTCCACACATGTGTATGCTCTGTATGGATCGCTATTGTGCGTTTTCTGCAATTGTGTTTTCTACAATATTACTCTAAAGTTTATGCTCCACACTCTCCTCTCACTTAGTATTTTTATGATGACGAAGACACTTTAAGTCGACGATGTGAAACATGAACCCAAACTTCTATTATACACAGATTAAAAGCTTCTTTAACAATAGCTCATTACCTAGGTCCGCAGTACATTACCGCGGGCCTACTCCGTCATCTCTTCCATCGAGTCGATATCGCCGGCGCCTCGTTACGAGCGATTAGCGTGCGCCACACGCGCCGGCGTCTGGCACTCCGCCAAACTGCGATTTCGATCTCTATTGTCTTCTCCATTGTGATGAAAATTTAATGGCCGTGCGTATGTGTCGGTTGCGAGGCTAATTGCCATTTCTAAGCCAATTTTGAGCTAGTTTTTGGTACCTAACGGGATGTTTGTTTAGCATAACTGGGTTTTGTTTAAATGTTTTTTGTTGAAATATTGCGTTCGTATATCAACCATGACTTTTATTGCCAAAATTTCAATGTGGAACAATTGTAAATCACAATACTCTAAGTTATTTTAAAATTTATACTTATAATTGTAGATATTACTCGGTTACATTTACTTACAATGTTGTTTAAAATAATTCAAAAAATTAACAACTGTTTTTTACGACACATTAATTCCATATCACGAAATCCATTCTATAAAAAATATTATGTGCATTTTATTCTCAACAGACACTGAAGACTTTAAATAATCTTCTAAAATACTTAATAAGCATCTGCATTCGAAAACCCAATATCTGCTATTACTTTTACCCGCTGTTATTACGACCACACCCGCCAGCTCAGCAATGGGAAACCATTTGTCACACGTCACGCGGTGCAGAGGCGTCGCGACTCTAATGGAGCCCCGAATATAACCACGACCCACTTGCAAAAAAATATTCTTTTGTGCGCAGTTCGGAAAAGTTATGGGCAGCAAAGTTATTATGATTGTCGTCTATTACGGCAAACGATTCAATATTATTTCAGATCCTGATTGTGTAATGTGAGGAGAAGAATAAAATCATTTCGAATATTCTATCCATTACAATGTTTAGTTAGTTCTATAGGTCTGAAAGTACCTAAGTATCTTGGTAACAAAGTGACATTAATTAAAAATAAACAATAAATTCCATTACCCTTTCGCAGTCAGCTAAGGGTTTTGAATCCTAATTTGAAATAAACTTAATTTGTTCTGTTTCTTTAAAAACTGTGAAAGGCCGCCTGGGTAGGTAGGTACCACTGCAATGTCTATTTCTCCCGCCAAACAGCAGTGTAAATGCACTGAGGCGTTCCGAATGACATTGTAGCCAGAGTAACTACTGGACATATTAAGACTTAACATCTTATGTCTCAGGATGGAGAACGCAGTGGGACGCCAAGCATTGCTTTGTAATTCATGGTGTTGTTTGGTTTTGCTAATGTCCATGAGAGGTCATATCGCTTACCATCAGGCGAATGGCCCGCTCGACTCGCATTCATCACAATAAAAAAAATCTATGTAGAAGTCGTAAAGAACAATTATATTATTATTCACGATCTCCTAGACCAGAAAATCATTTTTAATACACTGCCATTGTCACAAAAAAATTTTTTGGTTTTAGGAGATCATATAAAGTCATTAGTTGGCTTTTACTGAATTGCAATGATACATATCCATAAATCTTTACCCCCACATTATAAATGGCTCAAACGTTTTGACACTGTCAATTTAGTGTGAATTAGCGAGAAATAGTAGAACATAAAGCCTAGACCCTTGGGTCTGAATGTCTGGCAGGCCAGGCAGTCGCCTAACCGCGCCCTAATGCTACTACAGATGCATCTCCAAGACACTTATATTTTAAAGATTTTTAAAAGACAACGTAAATGCAGACATCTTTTTGCGCCACAAAAACTTATATCTACAGATACCTCAAACAATGACAAGACTCCAAGGTCAGGGATGACGTGTTGATGGCATCCTAATTAACGCGCTCACGTTGCCTTTATTGCGTTATCTCACCGCGAGAGCTCGTTCACGGCGGCTAATGGCCTCGGCTATCAAAACTCCCGCCTCCTGATATATGCGACCTTTGCACGGTCACGGTGTACTAGCTATTATAAGGGGGGTTTTGTTCGGCTACCATTATGGGGCTATGTTTTCGAGGTCTATTATAAGTTATATAAAAAAAGACAAATCAGAGTAGTTGAGCGTTTTAAATTGCGAATGTGGTTGGCGAATGTATGTATATGATGTTGTAATACTAAAAGAATAGGCGGAAGTGATACTAGTTCAGACTGTTGTTCGTCGAGTTTATATTTGTCCTAGTTTTTATAGTAGACGAGCTTATAACAATACCGAACGAAAGCTTTAGTTCTTTCATCTCAGAACTACACGATTTACAATTCGTATTGCCACAAGAAGTAAAACACTACGAAATTGTAATAAATCACGTGAATATTAAAATACTGCATTCCATAGTAACAAATTATACCAATTCATTTGAAGAGTCCTTGCATATTTCTGATAAAGTGCTCATATCTGCTGAATTGCTGTTGAACTATGAAATTGCCGCTAATTCCGTCATGTTGGTAACGCGAGTTGAGCTCGTTTCAATCGGCGCCGTCTGAAGTGCCCCTTCTGTGTTATTGCCGTTTTGTGTTCAATATTTTGAGATCGGCCAAAGTTATGGGACGTAGCGGTGAATGCACGTAGTGTGTGAATGAGGGTTAGGGGACGCCATATACCTTTAAATTTTTTATGGAGATCTCTCAGGTATGCAGGTTTCTTCATGATGCTGCCCTTGATAAATCGAGACAATCGCAGTTTATTTTGCAAATTGCAGTACATTGGCAGAACCGTCACGCAATTGATTTTCACGCTTGTATTTGTTGATTCGATTAACATAGTTTGTATAGCCTAGTGTTAAGGGTATTTTAAAGGCCTAAGCCCTACATATTATTGTTTTTCAAAAGTCCGAGTATAGTTTAATTTTCTAACAGTGAAGTCAAACAAATATTCACTTTAAAAATTTTAAAGACATGCATAAAAAATGTTATGTCGACTCCCTGCAAGTAACAAAATAGGCTAGCAAAATATGAAATTAATGTAAATAATCGCTTTAGCTTATCCCACGAACTACATTAAACCAAACACATTGAATCGGAAAACGTCAACATGTAAACTTTCGGCCCGATAAACTGCAAACGAGTGCTCACAGTTTAAAAATCTTTTCCATGCTCGCTCCACAGTGACTGTTCGTAAATACCGAACTTTCAAACTCAGCAAAATATACTCGTAATCGGAAATGCTGTTGGGAACGCAAACAATGAAGTTCATTTTTATGTCGTACGGAAATAATAAGTAGAAGAGCTGTTTCACGAGTGAAGGCTGTATACTGGCAAGCGCTGCGTCGGACGTCCACCCAATGAAAGCTGCAGGTAGTCACTGGATACAGGGCCCATTCGACAGATCTCTTTAATAATCCGTGGAGGAGGCATAATATTTAGCTGATCTCCTGTAGCTTAAGATGGTGGCCATGATTGTTAAAACTTAAACCTACTTTTAAATTAGTTTTATTTCCATTTATAAACAATATTGATTAGAAAGATAGAAAGAAAAATATTTATTTGTAACAAGTAGCAATAACTTAACTAAAACAATTTTATACATAGGTACAAACAGTGCTCGTTACAAAAACGGACCACACTCAGCATGTGCTGGTTTACCAGTGCTGGTCTTCCGTGTAATTGTAACTTTTCGATGGATCGAAGTAGGAAAACAGTTGTTTTTAGGCTGGCTCGGTAGTATTAAAATGTCAAAGCACTGAATAATATATTGTCAGTAGTTAAAGCAAGTTAAAAATAGGCATAAGAATCAATGTCTTGACTAACAAGAACAATATTTTTGTCACAAAAAACATTTGAATTAGAGAAAAAGTATTGGTAGCTGCATATTTTTTGCTTTATTTGCATATTTGTGGGTGGAATAAAATAACCATCAAGTGTTCTACTGATTATTTGCCTGTGTAGTACTATTAAAGATACTAAACGCCCAGCGGTGGGGTGTTACAAGTTACGCCCAGAAGTGTTAGGAGCAAGTATTGTCAAAGAGAATTCCATCGCTAATTCCGTGCGACTTCGCCTAGGCAAGTTTATCACATCGCTGGGGAGCTCCACACATTCCCGGCCCGAGCATTAGGTTATTCAAGGAATTATCTATTCAACAAACTTAGTGCAAATTTATGCAGCCGTTGTGTTCTGCATTCAGCGACTGTTATAACTAGTATAGGTTAAATTTTATTTTAAATACATACATAAATTTACGCCTTTTTCCCAGAAGAGATAGGCAGATGTGCAACAACGATGTGAAAAGGGGGTGGGGGGCTTTCGCCATATCAGACACAAATTCTTGTCTCCGGGCTGATAATGAATAGAAAATCGAATATCACTTTGCCCGACCCGGGTCTCGAACCCGAGACCTCAGCTTTGCAATCATACCGTAGGACAAATGCGCCACCGAGACAGTTTTAAATGTTTTAAGGAATTTAAACTATTTGTAATTGTAATTAACATGTTTACATTAGATCACAGCCTGTAATTTTTTTAATTACATTAAGCAAATGGCTAAATAAAATTAAACAGAAGTTATATTTCATGTAACTATCGAATCAGATTTTGTCCCAATCTTTTTGTTGATCAATGATCACACTACTTGTTCGTCTTTTTCTATATTTTTTATATCAGAAACCTTCTTCGTATGATTCATCTATGTCCTTTTTTGTCGTGTAGTTTTGCACGCCCCAGCAACACTGTCGAGCTCACTTTTTGCTCGCATCTCTCGCGCAGAAACCGCTGACACAACACAATCTACGCTTACATTGTCCTACACACTATCTCTACAATCTTATATTCCAACCTAGGTTTCTTTTTCAGCTCACACACTCGATCTTAATTAGTATTGTTTAATTAGAAAGAAACTGCGAACTCGTCTAATTACTTGTCTTCACGCGGTGCGACTGAGCAAAGAAACAGCGCTCACTTACTCCGAGTGACTCGCAAATATTGTTTCATATACAAGGCTCGAGAGCTAATGGAAAATGGATGTCGCACTTCTCTTATCTATTGTATGAATCTGTGCTGATGTCGTAAATCCAAATGAACACCGGCTGTTAAAAATATTTATGTATATATTGGAGGAGCTGAGTTTAGTGGTTGGAGGTAAAAGATATCTACTGAAATTTGACAAACAAAGGAATCTTTTATAGAGCAGCTTGTTCACTATGCTTATTGTAGACTTCCCATGCCTTTGATATTTTAGATAAATTCATGTGTATACCTTCTTGATATGTTGTCGTTTATAATTAGGTTTCGGAAGTCGGGGCTGTGTAAGCTCCAGTCCCGACTAACCAGAATTGATCATCGTCCAAAAAGCATACTGCGTAGAGCCCCCAGTTCAAACGTAGTGATTTTATTGACTTAAAAACGAGGTCATGCGAGCACCCTAGTTCAACATAAAATGTACGAAGATTTTTGTTAAATTTTCGCCCTACAAGCGGAGCTTTGTGCTCGCGCGGCGGGCGGAACGTATAAATCTCGCGACATTCCGCCCCGCATCCGCCGTATCTCGCCGCGCCGCCGCTTCCGCCCCTCGTCTCTCAACCTCCGCCCCCTCCCCAACGAATTGTTATTACAGAGGTTACGGTACAGCTTCATTGTACTGCGCTAGTGCTTTCACACAGATTTACGTTTATTTTATCTGTCGTTTTGGGTACGTGACAACAGGTCTGTTGCCATGCCATGAACTATTTCTAGTTAGTTATAAACCTGTTTAGTCAAAGTAAGATAACTAATTTCAAAAGTCTTTTCTTGATAAGTGGAAATCAACGTCCAAGAGATACATATTTTGAACCACCAACTTACTTGTGTATGTCTCACATGGGTCTTATTGTTAAGCATTGTTCTCTTCTAACAAAATACTAGGAAATGACTTCGGTGGTAGACTGACGTACTGGAAATTTTGCAGAGTCCTCATAAGGTTTCTATCTTCGCTTACCTACTAATTAGTGGGGCCAGTCCTTTTTTTAATGAATTTCTATCACGGAATTTTTGTTTTTGTTCGTTCATTATACATAATGGATATTAGTCGACGTAATTAACAAAATGCATTTTCCTTTTTAAGCTCCAAATAAAAATGTAAAATGCATTATTTCGTTTACAAAGTAAAGTAATAAAATTAAGAAATAGCTTTTAATTTTTTTTTGGCTTTTAAAATAAGCACTGCTTTAATATTCGTATTTTAAATATCCGGAATATAACTACAATATTTGTAAAATAATTATTTCATTTCATTTTGTATGGTTGCAGTAGTTCACGAGAAAACCTCAATAATTATTTTATATTCACATTTCAATTTGTATTGTCTCTAAAAGTAGGTCAGATTCATTCTTTGTTTACCAATATTTTCCGATATTTTCATTCAAACAATAACCCGTAGATTAAAATAAAACATCGCCTTTGACGTAGTAAAAGGAAAAAATACATGTGCAGCAAATTATAGGAGATTTAATATAACTTATTTTTAATCACGAAAGTACGCTATTTCACAATGACGTATATAACCAAGGCTTGCTTAAATATCCCTAGAGACCTGAATCTACATGTCAAATATGTGGGTATTAAACTCGATCCAACCCACAAATCTATCTTGACGTACATGTTAAGAAAACCCTGCGTCAAGGTGTTACCACGTTATTTATTTACGGATAGTTATCACCAATTCTAAAAATGTTTACGGCTGTTACTCATGCCGGTCCCTTGGTGTGGTGTGGGTTGAGCGATGATCGAATGGCGATTATATTAAGCCTTTTGAAAAGGAATTTTTGACGTTATTCTCAAGGTGCTTTTAACGTTGAGATTGAAAGTCTGAAGCGATGTGCCTTTTGGGATATCAAACTATTCTACATCTTCGAAAGGTGTAAGGATAGAGAGATAATACTAGTATCAATTACTTCACTGAGCTCATATCCTTGAAAAGACAAGGGCCTACAGCCATGCCGGCACAAATTCCATTCCTCATACTCAGAAGAGCTTTTTCAAATCAAATTATCTAATTAAAGTGCGTATCCTGTGTCCAGAGTGCCAGCTAATATAACCTTCTTTTCATTTTTTCTAGTGAATTTCGTGAACATTTGTCACAAGTCAATACTCTATCTGTACTACTCTTACCTTCAAATAAGATGGTTACTCATCACACACGTGCACTCTTTGCCGTGCCAGTAAAAATAGAACCCAAGTATTTCCCAAACAAACACGTGTTTCGCGTTTATCTGTCGTCTCGAGCGAGTCTCGACGTCACAGCCTCTTGCTTTGCTCGCAGCGCCCGCGGGAAGGCAACATTTTATGCCCACAACTTAGCGCACGCTCCACGGATCACACAGGCACGTCTTGATTGCGTGCTTCTCTGTATATTAGTATATATTCTAAGATTAGGGAGCTCTTAATAAATTGACTAACGTTTGCATAGACATAATCATTCGAAATTTTTAAATCCACTGTTGGATGCGTCGTAAGTCAAACTGCCTCCTGCAGGTTTTATTAGGTCGTGAGAGTGCGATCTCTCACATTGTGGGTATCCGATGCTGGATTCACTGACACGTGGCTTTATTTGAGAACTTTAGAACGCTTAGGCCTCCTGCGATTTATTCACAAGTATAATAATTTGTTTTTCATTCAAACGATGTCAATTTATTCATTCAATTATCTCGTATCACTAACAACTTCACCAAGGCTTATTTTATAGAAAATAATAGCACCAACCAATTCTTTCATACACTCCGATGTCCCAGTAATGATTGCGCAAACTGCAAACTACGCAGAATTAACACATTTCCCACAAGTACCGAAGTGGATTCCGCAGAGTCGACTCTTGGAAACTTGCGAACTAATAAAAGAAAGCTACTTGGCAGTTTGAAAACAATGCGGGCGAGTCTGGTTAGATTAACTGGACATTAAAGCGATCCTCGTTACTGCACCAGTTCATTTGAATTTTATTAAGAATGCAATCTTAGATCGGAACATTTTCGTTTCATATAGTTTGCGAACTCGTTAGTTCGTTCCTTATTTACAAATTATCATTAAATATCATTAAATTTTTGCAAATAATTTCGACATTTAGGGTCTCGATGTCTACAACGAAGCGTATCGTGGCCTTGCTGTCAACGTAAAAGTAAAAAACTATTCTTTGTGTGAATTACTATGGAATATCTTCGGCCGATGATGAAAATATCCAGTGTCCAGCGATGCATAGCAATTTATACAAAAAAAATCACCGATTTCGAAAATATCGACATCCCTACGATATTCAAACTGATCAATAACTAGCACCAGGGCACCTAGCGCTACTCTATTCTCGGACTCGACGACGAATATTCGACCGTCGTACGTAAAACTATACGAATGTGCCTGAATACTCTACAAAATATTCGAATCCTCCATCGTACGTCGTAACTATAGACTAAATTCGGAGTGAATGATAAGTTGGAGAATAGTATTGATTTTAAAAGTGTAAATGTTTCATCTAACGTGTACGTCGAACGTTCGAACAATAAAACTTCGTGTGGGACAGTAGCGTAACCCCCCGGAATAATACAAAACCGCCCAACGCTCTCAAGTTGTACCTCAAACGATCCCTCTGCGTAGCCGAGGCGGTATCAATCAAATATCGCTGAGTGGTGTCCCATGGGCCACTCCGTAATGCTCTTGTCCTCGCTGCTTCATTGATTCCTCCCACTCATGTTGCTTTGGTTTAACCAACTTACTGCTGAAGGTCTTTGATCCATTGTCATGAAATTCAGATATTATTTGATTTGTTAGTATTATGCCATTATGTATTTTATTATATGTACTTTTAGGAAATGTGATTTGATCTTTGATGATTAGTTGGGGCGTGGGGTTGCAAGAGTGTTGCTTATTTTCCACTCTGATTAAATTATTGTAAGAATAATTAATATTTATGCCAGATATTTTTTCAGATTTCTGTGTTTGCGCACATAAAATAAATAATTGTAAAATACATCAACCGTGTATGTATTTCATAGATAAAACCCGAGCTTAGCTTTATCAAAAAGCTTCATTTATGCTGTGATAACAGTCTTCATGTCCTTTATATAACAAGCATTGACATATTTCTTACGTCTCGTTCAATTATAAAACGGAGGAGTAAAATCATTTGTTACATTATAATGGCATAAAAGCCCTAAAATAGAAGTATTACTGACATAATTATACTCAGAGTGAATAATCTGATACCTACACCATTCTTCTAACCTTTATTAAGCAACTACCCACACAAAACTCGGCACGCCGTTGCATACCAAATTATCGCCGTGAGTGGAAACTTTTATGTAAGTGCTAAAAATAGCTTACCCACACACATGTAGGTATACATTTCAGTAACATACATACAGACATAAACTCACGCCTTTATCCCAGAAGGGGTAAGCAGAGGCGCCACTAGGACACCCACATTTCGCCTTGTATGTTCCGTCCCATGATGTGATAGGGGGCGAGCCTATCGCCATATCGGGCACAAATTCCTGACTCCTGGCTTATAATGAATAGAAAAACCCAATATCACTTTGCCCGACCCGGGACTCGAACCCGAGACCTCAGCTTTGTAGTTGTACCGTGATACAACTACGCCACCGAGGCAGTAACATAGCAAGTTATATTGGTCTAAGCATAATACTTCCGGACACAACCTCTTGAATTTTTTTACTGCAAATAATATTACACTAGTTTGTGAGTATAAAATTGCCGACATTGGCCAAAAAGCCGCCAAGCTCAAGTGGGACTGGGCTGGACACGTGTGTCACAAGATAAAATGTGAGGATTACTACAGAATGGGTCCCGACGGGACGTAGACCACGTGGAAATCCCAGACGCAGGTGGCGAGACGAATTAGACTCACATTTGATAGATTGGCCCTATAAAGCCCTTAATAGAGATGAGTGGAAAGCGGAAAGGGAGGCCTTTGTCCTACAGTGGGACATTAAAAGCTCATAATAATTGAATTCATATTGTCATCCAGATTAGTCGACACTAAAGACAAACAATAACCTTGCGACATTGCAATATTTTTTAATTGTGATGATCCTACTCACCTGGTAATCGAACAAACAAATTTGTCTTAGAAACAATGGATAATGAAGAAAAATTGCCAGAGAATATTCGAATTTGTCTATTCTAGACAGCTTTTAACGCAGACACTCTAAGAGCACTTAACTCTAATACTATCGATTCTTTCCCGAAGCAGACTATCGTTAAGCTAAGTCATGTACTCAAATATTACTTCCAAAATGTATATAGACTAGCGTACATTCTTGCGTATATCAAATTCATCTGCCTTGTGTACTTAAGTGAGGCTTATGACGTGACACTATCTTTTTAAACCTTTCTTCATTCTAATTGTGCCGCTAACTAGAGACGGTTAGCTGACAATTCAGAGTATTATATTTTATCTTTTACATTGTGTAGTAGTTACGTAAATATACGCAGTTATGTAATGACATGCGTGAAATACTCACATACTTACCGTATAGTCGAAACCGGTTATAGAGAGGCTAACCTAACCTATAACGCCACACACTGAAGAGATTTCTACCATAAAGTATGTCGAACAGCATCAGGATGGAAACGAATATGGTGACACCATGTATAAAATCCCCGGCAATCACATTCACCAAACAAAAAGCAGCATCAAGGGTGTTACTTCACGTTGTTTTTTGTGAAAAGTGATAGTAATACTGATCCAGCCGACATATTCGTACTAAGCCTAATATCTATGTTCATACTGTAGCTTCAACGAGCTACAGCAAGGTTAAGCTAATTCAAAAAGAAAAAAAAATCAAATATTTAATTTGTGTAATTACTTAAAATAGAGATCCAATTCTTATCTGCAACACATCAAAGCTTCTCTAGTGAAATAAAAACACAAATTCTAATCGCGAAAAGACTTTTTGTTATTTTTTGTGTACTTCATGACGAGATGGCGTGCCGTTGCCTAGCAACCGGAGTCTGTGTCGTTGTGGCGCACTGACCCGCCCAGGGGTAGTTTAGTATTCCGAATACCCAGTGTGGATTAATTGAGTATAAATATGAAGTGTATAAGAAGAATTGAAGAGGATTTTGATTACTTGGTGTTTTATGTCATTGAGGCATCTGAGATTCAAAAGTTGGCAAGAAATACGTAAACGCTTAAATATTCTTCTTAGTCGTGTATTAATTTGTGACATAACTTTTTGAATATACATGTTAAAGTGTCCTACAAAATACAGCTATACCTTCTTGTTCCATCTAAAATAAACACACTAGAATCACTCGAGTAGGTACCGACAGTGGGTATTACTAACACATGTGCATCTTTCAAGATACCTAACTAATCATTATGAATTATATATTATTAAGCTTATTTGAAAAGTCACAAGCAAGCCCAGTGTAAAAGTTAGTATAAAACAGACTTGAAATTTTACATAACACAATAATATATAGGTAACAAAATGATTGAAAGCAAGATAACTGGATTGTATTTTACCTGAGCGCGCGCGGTGATATTCAATTTACCAGCATGATACCAGCCCCCGTTCGTTCTCCGAGAAAATCCTTTACATATTTCAAGTGTATCTACATAATGAAATGCTAAGTGACGTCTGTCCATAAAAATATTTTTTGGTGGAAATGAAGACGTTTGAGACGCTTGGGAAAAGTAAGATTCACGATTTGATGGAAATGTTTGTGGGATTGACAAATATTTGATTAGGGCCTGGGTGTTGTGAGATTGAAGTCTTTCATAGAATCAGTACTCAGTAATTAAACTAGATAATATGTGTCAAGTTTAGATTAGGTACTTTAAATTAATTTGTAAAGCATCAGTCGACTAGTCTCACGCACAGTTCATCGCACTTAATCACATGGTTTTAATAAATCTATAAACAACATTTGTGTATTAACCAGAAAAACGCAAATAAAATCGTATACGCACCAAGGAGGAAAAATAGGGCATCCTCGCCCTATGTCACTCTCGCCTTCAGCTCGGCTGACAAAATTGCCCGAGCTAGAATGCCCTACTTTTATCCATTGGTGCGTAATAGACTAATCTAAAGTTATAGAAATAAAAATGATCACTGAAACACCTATTAAATTAACATCCTAGTTAGAATATAAAATCACAAATACACGACATAACGTTTATACTCCCAAAGTAAGCAAAAGCAAACTTTTGGTTATTTAGCATAACAAATTGCCAGATGTGAGCGAACTCGCGGTCGGTGGCTACTCGCCACAAAGGCGGGACATCAAGTACCCTTGAAAGATATCCCCTCGAGCCCGCTGCACGCTATTTTTATCACAGCGATATGAATATTCTTTATTAAGGAAATTGAGAGCCCTCTGGATACGCGTATTAGGAACTGCTACTATTTTTATTAAAAATTAATGATGTGTAATCTGTAAGTTATTATATTAGTATGAAACGAACTGGAATAACACCCGAGTTTCGAGTATTGTGTGTTTTTGCATTTAATTATCCCTCCCGTAAAGGTTAAGATAGTAAAGGAAAATATTTTTAAAAATTTCTACATTCTCGAGTGTTCTCTACAAGAATTGCAAAGATATAATAAGATAACCAATCTGTACTAAACCAGCGAAGTGAAGCAAAGTCTAAACTACTAGAGGTAGCTTAGTGTTTCTTTCAAGATAGCGAACGTGACGCGTTCCGGGGTCGAGTTGCGTATATCTGACTCCGAATATGATTGTGTTAACCGATACAAGACGATTATTATCGAGCAATGGTAGATGATGCTCTATTGGGATAGCTTTGCTCTTACCATGATAAGCATTGTAATTTATCGTGCTAGTATAATAATCAAAGCCAAGCATTGCTTTGTAATTGATGGTGTTGTTTGGTTTTGCTACTGTACATGAGCGGTCGTATCGCTTACTATCAGGCGAATGGCAGGCTCGTCTCACCATTTATTTGCGATATAATAAAAGCATTTTAGGCCCCACAAATTTGATATCCAACCCTAATCAATTGCGATGAATTTGCGAAATACAAAACCAATTAATACATTTAAAACAATGACCGCGGTGGAATTGTTCGTTCATTTGCGAATCTGTTTGGTGTCGAAATTTTTAATCCCCGGGGCGCTTGACGTGGCTTAATTTTTCTCCCGATTGACATATTGACATTGCCAGGACCAACATGCAAAATTAATGCATGTATTCGTGTAATTTTTCATCATTAATTCACAGTTATTTATGAACTATCTGGAGCTGTTAAGCCTTCGCGACGTGAAGAGGCTTTACAAGTTCGTAATAATAGCGCTCGGGAATTTTTATAATAATGACAGGAATATTTATCGACATACTTAATCTTGTGTTATCTACGCCTCATTGGTTTCAAGGGCAGTTCGTTTGTAACTTTGGACTGTAAAAGCGAAGTCCTGCTATCGATTATCCGGTTCTGATGAAATTTCATTAATTCGATCAAAACATATTGGACCCGCAGTAATTTTTGAGTGCTCTTATACCATAGTGCTCCACACTGCCCTATTGCGGATGATGGATTTCGCAAACCATTGAAATACTTGTAAACATCTACATATTTTGAAACACCCTTAAAGCACTCGCAATTTAACTCTCCCTTTTTTAGGATTATCTTGCACGCCAAAAGGTGTATTTCACACTTATAGTGACTGTAGTCTTAAATCAGCAAATTTGCTATAGCAGTTTCTTTTTTTGCAGCTGGTATAGGGAGACAGCAGGGGGGGTGCTCCGCGAGGTGCGGGACGGGGAGGGCGGCGGGCGGTACACGAGGACGCACGAGGCGCTGGGTATCCGCCGCGCGGAGGTGGCTGACGGAGGCCGCTGGGCCTGCCGCGCTGCTAACTCGCATGGACATCTTACTCTGAGGCTGCACCTCGCTGTTAGAGCGCATCTGACCGCGCACGCTCAGCCGCATACACAGGCAAGTTATAGAGACGATTAATCCCATAATATGGTTTACACTTTGTTTACTAATGAGGTATTTGATTTCTTGGCTTACAAAATATTATGAGTTGCCTGAACCTGGCATATGTGCCTATCATTGCGATGAGCTAACCAAAATAAAATTAAGTCTTGCGATGAAAATAAACTTGATGAACTGCTAGTGTCTGTAGTAGCACCTTTACGTTTGATTTATAATAATTAAAAGAATCCATACATACATACATAAACTGACGCCTTTATCCCCGAACGGGTAGGCAGAGGCGCCACCGGGACACCCACATTTCGCCTTGTATATTCCGTCTCAAAAAAAATAAAAAAAATTAAAACAAATTAAAAGAATCCAATAATTAAAATCTCATAAAAATTGCCAGACCTCAATTTCAATATCTGGACCTCATAAATAACAAATCTCATTAACTATTTTACGAGACCAGACTAAATAATGACTTGTGTGCTCTCTCCAGTCTTTCGTCTATAAAAGTCAGTATCTGCGAATTACTAGTCGTGGCATGAGCGTATTTCCACCGCAATATACTCGGTGAATAGGCCCCGAGGGAGCTCACATGTGTATAGAATCACAAAGCCTTTCAAGTCAACTAAGACACGTGAATAGTTAATGTGTTGACAGTAGTCTGTTCGGCAACCATAGACGTAGTAAATCGGCAACGCACGAGTGCCTACGTCATTGTCAAGTTGCCGCACTTAGAACACTGTGAGTAGTCAATTATTGGTACTGGACTCGAAACTTGGCCATTGTGTATTTCAATACTATTTGTGTCTGTAAAGTCGAATATTAGTAATAAGATTTTGAAAAAATAATTAAATACCTACACCGAACCATTATAAAGTCCCAACGTCGTATTATGATACAGTCTTGTGCAGAAGTCATCTGAAATTGCGTACAGATCAGTGATTGTCAATGTAGTTATATTTGTTTCATTATAACACGCTAATGACTAGATCCAGCTTCGCCTGAGCACTGAACATAATTTAGTTATTATTTTGAACAGCGTTCTTCTTATAAATTCTTCACTTCCACATGTTTTAGCCTGCCAGTATTCATTCATTATATAGGTATTATCTCCAGAAACTAAGCAAAATGTGTTACAAATGGTAAATGGCAATCTCACCTCACTAAACAACTTTGTGGACAGAACAGTTCAATTTTGGATGATGATTGAGAGCATTAAACAGGTCGATGCAGATTGCGCCCTAAACAGCAACATTAGCAATTCCACGGCGATTCAGCCGTGGTCGCGCCTTTATGTGGATTTATCGGGATTGCTGGCCACAGAGCTCTTTATTTACTCAATACTGTTTGTATACGCAATGATAAATAATAGTAGGTTCTGACACTGTGCATTAAATTCGAGTGTTCTGTATTTTATCATATCAAAACATATGTGAGGAAATCATTAGAACTAGTTAAGTTTGCGATATAGCCAGAAGTTTTTTGAGTCGAGACCACATACCGACAAGCACAGCGTCAGACATCCGCGTCCAAATAAATGTATGTATTACAGAGGTTAAAATGTCTTTATGGCTAAGGATTTTCACTCTTAAGTTTAAGAAAAAACAGAATATATTCCTAACATACCAACGTGGAGAGCCTATTTAGGAGCGGACTGGTCTAATAAGTACTCGTAAGTTTAATCTATAATGAAAGCTAGTATCCTACTGTGACACGTATGTACTATGTGCTCGCATATTATTATCATTTAATATTATTTTAAAACTTCCCTTTTTAAAATGACACAAAACGGACATGCCCGCGATATTTCTCCATTTTGTATTGCCTCGTGCGGTCGCCAGCGAAATGGCGCTCGGTGACACCATCAGGCGACTTTAATGCGTTTTGAGGTTTCGCTATATATAGCTTCGAGGCATTTCGGTGCGTCTGACGTGCGGTGTGAGCTGTGAGTTGTTGCATACTAGTTTTAATTTTAAAACAATTGTGGAGTATTTGTATAAAGCTGACTTCATGACCATTAGATCTATGATAATATGGGCTAAAGGATGCTATGTGGATCAAGGAATCATGAATAATATTCGGGACAACTGATGATCGATGGCGTAAAAAAGGGCTAGAATGGAAGGCACTTGTGTACCTGCCACCAAGAAGGTAGACGAAGAACTTAATAAAGTTTGTAAAAAGTCGCTGGATGCGGCTGCTATGGATAGCTCGCAGTGGAGACAATTGCGGTTGCCTTCAAACATGGTGATGTGATATCATTGTATTAGTGTTAAGTTAACTTCCTGATTAATTTCGCTGCGTGTTAATGACTTGTTAGGTATTAATCCTGGCCGACAGGAGTTACAGTGGTAATTGCGTAGGTGGGTAACTCTCTCGACGTATTTTATATACACAGCACCTTCCCACCAAACGCACCAACGTTCCCATTGAACACATTTCAAGTCGGCAACCCAACCGCATACCCCGCACTTTACCCTCTTAATATTTTAATAAAATTTTTCCTCACGTGCCTGTCCTCGCGCCTCTGTAAATACCCCCTCCCCTCCCCCGGAGGGATCTAAAATGCCTTGTGAGATTAGCCCCGCTTACTCAATTAAATATTTACCCTACCTTGTCTATACAGAGGTAATCACGCTGCCCAAATAAAGTTCAGTTTTCCTGTAGGCGCTGTGTTTTCTTTCGGATTTTTACTATCCGAGTATCGGGATCGGGCCTCGCCGATGTAGTTTTGCGGCATTATCGCCGTCCCTAATAAAATTGAGTGTATTTGCGCGTTTATTTATTGATGTTGTGTTTACAATAGGGAGAGGGATAGTCTTTTGTGTAAAAGTAGATGTGTGTTAGATTACGTTTTATTATAGAAATTCAATGATTTAAATTATTGAAGGATTTTACACCCTGACACAACAAATTCACTACGCACGTACTGGTAAGTTCAGTACATTATCTTCTAGAATGATAACCATCACCCTACAGTCAACACTGCTCTGCCTTGCCGAAACCGAGAATACCCAGATGCTATCAGATGGAACGCGAAATACAACACACTGGCATTTCGGGATAGTGTCACGAACCCAGTGATGCTGGCTTATTCATTTAATTTTATTTAAAATGGTACACCAACAGCATAATATATTAGGTCGTATTTTAAACATTTTGAGATAAGTTGTATTATATTTAATCTATATATTTTACGCCCATTACAGGCCTGCACATCTTTGGTCGAAATTGATAACCAATAACTTTAATTATTAGTTAACTAGGTGCTAATGTTAGACACTGAAAAATAAACTATATCAAACTACAATAACAAAACAAAAAACAAAGTAAATTTATAAATTCATGCTCATGTTATTACAGCAGCCTACCATATAAATCATCATCATAAAATTCAAAGCATGTCACTGATAATGGATAAAAATTTAAGTATTATGTGGTAATAAATATGTTTTATTTCTTCTTATTTCTTCTTTCTATTCTTCTCAAATAGACATAAGCCTGAGATGCATTTATACCGATGATGTAACATCATTAGACACTGTCATTCGCGTAATTACTCATGACCGCAAATCAAACACAATCGTTGTGGCTGGGGAAAGTCAACTAGCCAAGTGATTACATGAATTGGACGTATGAGAATAGATCTTAAGACAATGGTACTAATATATGTATAATGCCGGATTATTCACTTAGCAGAACCTGTAACAAATGGGCCGCGGGCGTAAATACTGCGCTCTGGATCCCATCTCTGACAGAGGCTAGTTTTTGTACGCGCAGTAGAGCAACATCCTTTTTGTTGTTGTAACAACCTATAACAAATCCAAAGGCGTAACATTGTGCTACGGGATCCGCGCTGGCTTGATAACAAAAATTTAATAAAAATACGTAGCTTAATAATAAATAATATTAAAAAACACGCTTTGGTAAGAGCCCAAGTAAAAATAAAAAATAATTGATAATGAGTTTAAGATTATAAACATAAACTCATGCCTTTATCCCCGAAAGGGTAGGCAGAGGCGCCACTAGGACACCCACATTTCGCCTTGTATGTTCAGTCCCACGATGTGATAGGGGGCGAGCCTATCTGTGATAGGGGGCGAGCCTATCAGTGATAGAGGGCGAGCCTATCTGTGATAGGGAGCGAGCCTATCAAGATTAAGATTATTAGCCTTTATTAATTAGAGCCTATTAAGATTATAAAATTGAGTGAAATACAATCATTTTATGGTTAAAAAGCTAGGGTGCTTGAAGATAAGTAATTGTTGTGAGCACCCCACGCTTTGTAACAATAAAATGAATGAATACATAAATAAATACATAAAGGCGAAGCTAATAAAAGCGTAATGGTTTCTTACATTTACGGGAATGTTACACATAGAAAAATAAATTATTATTTATGGATTTCATCGCGATTTGGTTTATTTTTTACATTTTTTAATTTCCCGACGTTTCGATTACTTTACAGCTTTCGTGGTCACGGGGCGGACTGTCAGTCAGCGGACAAGTAACAATTAGTTTTATTTCAATAATAAAAGCGTGTTAAAAATAAGGCCCTCCTAATCTGCAGTCGAGAATCCTGATCAGCCATCCTGAAGAGAAGTCCATTATGTGACAGCCAGTAAGATTGGTTAAAACAACGGTAAAACATAAATTATGAATTGAGAGTTCACGAGTTGTACTCCTACACCGAAATGTTGGTAGTGCTTACGACTACGAGTTGTGAGACCGAAATGGCTCTTGTTTGTAGCTTCCGATATCCACTACACAAAACTTTCAAGTATCATAATCTGGGGTTAGAATGTATATTATGTAATTGTTTTTGTATTTCTAAATTCGAATAAGCTAGCGTAATTTTGCCAACTAGTGACAGGTTTTTGTGATCGTTTCCAGTAGATATTCTCTTCAGACTGCCTGCTCAGTACAAACAATAAAAATGTTAGTACTTCAATAAGGTGAATCATGTGAAAGTAAAATCAATACTTGAATAAATACAAAAGACACATGTGTAGAAATCCATTCATCGATAGACCTACTCAAATAAACCAATTTCAAAAATCCGCAAAGGTCCAGAGCACACAAAAGTAGGTAGTCACCACTAACAAGAGCCCGTCCGATGATGGATAAAAATATGGAACGTTAACAAAATTTCCTTTAACAAGGACCTCAGGGTCCGTAACAAAGAAACGGAACAAAGGGCTGGTGCGGAAACCCCTGTGATTGTTTTAGATTGGAGGGATGACGCAAACACTGCCTACCCTTACGTAGTTAGTTTGACACCCTTTAAAGGCGGGGAATTGCAAATCACATTGTTTCAAATGTGCAGGGTCTCTAACCTGATTTACACTTACGGTTCGTACTTGGTGTGTTTAAGTTGACAGCCCTTTGGTGTAGAGATGTGTGAATATAGTTCGATAGCTATGCGATGATCAGGGAGACCACATAATAGTATTTTTATTAATAGTTTTATTTTACTCGATACGAATATGAAAATAATAGTTAAATGAATCAAAACGATTACATCGGCACCTTGGTGAGATAGATAAAAGTGTCACCCAACCGAACTATTCAAATATTCTTCCACATCTTTTTTAAATCATCTAATGTACGTTTATGTATAGAAATATCTCTCTTTCTTTACTTCTTGGCAAGGTACCACTTACTTAGTCAACTTTTTTCAGTCCGCCCGATCTTAATCATTATTGTTAGAGGTATCATGGGTTTTATGTCCTCGATGACAAAATCTAACCAATGGTTGTTTGGGTGACCGCAGGATCTCAGCCTAGCGTAAAGTCTCGAGCATTGGCTGCTCATTGAAAGAAATAAAGGCATAAAAATCTGCCAAACTACGTAAAATACGGACGCATATTTCCATACGTCCCATATTTAGATTACGCAATGCCGCTATTTATTCAAAAATACAGCTCACGGTCCGGAACACAATTTGAAAAATTCCGCGCACAAATTATACCGTGAAATCGTTGAATGTTCGTCGTAAAATAAAATTAACGTCGCCAGGTTCGATGTTGGACCGCAAATATTACGCGATATGGCTGCAGCAGCCGTATTAAGTGTATTGTTAGTGGTTACGACCCCCCGTTTGACTGCTGATGTAAAAGGGAACCTTTTGGAAACCACTTAGGTTTTTATTTTCAATCAAATTATAAAACAGACTTATAAATATCAAAGGTTATGGCAGGAGCTGAACTGCGCTAAAACATACTGTTCTGTTAAATTATTAAAGATTAGCGAGAAACAACTAATATCTTACTCTACGCCAGCCTGTTCCAAATCAAAAATGCATCTACCGATCTTGGTACGCGACAACCTTGCGTGGGTCACTATGCCCAGATTTACACATCGACTGTTACAGAAATATCAAAAATTGATTTTACGAACGGTATATATTTAATTAAATTTACAACTCAAATTCCAGTAAATTTCCGGATGAGGTATTGTGTTGACGTATTGTGAACAGCGCCGCGGGGCGATCACGTAGTTAGCGGCGCTAGTTAGTAGCCGTGGTCTAATTAACTTACTGCTTACAATGGGGCGACCTGTAACTGCGGACCGCACAGCTCTTTAATTAACGGTCTTTGGCTATTGTGTATCATCTGGCCTACTCTTGATGGGCTATTTTAAATATAGGATTAGAGTTTAAAATTTTCATATTTGTATTGACTACTGCAGTAGCGCGTGCTTTTAATTTATTTTACTCAATCGCGGTGGATTCAATGGAACTAAATGAAATCCATTGTTAAGAAACTTCTAGAAAGCGGTTTAAAAATTACCACACTTAACTACAATCAATAATGTTGTACAGTTATTAAATTAGACGTCACGTCAAAATACGTAATCAATTTGTATCATAGTCCACTATATTTTTTTGTCGTCTCTATCAAAAATATAATGACATATGTCATATAAATGCCTACACATTTAATTAACTACACGTCTGTTCTGTTGTTTTCCACTGGATACTATTCAATTGATTCGTTTGTTTTAATTGAATGTTTTGCCGATACATAAATATTTAGAAGCGAGCACCGTCTGTCTTCATTAATGCGTATCGTGTTGCTTTGTTTTGTAGTTCTCGTTTTAGCAGCGGATTTGTTTGTATCGTGATAACAATAATAAATGTATTTGTGGAGGAAATATGTTCGCTTTACTTGTTTTATTTATTGTAGGTGTTTTGTTACATATTATGTTGTTTTTATTGGTCTAATATCACGAGTTATTCGTACAGTAGGAACTCGTGCAGAACTCATGACTAAAGGTCCAAAAATAATAATTTGTGAGCAATAGAATTAATATTTATTTGTCTATTTTATTTCGGCTTGGGTTTCTCGCAGTGCACTGACTGTCTATCACAATATGACCGGAAATTATGACCAACATTAGATGTGGCCGTTTGAAGAATGCAGTTTGGCAATGGCTTAAGTATTCGTGGAATGGATTGATATTAAGAGTAGAAAGGAGTAAATTGTGGTGGTAAAAACTTGCCTTCCGAGCAAAACCGGGTCAAGGCACTGTATCAGCCCATATACCTCCCACTGTAGGGCAGGAGCCTTCTTTACAATCAAGAGAGTGATTGAGAGGAGTTAGGCCATATAGTGAAATACGCTGGCCTAGTGCGGGTTGGCGGACTTTACATAGTATAGAAATTATTAGTATTTTCCTTCACACTTACGCACTTTATAACGACAAAGCTAGTGTTACAAATAAAAATCACAGCGATGCAATTACATGCTGTTATTCTACCCCCAAAACGATTACTACATACGCCACCGGAACCAGGTTATGTTAACAAAAGTTACTATGTGGTTAAACAGCAGGACTCATGCAACATGCATGCTATTAATCAACGTTATTTAATAATGTAAAACATCCAACAAATTACACTTCGGTACAATCACATTACACGCCTTTACAAACATTACTGTTGGGGAAATGATCAACGATATATTTAAATCGACGGGAGCAGTCAATAGTCATACATTGGTTGGATATTACAATGGAGTTCGTAAATTGGTTATTTATATGATTTTTCTGATAGATTCATTTATGAAAGTGGAAGCCAGAAAGAAGTGTGACAAACTTTATTATAGACCCGAATCCCGCTGCGGCTTGGAGAGAAAGTCAATATAGATTTCGGGTGTTGCCATTTGGATATAGGCAAAGTTTTAAAGTCGTACATAAACTTCCCCAACTCTCGTGTCGAACAATAATACTCTTTGGACATATTTTTGGACCCGCTAGTCACTTTTTCTCTCTGTCTTTTCAGCCATAGGAAGTCCACTGCTGAACATAGACTCCAATGATCTCCACATTAACGTGTTGGAAGTGGCCTGCATCCAGCCTTCATCCACTAGTCACTGCTGCTCTTAAACTGTCTGATTTACCCTCATAGTCACCTTTGGAAATACGTAGAAAATCTTAGTGACAGCCTTCGTCGCGCAGTTGTTTAGACGCCGACTATGAGCCGAGAGGTTAGATGCGCGGATCGAAACAATTGTTTGTGCGATTCATAAGTATGGTTCGGGTCTGAGTATTGTAGCAATAAAAGCAGGGTCTCGTAGTCTGTAATAGGTCCAAGATACAAGAATTGTATCTTAGGTGTGGGGTCAGGATTATGTTTGATTGTGTATATTTATTTATCGTTATACCCAGATGGTGAACAGCGGTGGTACAGCCACCATCAATTGCACGTGGGGCGGATGGCCTGCTCCGAGGCTGGAGTGGCTTCACAACGGAGTGCCTCTGGGCGCAGGCGTGGCTGGTGGAAGAGTCAGGGTGCTGAACAACGCGGAGCAGCTGGTCATTACTTCTGTACATCGAGGAGATAAAGGAGTGTATCAATGTCTGGCTAGAAATGAAAGGGATTCAGCACAGGCCAGTGCTGAATTGCGGCTCGGAGGTTTGTGGAAATAATTGGAATTAAGATTTTTACATATAACTATTAGTGAATTTTTGTATTATAAACTGTGAAGTAGTATAATATGTATCTTGGAAATTGAATTCAGACTACTTCCAAGATATCTTTCGGTGACCAAAATCAAAAATTATTTATTTACATAAGCGAAGTTCGAATTTTATGATGGATTATAATTGCATACTGTGCTCGCAAAAGTTAAACTATGTTCAAAGCCGAAAGATGCTTCAAAATTAAAGCGACTCAAATTGCACAGCATGGCTAGTCTAAAGATAATAAAAAGAAAGTAACAAAAATCTTGCCATACGTTTCTACCAGACACGGCTCCAGAGCTGCAGTACACGTTTATCGAGCAAGTCTTGAGGCCGGGACAGGTGGTGACGCTCAAGTGCTCAGCAGCGGGATCACCTCCACCGCATTTCACCTGGATGTTGGATGGACAGCCGCTAAATACTATGGCGAGGGGACATAGGTAATTTTATACTAGGATTCTGATACAAAATATATAACAAAAGACTATTCAAAATATATTCTTGATTTGCTATTATCAAATATGCAAATTGTAAAGTGGCCAAGACATAAAAATACCAACATAAATATATTAGTAGTATCTAATAAAGTCAATAATGTAGGTATTTGGATTGAAGGGAATAAAATCGTACTCATGTAGACATACGTCCTTGTATCAGAAATGTTCATTGTCCTATTATCAAGGTATGTGAGTTTTATAAACAAATATTTGTTCACAGATATAGCGTAGAACAGTTTGCCACAAAGAACAACGACGTAGTTAGCTACCTGAACATATCGTCAGTGAGGTCAGAGGACGGAGGTCTATACACATGCAGAGCGGCCAATTCTCTAGGAGAGGTGTCTCATACTTCCAGACTCAATATTTATGGTAAGATTTTAACTCCATCATTATTTATTTGGCTCGTGATTTCCTTAGTACATTTTGCCTTCTTTATACCCTACGTAACACAGTCAGTGGAGAGGAGGTTGTAAAACAAGGAGCTTGGAATTCTTTCCCCGCATCGAAAAATGTTTGCGAAGCTTACAAATATTTGTTTCGTGTAAAGGTGTTGTGCGAACGAGTTTTTCGTAATTTCTGATTCCGACGAGACAAGATTTGTAGCTTATTGTGGGGTCAGGAGTGTGTGAATGTTGAAAGTATGTATTTATTTATTAGTATACGTACTTTATAGCTTATTTTATTGTGTTCTTTCCATCCAGGTCCGCCATACGTCCGATCAATAGGACCAATCCGGGCTGTAGCAGGCAGAGAGCTAGTCATGTACTGTCCTTACTCCGGATATCCTATCAGGTATTTTTCCAACTCACTTCATATATTTTTACACCTTTGAAACAAAAGCATAACCTTTACTGGTCTGCAGTTCAGTGAAGTGGGAGCGGGACGGCAATCCAGTAGAGTGGGACAGCAATATTGATGGAGCCCTAAGAGTGGTCAGGGTAGAACCTTCCCATGCCGGGGCCTATACTTGTGCTGTGATGGGACCTCACGGAGAAATTGCTAGAAGGGAGTTGCAGCTCGTTGTAAGCAGTAAGTATATTGTTGTTAGTGTTAATTCATCTTTACTGTGGTTTCTAGATTTATAGAATTTATCGTTAATATAAGCTGTGTGATCATTATTGCATGTTCACCGTTCGAGGGATTAATATTATCAATTTATTGTTAGTCTCTTTTCCCAAGCCATGTGGTATGGTATATTTTATTAAAAAATCCCGGAAAAATGGAACTTTGTTACAAGGACATTTTGCGGAATATTACATATATTTTCATACATATAACCCATTTTCACTGTTTTAATAGTGTTATAAAAGTTTTTACAAGCGCCATAATATAAAAGGTTTACTTTCTATTCCCAGTTCCACTTTCCCTTTCATTTTCATATAATAACAGTCCATAACTTTGCCTACCTTCTGGCACCGGTATGGCTGCTTTTATTTTTATGTTCATGAATATATCATTCATGAAGGCACAGAAATCATCATCAAATATGTACTGGCTTTCATACTAAATATATTAATAACGTATGTACTAGACGGTGAGGCGTCTGCGAAAATTTATGGGTGGTTTAAAATTCTAAAACTACATATATTTACACTAGAATATTGAAATTTAATAGCTTATTGTAAAACAAGACTTGTATAGAATACAAATATGTGTTGTGCTGTGGCTGTCAATAAAAATAGATTGATATATCGCGTCTGTTCTTAATCGAGCATATACTCAATGGATTTTGTAGGGTTGATGAAGTTCAAGGTCTTCTAATATTTCCAGGACTTGAATGTATATATTATGTGTGGTAGAGCCATGCTGTTGGCAGTCATGACTCAGCATGAATGGGCAGGCTCTATGATCTATGATCAAAGCGATGTGCATGGTCATGCGCGGCGGTCATTCAGATCCCTAGGTTTAAAAGCTAACTTAATATACATCATCAGATCCGCCGGAAATCGAGCCGTTCTCCTTTTCTGCCAACCTCCAAGAAGGCAAGAGGGCTCAGGTGAGCTGCAGCGTCACTTCAGGAGACATGCCCGTCCACTTCACCTGGCTGAAAGACAACGGACCCATACCTTCAAGTCTTCAGGTTGGTAGACATGTGTTATCTAAAATATTGTGGTGGAAATACTGTTAAGTTGGGTAAAGAGATACGTGATCATGTTACAACTCTATGATGTTCGCTAATTATGAAGCTTATGAATGTTATAAAAGCTGTTAATTATGTAGAACAATAACAAAACTGGGGTCTGAAGACAGGACATATCATTACAATCTGAGCAATTTAACGCCGTGTACTGGGGAACATTTTAATCTTCAATATTTATCGATTTCTAAAGATTTATGCCACGTAGGTACTTGGCAATGTAAGCATTCTGATATTAATCCGGCCACTAACTTACTCAAATTTGCGTGTTGGATGTGCACTAACGAAAGAGAAACAGGGAATCCACATCGAGGTACAGTCGCGCATCGAAAGCCACACTCCTGTCCGCCACTTACCAGTATTCCCACTGTACGTAGGTGGAAGAACGAGGAGCGGATTTTTTCAGCAACCTGGTGTTCAAGGAGGTGTCGGCCCGACACAGCGGCTTGTACACGTGCGTAGCGTCTAACACGGCCGCGAAGGTTAACTATACCGCCGAGCTGGTGGTCAAAGGTACGCCCCTAGTGCCAGCACCGACGCACCGCCACGCACCACGCACCACGCACCCCGCACTCTGCACTTGGTTTATTTGTGGGTAGATTCACTTTGTTAAGAGGTTTTTGTGGACTGTGGTGTGTTTTAAATACAAATACGGAATTTGTATCCTCGAAGAGATTGACAGAACTGCCACTAATAGGACTTTCATTTCGCCTAGCTTGTTTTCCTCCTAAGATGTTAGTGAGGGACAAATTCCAATCCCAAGCAACTCATATTAGTGTTGTGTATTTGGCGAGTCAATTAACAAAATAAAATAAAATTGAAAGCAAATGCAAATTAACCTGCTCAACAAAGGCCCCGGCTACTTTTTCGATACCTACACATCCCTTACCAGCTTGGCCTTCCACCATGAAGGTATACTCATTATCCACAGTCTATACAAATATCTCTTTATAGTCATTACAAAAATGTAAATAAGCACTTACGATAACTATGTATAAAATAATTGACGATTCAAATCTATATACATACATATATTCAGATCCCTGTGTGATAAACATTTTTGAAAAAAATTGAGCTATGTTCAATTTAAAAATGTATTTAAAAAAGCTAAATCATAACTATAAGAAAATAGAAAAATAATACTTTCGTTTTATTTTAGTTTATACAATAAACTAAATCCAATTTCGGAATAGTTCGTAAGTTATTATATTTTGTTTACCAATTTGTATCACAATAAAAAAATATTAATTTGAATCGTCAATTATACGAATGGCACTGTAAACAACTGTAAAGCACATTGTATTTGTATTTATCATTTATTATTTTCGTTCTGCTCGACATTGGATTACAGATGGCTTCAGGAAATGGGTAACTTGATTTTCGCATTTTTCCCATCAGTATTTTATGCGTTACTTTAATCTTAATTCGTAAATAATTATTTAAATGTGATATAAACTAGTTGTAATTGTTAATGATGTGATTTATTTATTTTCATAAGGATAAATAGGTATACAACATTTTTAAAATATGTTGTAAATTATAGTATATTATATGTCTATAATTATTTATGAAACGACCAGGAAATGTATTCAAATTGTTTTTTGTCAATAACGTTCGGAATGATGTAGCACGATACCGTTAACTTATTCTGCAACGACTACCTATCTGACTAACTTCTATCAATTATCTAGATATATCTAGCGATAAGTATATTCTTCTCCTTAAGGAATTCCACATCAATCTGTTCGAAGCGGGACATCCTGAAGCCTCTATTGAGTCGTGAATTTACCTTATTTGTCGATATCCTTCTAAATATTTCCAAAGAAAAATAGGACAAATAGAAAACCAAGTCAGAATTGCTACAGGGTGAAAATCTCACAAAACCGTTGCTCATGAGAGATAAATGACTATCGAAAGATAAAAACGTGAGCTGGCATAGGAACCTGCCAAGTAACAGCTAAATAGTAAACGCACCTTTTATGTTTCAAATGCAGTTGGCACACTTTCAGAGCTTGTGTCGACAAAGCAATCCAATGGAAAACATCTTGAATGCGCTTCTTTATTGTTTTCAAAGTGAAAATTCCTTGAGCAACTTGTAGCTCGATTGGCAATAAGAGAATCTTTAAAATAAAGATATTGGTCACCAAAACAGTGAAAGATAAATCTAATAATATTAATTACCAGATTTTTAAAGTTTATATCATGCTATTACCGACTTCCATATCGACCTAAGGCTTTTGATTTCGCATAATCGGTTTATTGTCATTTTTATGCATGTTGCAATATTGAATTTGATTTTGAAACGGACTACCTGGGTAACGTCAGATCTTTGGTAAACCATTGAAACTCTGATGAACCACGTTTCTTTAAGAGAAAATATTAAATAAAATATTGCAAATTTGATCAAACCTTTATATCGACCTAAGTAACTCCACGATTCACAAGGCATGCTCGCCACCAGGTACTAACCACCACCAATTGTAAAATCGACTACACTTCCACCTTCGCAATAATACTAACAGACTTAACTACAAAGCCCTTTAACACAATCAATCAGCAAATAATGATAATCCACTTTAAAATATGGATGTGCCGGATGTTCATTGCAATAAGGTGCATATTGGAGCCAATATTGGAGACCGGGCAGGCAGTTACGTTTGGCACATCAAACATCCGTCGTTCCGGTCAATACACAGGCCCGGCCGAGCGTGCCGGACGGCCGACCGGAATCACTACAGCTGAGGGTAGGGTTGCCACGCATGCAGACTGTAAAACGATAAAGCTGCACAGAGATATAGCTAATATATTTTGGTGGCTACATATTGTTTTATTTGTGCGTGGTGGAATGATGTGTGTACCATATACTAGAAAATAGCGTTATACTTCCAGAAAGAAAGACTATTTAACAAAGATCATTAGATGTATTCTGCTTCAAACAGATCACTGGGTCCCTTCGGCAATTTTAGTGATGGCGTGCTTTCTGTAATGGGTTATTTGTTTCTGGTGATAATGGATGACAATATTGGTACATTTCTACATAGGGTGCGTTGGGGAACACTATAGTATAAGGATGGAAGGATATGTGCACTACCATTACGGTGCTACCCCAACGCACTATACCAAATCTTTGGTTTAAAAAACAATAAGGCAATAGGATGCTACATTTTCTTCATTAATGAAAAAAGTCTTGCTTCACCTTTGTATCACATTTTTAAAACTTATAAATTATAGCCAAACAGCACTATTTTAAGTTAGTAATATACAATTAAGACACTAGGCAACCCTACACACGTTCCGAGATAGAGTAAAACATTTTTCCTGCATAAGCCAGCAACTATCCAAACAGTGCGAAGAAAAATTGTAACAATAAATCTTGCGTTCGGGTTTATTGCCGAAATATTTACTGTATGTGGGAGCATCTTTTCTTTAGATAGTTATTCTATTAACACAGCTGAATTCAATACAAGATTCAGTAATTTTGTTATGATTTGAATTAGCAGTATATTTTAAAATTACATATTTCGGACATGTACTATATATTATATTTTTTGTGGATGTCACTTGATAAAAATGAACTCCATACTTAATTTGCAACGAATATAATTCCGAAATCGAAAAAAAGTACTTTAAAGTTAAGGTGCGATTCCATTACACAAGTTACTTGTATGCCAGTTGCAAATGGCATGCGACTTGAACTACAAACAAACCTGCATGCACGCTACAACTTGCATGTGGGTAGTTTGCACTTGTAAATTTTTATTCAAGTAACACGCAAATTGAACTCGCACAGGTAAGTTGCAAGATTTCGTCTTCCATGATTTCTTACTCAATTTCGACCATCTCCACTTGTATTCAAGTAAAACTTCCATGCAATTTGCGCACTCTTGAAAACATGTTTCCAATGTAAGCAACTTGTACGCTAATGTGACGTCATACTTGCATGCAAGACTTGCATAATGGAATGGCGTTCCTAAGTTATACGTTATGTTTTCTGTACTTTTTTTGTGTAAAGCAGCTGAACAGGTAAATGGAACTTAGTAAAGTATTTCAAGGATGTAAGAGGTAATAAGATAGCCTAAGGTAATATAAGTTACGGTTAAGTATGTATATTTTAAACAGTCGACATCAAAACAAACCCAAAGGTATTAAGGACAGTGATAGTGCTTTTGGCTTCAATAAAAACCTTACTAAATAAAAGTTCAAGCAATGTAACGCTTCTCACCAAAGAGTAAACTAAGCTTCTTCATAGATTCTCACATTTTTAAGCGTCCCACGCATTGCTTGCCAAGAACCCTTTCCCAGACAAAAACTAAAAAAAGACCATAATAATGGATAAGGCGTGAAAGTAAATGCTGTGTTTTTTTTTCGCATGCTGCAGTATCACCGAAATGGGTGATGGAGCCGAAAGACGAAGCTGTGTTGGCTGGAGAATCATTGGGTCTTCATTGCCAGACAACTGGGTCACCTTCTCCACAAATCACTTGGCTGAAGCAGAGAGGAGGTAAGTACCAATGTTTTTGTTGAGAGTGTCTTCAGTCCTGTCAATAAAATTCAGTACTTCACGCGTCGAAATGTTTATGTGGATATTTGTTAGGTGGTCTGTACCTATGTTAATAATAACAACTAAAGTTAAATGTTCTACTTCGTAAATTGTGGAAGCAATAATTTTCCTAACTATGTATCACATAAAAGCCCACACGAATGTCAAGGGTATTAACTTCCACTTTCTATTCAGGTGCAGCATCATCAGATTACATCCCTCTCGTAAACCTGGGAGGTAGATTCCAATTCCTGCCCAACGGTACGCTTTGGATCGAGTCAGCGTTGCCTTACGATGAAGGACATTACATGTGCAAATCGGAGAATGGAGTAGGAACGCCACTTACGAAGACTATTTTTGTGGCTATAAATGGTAAAGAAATACAGAGTATGGAGTTAACTTATCGACGATATTCATCTACTTATTTGACCGATAAATGGCGGACCATATCAATATCGTACACTGGGTCGAAGTAAGAAAAGTTTTTAATATTTCATTTAATCTGTCCCAGAGCCCGCTCGTTTCGAGCTGACGTCACACAACATGTCCGCCCGTCGCGACGCGCCCGCCACGCTGTCGTGCGACGTGCGCGGCGACAGCCCCATCCGCGTCACCTGGACACATAACATGAACCATCTAGACCTTAATACTTATAGGTGAATTAAGATTATTATTATAAATTCAGGGCCTTCTAGGAAATATCCTGTTAGAAGCCTAAAAAATTGTTTTCGTTTTTACACGCAAAATTTAATTATGTTTTCCTTCTCGCTAGCCCTAGTCAATGCTATGATCTAAAATAATTTCTTAGTAAGAATTGATAGAACACTAAGTTGGCTGTCATATAACTTAAGGTTTTTAAACCTTCTCATGTTGATAATAAAACGGAAGAACTTAAGAATATCCAGCTCACTGCCTGATCCAAATTGTCTTCAAATTTAGTATTTGCGTCGTAAAGCAGTTTCGAACCTTCACGATGCCTTCGAAGAGTTCAAGAAAGAATTTATTGTTGTTGTTGTAACTATTCAACGATCCTGTTTAATTTCAGATTAAGCATCTCGGAAGCAAAGACTGATAGTGGTTTAAGATCCCAGCTGTACATCAGCCGCGCGGACCGGCAGGACTCGGGCGTGTACAAGTGCCAGGCCGTCAACGCGTTCGGCCACAGCGATCATTATATTTATCTTTCCGTCCAAGGTATTAGCTTCAGTGCATTTTTAATTCGCATTGCTGACAGTCGAATATTATCTACTTTCTTTTTGGCGCTATTGTCAACTACACCTACTTAGATTCACCTAAACATTTAGTGGATATTAATTGGGGTTGTTGAAAAATATACTAATCTTCAGTGTTTGAAAGTTATTCCAACATAAGAAACATAACAGAACAGTTGTCTTTTAACTTGAGTGTGTCTAAGAAAATCTACAGCCGTTTATCTTATTTATATTCCACATAACATTGACAACAAAGATAGATTATGCATGAAATTGTTAATGTAGATGAGCTGATGCCATCATAACCTGGTTTAACATCATTAACATGTGTCACTCCAGAAAAGCCAGACACCCCGCACTCCCTGGCGGTGACGGAGATCCTGTCCCGCGCTGTTCGCTTGTCGTGGAGCCAGGGCTTCGACGGCAACAGTCCGCTGGTGGGCTACTCGCTGCAGTACTGCGCGCTGTCCGCGCAGGGCGCCATCAGAGTCAACCAGTGGGAGGCGGCGCACAGCGTCAACGTGTCCGTCCATGGAGCCGCGCCGCCGCATGTCACGTAAGAATTATATCACTTTATTATCACGTCTCTACAATACTTATTCTACTATTAAAAAGTTACATAACAACTGCACTTGATGTTATTATTGCCACCTACACACATTCTTCTAATACTTTTGGGGCTTAGATGTATTGCTGTTATTGAAAATTACTATGGGGATTTCAGCGCACTTAAATTGTGACACAGTGGTAGAAAATGTACGTTCTGACGCTAGTTTGCACTTTGATTTTTTACGAAAACTATGCTACTTCCAGACTCACAAAAAAAGGCGATATACACTATGAAGCATTATTGAGTACTCTAAAACCGCACACCGCCTACATGATCCGCATAGCCGCAATCAACCAGATAGACCGCAGCGCCTTCACGGAACCGGTCGTCGTGAAGACGCAGGAAGAAGGTAAAATTATAAGATGTTAAGTCTCATTATGTCCAGTAGTTACACTGGCTACAATGTCCTTTAAGCCGGAACACAATAGTGCATTTACACTATTGTTTGGTAGGAAAATTAGACATTGCGGTGGTACCTATAACCTACCTAAGCGGCCTCCCACATATGAGAGACCTTTAATGCTAGTAAAAAAAGTTCTTCATCTTGACATGCTTATATTTTATTTATACATATATTTTTCTGTCGTGTAAATAACTTCACTAATGACTTCTAGCAACCATCACTTTTCAAAGACAGCTATTTAATTAATACTCTATATACATCCAAATATTTCCATCTCAGCCCCATCAGAGCCTCCCTCCAACGTGCACGTCACACCTGGCGGCCCCGGGGAACTGCACGTGTCGTGGCGCCCACCGCCACGAGAAGCCTGGCATGGTGAACTGCTAGGCTACTCCGTCACTTGTGTTGAGATGAATCCAGCTGGACCGCCTCTGAGGAACTCTACTAGGTAAGAACGGGAGCGATGGCAATGATACTACGCTACATTGAAGTGTGGATTTAAGTTCCATAACAGTATTTTAATGCTTAGCTCTAGCTAAGATCAGAATGGATGTGCTGCAAAAATCAATATTAGTTAATGAAGAATTTAAGGCCCGTGCCCTGCAGTGGGACGTATATGGGCTGATAAAGATATAGAAGAATTTAAGCAATCAGTATCCGGCGTGAATATGTCATAAATAATATCTCTTGATAATAAATAAATAAATAAATAAATAAATACACCCAACAGTCACATACATAGTCCTGACCCCACACTAAGATCGAGTCTTGTGTCGTGGGTATCAGAAACTACGAGAGACTTTTCGGTCTCACAAACACCCAGACCCGAAGCAAATATTTGTGGTTCACACAAACATTTGTCTCGGTGCGGGGATCGAACCCGCGGCCTCTCGTTTCACAGGCGGCGTCCAACCAACTGCGCCACGGAGGCTGTCCTTATCCATATATTAATTATATATGTACATATTGGGTTGCTAGTATTGCGCGTACCATTACGTTCAATGCAAAGAATTTACTGATGCCAATCAAAAATATGTAACATGCAAAATGGACGTAAAAAATGTATGTTTATAATTTCACAAATCGCTTAAATTCTCCGTTGACATTGTTTTCATAATCCATTGAGTATGATTGAATAAAGTCTTATATTTACTTGCAGAACGCTCACAGTAAACGGCTGGTCAGCGACGGAGCTAAGTCTCTCAGCGCTGAGAAAGTTCACGAGATATGAGGTGCGCGTGCGAGCGTTCAACGGAGTGGCCGCCGGGCCCGCGTCTGCTCCCGTGTCCGCCACCACTTTAGAAGGAGGTACATCTTCAACTCTCATCCCGACAGTTATAAACACTAAACTGCTAATTTATGTCAATTTCCTATGTTAACCAAGTTATTGATTTAAACTCGAGCTAAAAGCTGAACTACAGCAAAACATTACCACTTGATTACAATTAATTACAAGCTTAGACAGCAAACATCAATATGAATATGACTTTCTTTAATAAAAATGTCCATTATACAGTTCCAGAGTCCCATCCAACGCACCTGACATGCTCTCCGCTGTCGTCTTCGAGTGTGAAGGTGTCGTGGAACCCGCCACCGATCGGGCAACATGGCGGCCTCATACAAGGATATAAAGTCATTTATTCACCACTCACCACTGATCATGGTAAGTAAAGATTGTAAGTAACTCTTGATCAAAGCAAGATTATGATAATAAAACCTTATAAACATTAGGTGAAACACAACCAACCTGTTTACCCCATATTACACGATAGTAGCTTCACGTTATAGGGCTATAATGTGTACTTCGAGATTTCAAAATCCAACATGCTGCTTGTACCTAATACCTACCATGTCTATAAAACCGTTTTTCATTAAGATTCAAGGGGACCCTAGTGCATTTTTTCTCGAGGAGTCCCCTAAACACCTAAATGTCTAACCATATCACCTCCAGCCTTCATCTACCGAGACCTAAATTTTCTATTCTTCCAGCAGACGTGGGCGAGATCAAGCGCGTGACCACCACCGACACGTACCTGCACACGCTGCGCAAGTACACCAACTACTCCATACAGGTGCTCGCCTTCACCAACGCTGGCGACGGCAAGCGCAGCCCCGCCGTCTACTGCATGACGGAGGAAGACGGTATACATTCAATTATGCAATAATATTCTGGAGTTCAATCTCTAGAACGATCAGTTGAAGCGATATTTCACTAATTACTGTACTGTACTGTATTGCCCATGTCTCGTTTCACTAATTACGGTCTTGTATTTATCGATCTGAAATTTTAACAATAATCGGGCATCCTAAATGACGTGACGTGGAAATGGAGTCTATGATTTTACATATTGCGTATATTTTATTCAATAGATTATATGATTTGACTAAGTAAGTATACAATTTAGTTTATATCTAAAGACCTCTACCTTAACACGTCTATCTTAAAATACGTACTGTCTGCAACAACACTTATCTATAGATTTAATAAAGTATATGGCATTTGGTTGCAGTACCATCAGCTCCAGAGATGATCAAAGCCCTGGCGTTCTCCAGCGACTCAGTGCTCGTCAGCTGGCTTTCCCCACTACATCCTAATGGGATCATCTCTCATTACACAGTTTACTATAGAGAAGCGGGACGGTAAGGGAGTTCACTTTATTCTACGCTAGTAAATAAACAGTATGATACCGTATCGAATATTAGGCAAAAATCAACTAGGTACAGCTGTGTCCAAAAGTGTATATTGTGTTGAATATTTCTAAAGAAATTCTCTTTACGCCGTATTCAACATAGCATTATAACTATTGGGTTAAGGTGATACCAAAACTCTTCCTCTTTTTGCTCTTATGCCACACCTATATAGGATCAGCATAATATGTTTCAGAGCGTTACAGAAATTTGTATAATTTTACGTCCAGCCTACACTAATTGAAAAAATCGCTTTATTACCCTCCCTGTGATTCGGATTCCCATCCCTAATAATGAATTGTCTTATTTCTTATGCTATCAAGCAGGATAGGCAAGCATTCGAGTTACACGGTGTCTGCAGACAAGCAACTTGAAGGCGAGCTGATGTTTCAAGTGCGGAACCTTCTAGAAAACCAGCTGTATGAGTTCTGGGTGTCGGCCACTACCGGGTCCGGGGAAGGGGAATCTACTCCTGTGGTGGGTCAAGGACCTAGTTCCAGAAGTGAGTAAATTGTTTCATTGTGTTAATAAGTAGTTGTATAGCAAATAAAATAAGTGTGACTAGGTATTTTAAATCGAAACACTATCAGGCCTGCGTTGTTCTTGCCATTAATTTGCCGTGGTAGCTCAGATAATACTATCGATGCATCTTAGAATATTTATAATATATAGAGGGAGCGCTGATACTTTAAAAACGTACATAAAAATGGCGGACCACCTTTTTCTGCCCTCCTAGACAAGTTGACCAACATGCACGAATTGTTTCAAAGAAAAATAATAAAAAAATGTTTACGGCTATATAATTCCATTGAATCCCTTTTTAGACAGATAATGACTTAATATACTTTCGGATACCAACAGAATTTATAGCAGTTAGTTGTAAATAACTATTAGTTAAAATTTCAGTATTATAGCAATGTTAAATTACCAAGATAACGAACAAGAAAATATTGTTGATATTTGCATTGACAATGTCCGCGTGTGTGTGTGCGCGGCAGTCCCGGCGCGCATCGCGTCGTTCGGGCGCGTGGTGGCGGCGGGCGCGGGCGGCGCGCTGGAGCTGCGCTGCTCGTGCGTGGGCGCGCCCGCGCCGCGCTCGCGCTGGACGCACGCGCGCGCGCCCGTCACGCACCACGCCTACTACCAGGTCACGCACCGCGGACACCTGCACATCAGAGGTGAGGACTGGCGTGGAATGCACAGCAGAGATCATATCAAACAGCCCCCACCACCCACGAAACCATCCACGAAAGTTGTCTTCGATGCGTTAGGGCTTCTCAGGAAAATTTAAGCTTCTAGTGTAACTTATTACTTTTCTTCTTCGTTCGAGTCAATGGCTCAAAATGACTACAATTTCCCGGCCCAGTAGGTCGCTAAAGTTATGGCAGCGTCAGAAGCCTCCATTATGTCTTTTCTTGTGCAGGTGGTAGGACACAGTGGACACATCAGTAAGTGTGACAGATTCTGTTCTGGGGCGCCACAGTCACAATCGGACATTGATTCATAACCCCACCTAACCAGGTTTGTCTTGCAGCGGCACACACCTGTGCGAAGACGGTTAAGTGTCTTCCAGACAGGCCACTGAAGTTCTTTACCAGGGGGCAGGTGTTCCGAGAGTGGGATGTAGTCCGATGGGACGGGGTACTTCAAGCCCCAGAGATGTTTTCTGGTGTCCTTTGCATTTGTAATTGATTCTGTCACTTCAAGAAAACTCTTTCGGCTTTTTAGACGCTTCCGAGGCATGACGTGGCCGAACAGTGGATGGCGATTGTTGGATTCCTGTTGGTGTTTTTCGATTTGGCAGGCTACCTGTCGGCGAACGTCTGGTGGTGCTATTCCTGCAAGTGGGTATAATAAATTTAAGGGGGTTGGTTTTAGGCAGCCCGTAATTGTCCGGCATGTCTCATTTAATGCGACGTCAACTTCTTTTGCGTGTGTAGAACGGTGCCACACTGGGCACGCGTACTCACCGACAGAGAAGGACAAAGCGAGACCAGTTGTTCGTAGGACATCAGGGGCTGCTCCCCAGGAAGTAGAGGTTAGACGCTGGAGAAGATTGTTCCGGGATCCAATCTTTTTTTTAACATTAATGCAATGCTTTTTAAAAGTCAATGATCTATCCAAAGTAATTCCTAGGTAGCGTGGGTGGGGGCAGTGCTAAATCTCGACTCCTCCCCATGATAATTTTAGGGTACGTTTAGCGTGGTGATTGCGAAGATGGAAGGCACAGGACTGAGTCTTGGTTGGATTTGGTCTGAGAGCATTGTCACTATAGTATCTTCCCAGTGTATGTAATGCTTGCGCTAGTCTTTCTTCGGCTTCTTCAAAATGGGTCGTCTGTGCAGCCATCGCAAGGTCGTCAGCGTAGATGAAGTGCTTCATATTAGGAAGTATAGGTTGATCATTAGTGTAGATGTTGAAAAGCGCAGGAGCGAGAACGCTACCTTGTGGGAGACCATTTTTTTGGCAGCGCCAGCGGCTCTTATTTTGGTTGAGGTGAACTTGAAACCGTCTATTGTTAAGGAGATCGCGAAGAATATGCACAAACCGGATATCTTTTGTTATTTGGTGAACTTTGGCAAGGAGATGTTTAATATTAACTGTGTCGTATGCTGCAGAGAGATCAACGAAAACAACGCCAGTTATTTTGTTTTCTTCAAACCCGTCTTCTATAAGTTGCGTGAGGTTTAAAGTTTGGCTAGTGCAGGACTTGCCCGGTCGGAAGCCAGCCTGTTGTGGGATTAGGTGAGGCTCCAAAACAGTTGTGAGGCGATTGAGAAACAATCTCTCAAAAAGTTTAAAAGTATGGCAAAGAAGGGAGATAGGTCGGTAACTTTTTGGGTCTCGGGGGCATTTACCTGGCTTCAAAAGGGCCACAACTTTTGCCTTTCGCCAGTGCTTAGGGAACTTTAAGGTTTCCAGACAAGTGTTATAGAAGGTCAAAAGCCACGACACGGCTCTGGGTCCGAGGTGTTTTATCTGTTCTGTTGTTAAATCATCTACTCCTGCCGCCTTGCCAGTCTTCAGACTCCTAATGCTGTGTAATATTTCAAAAAGGGTGAAAGGCTTACTAACGTGGTTGTAATCTGAGAAGGATGTAGAAAGTGCCACTGGCTTGCGAAGTCGATGAGGCGGTTTGCCATTCAATAGAAGTTGATGGGCGACTGGATGGACTTGGTTAGCTGTTACTGGACCAGTATTAGCAGCGGATGGAGGGTCATCGGTAAGTTTCTTAACTGTTTTCCACGCCTTTTTACTATTGTGCGTCATATTTACGCTAGATACAAGGTTCATCCAGATATCCCGCCGGTTCTCGCCTACTTGTTGCATAAGTTCTTCACCTAGGGCCAGTGTGTCTATTGCAAACGGATCCTTTTCAAATTGCGTTTGGTACAGTGATAAAAGATTTGTGCAGTTATTATTGAGCCCCGGAATATATGAGGTGCGACAGCCACGAGGGATAGTCTGTCGTGATGTGGTTTGTATGTGTTTTAGGAATGTATTGTAATTTTCAGGGACTGGTTTCAGATTCAATAATTTAGAGTCGACCCCCTTAGAGAAAGCCTTCCAGTCGGCTTTTGTAAAATTAAATCTGCGACGAAATGGAACGGTTGATGGTTTGATTGCTGCAGATATTGTACATGTTATAGGTCTGTGTTGGGTGTGAGGTATTGGTTGCCCAATGCCTTTCCTGCATAAAGAGCTAATTTTACCGCTTGCAAAGAGTAAATCCGGGTTATAACCTCGTCGCCATCGTCCACTGTTAAAGGATGCGGGAAGCTTAGCATCATGTACCAGTGTTAAGCCTACTGCTTCAGCCCAATTTTCTACTGCAACACCATCACCATTTGTGGTGTTGTAACCCCATGATGTGCTGTGACTATTGAAATCACCCACAACTACTTTTATTGGTTGGTCATTAAAATTACTCGTTGGACTAAACTGAAACGGTTGCTTTGGTGGTTTATATAGTGAAGTTATGGTACAGTTACCCGTATCTATGGTAAGGGTTTCAATATCATTAAGAGTGTTGCAGGATACGGAAGATATCTTAATTGTAGGTCTAACGAATATTGCACTGCCGTATTTCTCATGTGGAGTTTCAGCCACGAGTGTCATTCCATCTACTTTGGGTCTCAGTTGTAATTCGCTCCTATGGATTTCTTGGAGGCACAACACATCGCAGGAATTTTCTATGCATAGGTTTGAAAGAAGGCTAGCTTTATTGCTTGATAATCCTTCAATGTTAGCGGTAACAAAAACACGATGTATGTAATTATGTATCCACCCAAACACGATGATGGGTTAAAATTTGTTTATTATTTTTCACAGATGTTTTTGCGAGTTTTTAATTGCATTATGTTCGAAGTTACTAATACTACCACTAAGTTTAGTTTTCGATCGCACTCTGGTTATACGTATATGAGGTATAATCATAATTTGTCCGTAGAAGTGAACGAGCAGTCCTCCGGCAACTTCACGTGCACGGCGAGCAACACCATCGGCGAGGACTCCATCGTGTACGTGGTGGTGGCCATCCTGCCACCATCCGCACCAGCACTCAAACTACAGTACACCACCACTTCTAGTATCAAGCTGCACTGGCAACTGCCCGGAGATATGTCGGAGCCTATATTGGGTAAGAGAGTAAACAACTCAAAGTTATCGCTTTTCAGTATAAAATTATTTCAGGCTGTGAATTAATATAACGGTAACCTTGTTTTTTTAAGTCGATTTAATATTTCAATTCAGAGATGCGCCCTACGTGTCGATAATTAGGGGATAAATATTACTGAGTTATCTTTGTCTGACCATTTTTTTTCCAACTCCTAACAATATACAGTACCTCTTTGGAGTTTTTGACCGTAGTACAAACCTTCATCAGGAAGGTAGAGGCGTTGGAAAGCGCTTATAACAACAAGGGCGTCCAAATCAAGTTATACTCAATAAAGTTATTTTAATACCGATCCAGGCATATGCATAAATAAAACCATGCAAAAAAATTATAGAAATGCATTAAAATTATTCCACTCTATTCAGGGTACCTACTCCACTACAAACAAGCATCAGAGACCGAGTGGTACACGATAGAACTTTCGCCAGAAGTCACATCATACACGATGGATATGCTGAAATGTGGAACTACGTACAACGCGAAGATACAAGCCCGCAATAAAATATCAATAGGGCCTCCTAGCGAGGTGCTTACTGCTACCACCAGAGGTGGACGTGAGTATCATGCTTGATTAATTTGTTTATACTACATACATAAACTCACGCCTTTATCCCCGAAGGGGTAGGCAGAGTCGCCACCAGGAAACCCACATTTCGCCTAGTATGTTCCGTCCCACCATGTGATAGGGTGCGAGCCTATCGCCATATCGGGCACAAATTCCTGAGTCCGGACTGGTAATGAATAGAAAAATCCAATATCACTTTGCCCGACCCGGGACTCGAACCCGAGACCTCAGCTCTTCTGCCTCGGTGGCGTAGTTGTATTGCGGTATGTTTATAATAATTATAACTATTTAATGTGTGTACCGGAAATGTATGAAATTTAGGAATTGTATACATTTCCTAGGAAATGTATACAATTCCGAAGCTATTTAGGAAATGTATAAAATATTCTTTCAATAATTATTTTATACATACATATCCTAGGAAATGTATACATTTCCTAGGCATTGTATACAATTCCAATATCGTATTAGGAAATGTATAAGAATAATGGTTTCTGTAATAAAACACGTTGTTCAAATGAGAGTAATATTTTTTATCACAGGTAACAATCATAGCGGTAAATTCTATAATACTCGTATCTTCATATTACCTATGTTACTAATTAAAAATAACCCTTCCCGTGTCCAAGAAGCTCATTTCGGGCTCCCTGTCAAGATTCATGTGACATTCTCCATTGTTCTCCAATGGTAGGTAGGTAGGTTAGGTTAGGTTAGGTTAGTTTATGTTAATTAATATCTTAAATACTTACATTTACTTACATTTCCGATTACTATTTAGGAAATGTATAGATTTCCTAGGAAATGTGTCTAATGTAATTTATTTTACACATTTCCGGGCGATTTTAGGAATTACATACATTTCCTAGGAATTGTATACAATGACGGATTACACACATTTCCGTTAACATATATAAAAATCAACAAACATTTATCGAACTACGAGTTATTTGCAAAGACTGATTTATCTGAAGATTAATACCTACTGGTGGTAGGTCTCTCATATGTGAGAGGCCGCCTGGGTAGGTACCACCGCAATGTCTATTTCTCCCGCCAAACAGCAGTGTAAATGCGCTGTTGTGTTCCGGTTTGAAGGACATTGTAGCCAGAGTAACTACTGGACATATTGAGACTTAACATCTTATGTCTCAGGATGGCGAGCGCAGTGGAATTCCAAGCATTACCTTGTAATTCATGGTGTTGTTTGGTTTTGCTACTGTCCATGAGCGGTCGTATCGCTTACCATCAGGCGAATGGCATGCTCGTCTCGCCATTCATTGCAATAAAAAAAAAAAAGATTAATTGTCTCTTTCAAATTTTTTAACCATTATAATTGTCACCATACCGATATCTACTACTGGAAGTAGGGATCTAAAAATCGATGCTACTGACTACTGTTCTTAGCTTCATCCATCTATAAGAACTAGACAGCAACTCTCATTTTTATAACATTTATAAAATGGATAAAAGTTGAGCGTAGGTATAGTTGTAATTTTTCTTGTCTCTAAAACTTATTTTATTTAAACTGTTATTTATTGCTTCTCTTCTTCAACAATTCTCCACATACCAAAATATCAACTAAAAGCATTTGCTTACTCAGGCCCCAAACCGCCGAAGCCCGAAGACCACGTTTACATGAACTCGACGGCTATAAAGATCAACTTCTACGCGTGGCGCGACGGCGGCTGCCCTATACTCGGTTTCAGAGTTTCGTACCGGAGAGCTGGCACCGAGCATTGGATTAAGGTAAATTTATCGTGTACAATGAAGATAAGACGTATTAAGCAGTTCATATATTACATTTATTGGGAAACCATTTCCAAAATGCGTTCTGATATTTGAGTAACAAATTGCAATATTTTTACACGCAACTATGCAGCCAACTGGAACTTGATAGAAAGTGATTTCTTCTAAACGAACTCCAAATATTTTTGGGGAAAGAAATTTCTGTAGTACTAGATTAATGATAGCTTTTGAGCGTGATGAACGGAGTGGAAGATACAATTAGTAGGGAAATGCTATCGGTTTTCTATTTTCGCAATACCGACAGGAGCGAATGAACGTGTTGTATTAGTGTTAACGCAGGCCGGTGTGAACCCAGATAGATGTGGAGTCCAAGCTTTTTTATGAGTGCTGAGGCCTGTAGGCCTTACTGTAAGGAAACGTTATACAAGCTCCTGTGAAGAATATAACTGCAGGTGGGCGACGGGTTGAGTTCGGCGAGCCACGTGGTGGGGTCGCTGGCGCCGGGCACGTGGTACGAGGTGTGCGTGGAGGCGCACAGCGACGCGGGGCTCGAGAGCGTCACGCTGCATGCCGACACGCACACGCTAGCAGGAGGTAATGCCAGGAACGATGAGTAATACATTTTCTATTCTCTTTTGGGGACTTGAGACCTTTGTTGAAATGAAAGTAACTTAAACACCTATTGCCTTAGGATTTCTTATTATGGAAATAGAGTTTTTTTTCTCTAAAAATTTGCGTCAAATAATAATGGGCCCATAGGCATGATATCTGTTGAATCTTACAGAAACTCGATAGCTATCTAGCTACAAAGGTCACAAGTATATTTTGACCGATATTTTGTCATAAGTATATTTTCATGTCCAGGTCGCATTCCTCCACTGAAGCCATCGTCTCCGCTATCCGGCGGGTCCCGCCCAGCTTCACTCAGAACAGTATTAGTCTCATGCGTGGCGAGTGCTGTGGTCATCGTGGTCACACTAGCCGCCATCATCTGTCTCATACACGGCAAGAAGAAGTAAGTCAAGTTATTATGATATTTGCTAGTTGTGGAATTTTCGTATCCATCTATATAAAGACCATATGGACCTGTGCCCGACGAAGTCTGTCGCATTTGGGTTTCATCCGTTGTAAATGTGTATATAATCAGGACAATATTTGTTTCGACCGGCGATATTATATTAATCTCACATCTGTGAAATTCTGTCTGGACTGCACTGCACTAACAATCAATTAATGCATTGTTGAGTTTCATTGAGCTATATATTGTAATGTTTTTTCAGGTTCTTCTGCATATCCAATGATCATTACATGAGAGACGACAGAAAACTCAGTGAGAGTAATGAAGCAGAGAGGGAAAAATTGAGGGAAGGCCAGAAATTATATTCCTCTTCCTCCATCAATGGGAATGAGAAATCCAATGATGATTCCTCTGGTAAGGAACCATGTGAGATATCTTTTTCAATGTATAACAAGCACTCATTTAACTTCCGGTAAACGCTCTGACCAATGCCGCGCCGCCGTTCCCGATCGCACCTTATTTGGTAATTTGCCTGTGCCTCCCGAAAGTATTGTAACACGGCGCGGGAGTGTCCGCCGAACTGTCATTCCGGCACGTTATCGCGAATAAAACTCATTAGTATAGCTGTGTTTTATTGCTAGCCGGACAATTAATTAACTAAATAAAGTTTAGTAAATAACACTAGTGCATATGTAAAAAATGGATTATTTCGCGAACATTGTCTTACATTTCGAAAACACATACCTATTCCATTTTTGTGTTTTACTTTGTTAAAAGACACATTACATTTAGGTACAAGAATTTGAATTATAATTGTTGTGCTAGTCTCTATAAAATATTCTATTCACTATCATTTTGGTTGCTCCAAGATGTATTGAACAAATGAGACTTTTGATTTATAATAAATTTTAGTTAAAATTTGGGCTTACATATAAACACCACGTTTTTTCTCCCATAAATTTTTGCTTGACTCAATATACTATATAGCTGTATGTCAATAGCGGAGCTATACGAGATCAGTCCGTACGCGACGTTCGGCGTGTCCGCGGCGCACTCGCTGCAGTTCCGCACGCTCGCGCGCCGCGACGACGACGCCGCGCCGCCGCACCGCCGCCGCCACCGCGCCTGCGACCACTACCGATATGGTAACACACTGCCACACCATACTACATCTCAACCAACAATCACCACACATCAATAACCCTTCTGATATCATCATCATCAGCTCGTTTCAGTCCACTGCTGGACATAGGCCTCTCCCAAGGTACGCCACAGACCCCGGTCTGCTGCTTTACGCATCCAGTCGCTGCCGGCCCTCTTGTGCAAGTCGTCTAGCCATCTGGCCTTCTGATATAGATAACAAGAAATCTCTTCTTGAATGTATCGAGAAACAAAAATACAGTATGTTTCTATTACAGGTTTCCATCTACTCTTTCTGCAGTATTTAATCCCATTTAGAAACTTAAGCGGATAAGAACTTAATTAATTACGAGTTCTATATCTGATTATAATATGTATAATCAAGTGACTATCGATCTACTCTATTTTTTATCGATTGCACTACACGTGCAGCAACAATCGACTAAAAGCTCATTCCAATTTAAAAATTTGAAACACGTGTTTCATACACTAACAAACACAAAGTACAACAGCCCCTCGCTGTTCGTACGTGAGTGTGCGCTGTCCTCCGGCAGACGAATCGAGCCTGTCTAAATGCTCGACAGTGGAGGCGCGGCACCGCATGCGCGCCGCCTGCGCCGCGCCCGCCGCCGCCTCGTGGCGCGACACGCACACCGACTCCGACGACAACAGCGACAGCGCCGCCAACACCACCACTAAGGGCAAGTATCTACTACTCATTTAGTGTATGTGTCAACTATAGCAGATATGTAGCTGTATCAGGATTAATAATTTAAAAAATGATTATTTTGTAATATTACATACCTTGAATTTCTTAAATTAAAAAATAAAGGCACTAGTTTTCGGAATTCGAAACAAAATATTGATTGTCAATTTAGTGATGTATTACTTGTATGATCGACTTTTTGTAATATATTAATTCATTGAATTAAAATACTTAAACAATTATAGTCATTAGGCACACATTTCGTAAAGGACCATTGTTTTTATTTGTAACAATTAACTCATTAAGCCAATTTTGTGTTACAGCTAACTCTAATAATACGCGCATTGTTATTTTTGACAAATTGCTATAATTACTAATGGGTATTTAAATTAACGTTTCGAATTACGGAACTATATTATTACAATTTTGTTATAGCTCATTATGAAAACGTTATGATCATTTGCGACCTCATATGTATATCAGTTTCTTTAATTTTGTTTGTGATTTAACTGTAGTTTCATCTAATTACTACCACTCATTGATATCAATCAATGCTGCTACTATTAGACATTTACAGCGGCATAAACAGAAACTCAATAGTAATTATAAGTTTAATCTCATATACACCCACTGTTGAGCACTCGCCTCCTCTTCAATAGGGAGTTAATTTACACTACGCTACTAGCACAATATGGGTTAGTGGATTTCACATGCCTTTAAAATTTATCTGGAGATGTCTAAATATGCTGGTTGATTCTTTATGTTTTCCTTAAAAAATACTAGATGAATTTGCTTAGGCTTCGTACCATCGAATTATGATTCGTCGGTCTAATTAACTACAAACTGGTCTATCACCCAATTAATTAAGCTTTCCTGTTGTTGGAATTAGTGTATTAAATTATTTTGTGTGTTGTGAGTTTTGTCCATATATGGTGGTATAATGAATGTGTGTGTGCTGCGCAGGCTCGGGCACGTCTCCGTGCGGCAGCGCGTACGGCAGCGGGCGGCGCAGCGCGCGCACCACCAGCAGGTAGAACCCAGGTACCTCCCCGCTGCCTCCTCACGCACACGGCTCACCGACACGCCACACAACGGCTTCTTATAGACATAGACATAGATACATCATTATTTTAAACCTCTTTTTTCTTTGAAACACTTTAAACTTAGTAAAATTATTTTTTATTGCCAATGTACTATGATTTTTTACGTTAGTGTTTACTCCTCTCCTTGTATAAGTACGTTTTAGTTAATACGAGTCCTTAAAGTTGGAAATTTGAGCTTACAGTAAACCAATCGAGCTTCGCTACGTTATAATTTGTTGTATGTGATAGTTTTCGATGTAAACAGATAGTATGTTCTGCAGTGGAGGCCCAAACGGGAGCGATGGCCTCTCGGGAAGCTTCGCCCCAGTCCCCGCTGATATATCTTCTCTAATTGACAAGTAAGGAAAATCACATACAATAAATTTTATATTTCTATAGGTACTTTGTTTTTATAGCCTTAGAAGTGCATAAAAAAATATTTCAATTTAATTCGTGGAGATTGTTTCACCACTCTTCGATCCTCTTTTTTGTATAAAGCTGAAATTGATTACTGAAGACAAATTAGCGTCACTGTTTTTTAAAAGGCTACAATGAAGGAATAGTATTACCTCATTTCAAACTGCTGGTTTCCGGAATCGTTTAAACCTTCACAGAAACCTAGTAATCCTAGAGTTTAAAGTAGTCGTTGTTCATGAGCTCTGGCGATCACTTATAATAGTAAGGTTGACTAATAAGTTGACCTGACGAATCCGGGTTCACAACTATAAATGAAAATGATTCTAAATTATTATTGTAAATAAATTACATATTTTCATATTCTGTTTCAGATACCAACAACGCAAGGAACAGGAGAGGCGCGAGTGTACAATACACGTGTAACATTAAATTAAACAGTTATTAAGACATTTGCATGTGATCTCGAACTATAAGTGCTAACAAAATTGCAAGGACTTTCGAAGACCTCTTTGAATTGGAATTTTAAAAGACACTTGTAAATATAACTCATTGTGACGAATCCTTATTATGATTGATCCGATAATAAAATTAAAGAATTACACCTGCAAGACATTGTGCAAGTAAGTATAATACTCCAAAGCTGTCATAATACAAGCAATGTTTTTTAGAAATTTCTTAACTCGAGAGTTAAAGCAATAAATATCAATCATTCGAATATTAATCAATTTAACAAAGAAAATACTCATAACCTGGTCTCAAAATCAAGCTTGATACAATTCCCGTGAGAACTCTGACTAATAAATACGTATTTTAGTATCAACCTACGTCCAGTGATAGAATATAACTTCTGGGTATATAATTATGGAAAAAAATGCAACGTATATAACAAGTTATTAAATTAAGGTCAATTTGCTAAAAAATAAATCCAACCTATTTACTATATCTAATAATAGACAAACAAACCTTTGATTCTTTCTACCATGATGAATGATACTGTCCAAAAAGTACCTACATTCAAATGGATTAAATTATCTGTACCCTAAAATATACCTACATAGATCCTGCTGCAGGCATTTGTTTCAAAAGCATCCATGCTTTTAATCAATGTGAAATGTTACTCTGTTACTACTGCCCCATTAAATAAGCAGCTATTAACACTGTACTGTAGTTTATCAGCCCATATACGTCCCACTGTAGGGCACGAGCCTCCTCTATAATCGAGAATACGATTAAGAGGGGCTATTGACACGCATGATTAATATCGGAACCAAGAAAATGTTAGTATGCAACCGGCCTAAATAAACGGTCACCAACACGGATTGAACACTAATGTGATGACGTCACCCTGTGACCCCCATAATGTTATATATATTGTTAAATGAAATTATTTAAAAATAATGTGATTTATTTGAAATGCTGTTAATCTATGATATTTTAGATTTATAAGAGTTAAATAAATTGTATATAGTAATTGTTTATAAGTTTAAAGAATGAGTTTTGGAAATATCTATGAAAGAAGGATTGAATGAAAAACCTTGTAATAGTTGGTTATTAAGAAAAGCAAGACAATTAAAAGAGCTTTTCGCATTCGTAAATGATGTCTAAATAATTACGAAACAATCTTATTGTGTGCTATGGAGGGATATAATGAAGAAAATTACTGCGTATAGTCATAGTTGTGACATTGCTGTTGCTACAAATATAAGATTTTTTATAAAGCTCGCAATGCGTTAATATGGAGAAATCCTACAAATTGTTAATATCCGTGCTTTTAAATTAAAGGAAAGTGAAAAACAACTGGGACTGTACGTAGTACTTATCATAATATTATGTAAAGAAAGAAAGTTTAATAATCCAGTAGTTATAGTATAAAACTGTCCAAGAAGTTATGAAGAAAATGTATATTAAAGTAGTGTCTTTATTTTCTATCACGTTCGATTTACCAATTTTGATTGAACTAGGTAAGAAAAATATTGATATGTCTACAATTGGTATAGATAAAACAAAATCTGGTATCTTAAGAACCACCGCAAAAATAATTCATCTGGATTTGCTGTATTGCTTATTAATACTTGTTTCCAGGAATAAAAAGGCCTAAATTTGCTTATGTACAGAACTTTGGGGCCGAAATGACTGGATATATTACCTAAGTGAACTCGCTTTACTCAGTGATCAAAATTCCTTTTTATATGATAATATATTTTGTAAACAAACCATATTTTTCAAAACACATTGAGAATATTCATAAAGCTTTTTTACATTACTGTCCTTTTAAAAACGTCCCTACGTAAAAAAGTAAAACCCAGAAAACGAAAAATAACAATCGCTTAAAGAAAAAAATCGTATTCTTTAGGTTTTGAATGACTAATTTATATAATGAATTAAGCCTACGCCGATAAAATTAGACGTCCTGAACCTAGCATCTTTCTTGTACAGTGAATAGCTCAAATGTTTTCTTATTTTTAACTATAAGTTAGAATTAATTAAGTTTAGATTAAGCGATGGCTGTTCCAAACTGCAAATGATACATATCATTATAATAGACTGCCAGTATATAAGTAATTCTTTTTAATATTGTTGATTTAGTCGTTTAGCCGATAATTATACACTATTGTATAAAAATCTTTCTATATACATGTTGTGTAATAATAAAACTATTAAATTAGCGCGGAAGATGGAAAATAAAGATGTGTGTTGTGGTAATAAGTTTGTTTCTTTTTTTTTGTGTTCCTCATGGCGAAGGCGATATAAAAGTAGGTAGTGTTCGGTACACCCAACTCCTCGTTTTTTTTTAAATATCATACGTCAGTATTTGACAAAATAATACATAATTATTGACAGCCTCCGTGGCGCAGTTGGTTAGATGCCGGCTGTGAAACGAAAGGACGCAGGTTCGATCCCCGCACCGAAACCAATATTTGTGTGATCCATAAGTATTTGTTACGGGTCTTGGTGTTTGTGAGACCGAAAAGTCTCTCGAAGCTTCTGATACCCACGACCCAAGATTGTGGATTTGTGGGGTCATGACGATGTATGTGACTGTTGGGTGTATATAATATTTACTTATTTATAATACAGGAAATTGGTAAAATTGGTGGTAACACAATATGAACCGATGACTTTAAATTAGTCATGTAAATACTACATAAGTAATGAATAATAATAAGCATTAGTTAAATCTAAGGATCATTGGGGCTGTTAAATGCATGCAATGCATTAACATACATAACAATAGATCAGTTTATTCGGCTTTAGTCACGATTTCCGATACATAAGTACTCAACCCGTTAAGTATTTTAACCCGATTTGACGGGAAACCGACTTACTAGGCTGTTTTCAAAAGCCTACGTGAAATTTGCATGACACATGCTCGTAAGAGATAATCGAGAGCAAAGTATCTACGCGTGCATACCTACATCTTGGTAGTAAATATTACATATTCACTTGTTAACGGTATTCGCTTATTTATTAAAAGATGAAGTTTTGTTTTGGGGTTTGACTGAAATTGAGTGTGGAGTTAAATAAAGGTTATCGCCGGACTTAAAGATTATTTTCTACTGATTTCATTTAAAAGGTTTGCCCTTCTGGTTACCGAATGCCGTTAAACCACAGAGTACATTACTATATATGACGTTAAACTTTAAAGCGACTGGCGCCACCTATACATCGCTTCCAATAACAAATAAAGATACGGTAATGTAGTTCATTACATAAAACGTTTATTATTCATAATGTATATTGATATTTAAGTTCCAACTCTACAAAAAATACTTTTTTTTTAAATACTATACAAAATCACATCAACTAAAAACAAGTATTTTAGTCGATTCTCAAATAATCGATTTAAGCAGTCGGTAATCGAATTAGAAAACACAATTAACTTTAACGTTTACGCATCACTAGTAAGTACTTTGCGCGCTCGAGTGTATGGTGTCGCCTGCCGTCAATTTATTGAAATAATATTTGTTTTTGTGCTATTAAAATGTAAATTAGTCAATGGGAGTACACAAGAGGAGTGCACGGAACACAACAATCGCGTTTATAACATAATTGTCGTGTTAAAAGTATTGTAAAACAAGGAATTCTCCTTTGTTTTGATGTATTCTCGTATATTGATTTATCGCATGCGAGCGACCTGATTTTAGTATTTGTAGTGTGTGGCCCGTAAATAATTAATAAAATCATTAGAGGCAACAGTTCGGAGGCCCGGGAATTAAATTATGACATTGATATCTATTGTAAAATAATGTTCTGGTGCAGTGTGGCGTATGAATTGCATTTTTGGTGAACTTGTAAAGTTGGATAGGAGTGTTTTATTCCGTCATAGCATGCATTTATCACGATGATGACGCCTATCGAGGAGAAGAAAGATGAAAAGGTGGGTTATAATGAAATAATGATGTAGTATTAAGTATGTCATAATATCTAGCCCTTATAAAACCTCGATGAAGTACACTGAAAAGGGAAGAAATAATTGGTAAGCTTCGTAAGTTATTCTGCTAGACCTTACATAAACAATAATAAATAAATACATTTCATTGAATATTTACATGCTTTTTTACTAAAAGACTTTGTAATTTTATATGGGTAATGAACAAGATAAAAATACAAAAATATTTACAAGATGAAATATTGTTATATGTTGCAGACTTACCTACCTACATTATATTGGTTAAAAAAACGCTAATTATTCCATAAATGTATTTTTATTGTACAAAAAAGTATAGTTATATTATCTTATTCTCTTTACATTAGTGCCATAAACCAAATGCAAGTTATTTGAATAATAATTCTTCTAAGATTTCTTGCCTTGAAAGACATCTCATTGTGATTATAAAACAGGATACTAACTCCTGGCACAGTGCCAATTTCTAATCCTTGAAGCATAGAAATCACAGTATTAAGGTCTACTTAGCACCCTTCATTTATGTGTCTACTCTAACTTATACTGCATCTTCATAAAGTGATAAGATTTTTTTCCTACAAATAATACAATTACTTAAGTCACATACTTTGTATTCTAATACATATTAAAATGTTTAGCCATCAAGGAACTAAGTTTATTTTTATGCTGGAAATCAAAATGGCTTTGCCTCAAAAATACAACTTCAAAAACAATCCAAAATAACACATTAAGAGAAATAAATTATGGTAAAATTCTGTTCAACTGTTTACAGTCAATAAGTAGTATTTCAAACAAGGATTTTAAGCATTTTAAGAAAATTATATTATGATATTTTTTACACATATTATGTACAGATACAATCATTTTATATTCATTAAAAAATAAATCTTGTACACCACATCTTTAAAATACCACAATATGAATAATATATAAAATCCTGTCTTTAAATTATGTGTCAGTTTTATGAATGTTTTTAAATGCCATGGTTCCTTATATCTGAAAGAATACACTAGACTAAAATTTAAATGTTCAAGCTCAAATATGTAGCTATTTAAACTATGCACATTCTGTATTCATAATAAATAATAATAAATAAATACACCCAACAGTCACATACAGGACTATAAAAATATTTTTTTTATCCCAAATTCATAAAGAACTGCCTCAATATGGGATCAAATTGAGAACAAAACCTTTAACAGCCACTACGGCACATACTTGGCTTTGTGTAAAAGTCCATTTTGAAATATACAAATACATTATTTTACTTTAACCAATACTTTGACAGAAGATTTGAAACTAAATTCATGTTATTGGAGTAAATAGATATCCCACAAAATCAGAATCTAAAGTTATCAATCATTTGATTCAACTATTTTAATCTTGTGAGATTGTTCAACATTGAGATGTTTTTATCAATTATGTAATATTATACAACAGATATGACATCATTTATAAAAACATCATTGATATTGCTAAGAATAGAAATATTGATAAGTTCAAGTTTTCCTGTTGAGTATATTTTTTGTGTTGCAGCGATAACGCATTTCAAGGCAATGGTAATGTTTGAATATTTAAAATTTATCGTGATTTGTTTTAATTAGTGAAGTTAATAATTTTACAACTTGTGATAATGTGGTATTTTTGGTATATTTATAATTTGAAGTATTTTAATATTCATAAGATCATGCTTGTAAAGCTACACAAATTTTAGGTAGGGGTTGAAGCCACTCAGACTTCACAAAGCTTAATTCCAGCCTTCCATTGTATAGAAGACAAACATATTGCAATGCCGGGATAAAATTGCAGTCCTGGGAAATTCTGAAAATGTTCAAGTAATTTCTACACTAAATAGATACTTAGCCATGGAATTTAAGTATTGTTCTTACACTACATAGCCTAAAGATGTTACCATTAACCCAAAAAAGGTGACTTATTTTTAATATCCTTATATTTCATACACCTACTTCAATTCCTATTAGCATATCTACAAAAGACTAATGAATAATGCCCGAGGTTTAAGTCTCCCTTTGAAGCTTTAACATACTGTGAAGTTTAAAACGAATACATTTGCATATTTCTTGAGCGTTCATGTATTTGAAGCTTCTTTACAGTGCATTATCAGGAGCTATGCTCTAATCTTTATTAAAAATACTGTTTTAGTTAACAAAAGAGAATTAGTGTTTATTATTTCTGCAGTCTGTTGCTCAACAAAATATCTTTTAAGGCCATATAAGAAGTATAGCAACATACGAAGGAAGTATAGGAACATACTAGAATTTGATTTAGTTATGTATTGTCTAATAAGACTTTTTATAAACTAACTGAACCTGAAACGCAAAATTAAGTAAAAACAATTTAAATTGGGATGCAATGATAAGTAAGGCTTACACTGATTAGGTATTTTTGAAATAAACATATTTGTATATTGGAAGTCATACTTGTGTTGTTCCAAACCTCAGAAAGACCTTACCATAGGAAACCACTTACAGGACCACCAGCTTAGACCTTTTTACTTAGCATTCATATTTGTGTCCTTTAAGAATATACACAACTACCGACGTAGTTGTGTATATTCTGTAAGGTGGTCTATACTCGGCATTGAAATATAGAGGGACAGACATCACAATATAATTCTGGGTGCACTCCAAACGTACGATTCAGAACCCAGGTAAACCAGTAGGTCGAGAAAGAAGATAGTGTGACTGCAAAACAAACAAGAGGACAGACAATTTGGTTAAGTTTTAATTTTGGTTAAGTTAACAAGTTGATGTTGAGATCCTTGGGGGAGGCCTATGTTCAGCAGTGGACTTCCAGGGGCTGAAAAGAGAGAGTGCAAAAAACAAAACCAGAAATAGTGGCACGTGTACCGCTGTTTTTTATACACAGATTTTATCATGCGGTGTCCCCTCGTAATGTTATATCTCAATGCTATCTGGGTGCATATGTATATTACATTAACACAGCCACCGTGGCGCAGGTCGTTAGACGTCGGCTATGAAAGGAGAGGCCGCGGGTTTGATCCTCGTCGAAACAAATATTTGTGTGATCCACGGGTATTTGTTTCGGGTTTATCCAAGGGTATTTGTTTCGGGTTAGTGCTCGTAGTGCTTGATACCCCCGCTGCAAGACTTAATTGATCTTAATGTGGGTTTGGAACTACGTGTGTGTGACTTGTGTGTAGCTATTTATTTTTATTTATTCAGCAGTATTGATGAGTTATGTGTTGTCCAGATCCGCACAGGTATGGTGCAGGTGTCGGACGGCAAATCGCGGCCGCGGCCGGCGCGGCTGGTGCTCACCATGGACGCGGTGACCGTGCAGCGCGAGCTGCCCGTGCCCACGCAGCCGCCCAGGGACAAGAGCGTGCCGCATGCCAGGGTTAGTACACACCTGCTCAATTTTATACCATTCCAACTCTGTAGAGTCCCGTACTCCAACTTCTATTAATTTAACAATTTGAGTCATTTCGTTGCAAGTTAAAGACAAGGTAAGCATTAACAAAGGTTCGCTGAGCTTCAATGCTCGGGGTCATTAAAATGCGTGCCACTGTTGATCCTGGTATAAAGGAGTTGCAGTGGCGGGTGTGAGGGCGGGACAGTCTCCGTGGTCAGCAGTGATTATAGGTTCATACAGTAGAGTTTTATAAGGATTATCTAGCGAAGTTAGAAGGTTATATTAGGTCGTTGACTCAATTATAGCATCCTGATTGTGTCAGACTTAATCCGTAACGTGAGACACTTGGGTGTCTCATTATAACGCGTTTTCCGCCGAAGCATACGCTTTGTTTTATGTTGTATGGGTTTTAAAATGAGTTTCAACCACACTGGTATAGGCTCGTGTATTGGTACTCAGCAAGGCGGCCAATGTACTTACAGTCAGCAGCGTTCGAAATAGCACCCATATAGTTGTAAACTTTGATAATATTTCCAGTCTACATGCGGTGACGTTTGTGTAGAATATTCGGCATTGACTTTTTAATACATCTACTCATGTTTAATCGTAATCAGTCATGTTAAATAGGAATCCTGAACTAAAGATAATATTCATCACAGTCTAGAATCATGTCAGTAGTTCAACAAAACACTTATGTTTTCAGGAGCTCAAAGTACATCACAGTATTCACAGTCCATATATGTAAATCTGTAGATCAACAATCCACGTTTGTTTCCAGGAGCGTATGGTGCAAATCAACCGGCAGAAGGTCGGTGGTCTAGGACTGAGTATAAAGGGTGGTGCGGAACACAAGCTGCCGATCCTCATCTCCAAGATATACAAGGACCAGGCCGCGGACCAGACCGGACAGCTGTTTGTTGGAGACGCTGTTATTAAAGGTGATTTTAATTGCCCCACTCAACAGTTGGTGCATCAAGTAATTTGAAAGATAATTTTGTAAATACCCATACATTTGATATGCGAAATGTACGGCTTTGACGTCATAAAAGTTTCTTAATGCAACCAAGCTTATGATTTGCCATATGATAGGTGCATTTATAAGCTAAAAACTACGCGCAGATACGTCTGGCTTCGAATATTTAAGCCACAGAAATATGAAATATTTTCACATGCGTATATTTTACAATTTACCCGCATATCTTAACGCGTCTCAATTACTGGGTTAATATTTTGCAAAATAAAATTATTTCACGTAGCTGTATAAATAGGAATGTAAACTGCGTATATCGACGAGCATATATTGCTAAAATTATAACAGCGAATTTTATAGTAAATTTGAGAAGTAGGTCATTTCATACTTGCGTAAAAATTTGGTCCTACATCATATTCTAATACACAATACCATACATCTAGAAAAGTAATCTATTAAAAAATTATATCAAATGAGTTCAACACTGAAATGATTAGTTTAGTTAGGACACTTTCATTTAATTTATTTAAAAGGAATCTGATAAATGTGAGGGCTAATGAAGATCCCTATGACACAGTTAAAAGTGATACCGTAAATCAACTAACACAATAATAACTCAATTTACATAAATATGTAAATAAATTTCGCGTTTAATCAAACATTCATATCTATGCTGATACTATTCTATAGGCGGGAGTCTTTAATAGCATTTAAATAGTGTAATAGGGGCCAATAAAGCTGCATCAGAACGCAAGAATGCGGGAACACTTCTATTATTAGCCGCGTGTAGCTAAACGGATCTGCGTTGCGTGGTTGCCTGTAATACTATTAAAAATTACGTTCATCAACCAGCACTGGGCTTCGGTAGATGCGATTTCTCGGTAATTGCAAATTAATGGTGTGTTTGTTTTGCTTAGTTTTAATAATGTTTTGCCTTTTTTTAGTTTTGATTTCGCTGTTAGCTATTTGTTTGATGTCCATCCTTTTACGAATGGTGCAATTGAAGTCAATAAAGATTTTTTAAATTATAAAACAACAAAAATCTTGCACATTACAGATTTAATCTATTTTTTTTAAAAGCCCGCGTTAGGACAGCACAAAATCATAATATATAATTTATTTTGCAGTAAACGGCGAGTATATAACAGCATGCAAGCACGACGACGCAGTGAACATACTGCGAAACGCGGGGGATATAGTGGTGCTGACTGTCAAACATTATAGGGCAGCCACGCCGTTCCTGCAGAAACAAGGTAAGGGACAGTACGCTAATTAAATAAATACCAACAGTCACGTACATAGTTCTGATCTCACACTAAGATCGAGTCTTGTGTCGTGGGTATCAGGAACTACAGACTTTACGGTCTTAGAAACACCCATACCCGAATCAAATACCTGTGGATCAAACAAATATTTGTCTCGGTGCGGGGATCGAACCCGCGGCCTCGCGTTTCTCACCCGGCATCTTATCAACTGCGCCACAGAGGCTGTCAAATTAAATGTCTTTATTCTTCCTGTAAAAATGGTGGTAGGATAGGCCCGCATAGCAACCGTATACAGCGGTTAAAGATCTGTCACAGTGAGCGACGTAGGTTTCGCGTTTTGCGATCTCGCTATGTAATATATATCGGGGAATCTCTACATGGATCTGAACTGCTTTGCATTAATTATCAGTTTCATTTCATTTCGCTCGTGGTAGGTCTCTCATGTGTGGTAGGAAGGTATCACCGCAATTTCTATTTCTCGCGCTAAACAGCTATGTAAATGCACTTGTGTTCCAGTTTGAAGGACTTTGAACCCAAAGTTGGACTGGACATAATGAGACTTAACATCGTATGTCTCAGGATGGCGAGCGTAGTGGGGTACCAAACATTGCCTCGTAATTCATGGTGTTGTTCGGTTTTGCTACCCCTCCCTTGAGCCGTGAGCGGTCGTATCGATTACCATCAGGCGAATAGCATGCTCTTCTCGCCATTCATCGCTTTAAAAAAAACATTTCATCTTTTCTCCACTGCTTATTAACTTGGCTCTTTCCACTGCAACGTCAAGAAGTAATTAAGTAAGCAATTGAGTGAGTGGTAAGAGATAGTTGTCTGTTGCCATTTGACACTTGACAGCATTGCACTTACCATCTGGAGCACTGTAGACTAAGAAAAGAATTTCATGTTAATATTTATTACAGAAACTATTACAGTTCTGTGTAAAAAGGTTAGCGGTGACGGTTAAATTAGTAGTACTAATTTAATGTGTAGCACTACCCATAAATTTAAAGCAAATTATTTGAATGCATTAAATGAAAATAAATAAAACCTTAACGCTTTTGTTTAAACAGAATTCTCAATAAAGAATGTTATTTAGTGAAAAGAAACACGCGAATACATCACGAGTTCTATTTTAATTCTGATCGACCTTTAGATAAATGGTGTAGTGTACTACCACTGATTTACTGCACTAATATATTATACTACAAAATGTAGATTTTTACGATTTGTTATTTTACTAGCTATAGATTTGAATAAATTTATAGACTCTGAGATAGTAATTAGTTAACCACGAATTCGTTTTTTAAGAAACATTTCACAGCCATTTGTTTTTCCCCGCGATTTCTCGTAAGCTTTGAATATTAATCGAGAGAATTTATTAATTTATACCAGTTATTCTCTTTGTCTATTTTTTAATACCTTTAGTTTTTTTATTGCATATATTCGACAGCCTCAGTTGGTAAGACGCCGCCTGTGAAACGAGAGGCCGCGGGTTCGATCCCCGCACCGAAACAAATATTTGTGTGATCCACGGGTATTTGTTTCGGGTCTGGGTGTTTGTGAGACCGAAAAGTCTCTCGTAGCTTCTGATACCCACGACACAAGACTCGATCTTAGTGTGGGGTCAGGACTATGTGACTGCTGGGTGTATTTATTATTATTAATTGCATAGGTCTGGCGAACGAGTAAAATTGACCTCATGGTAAGTGATCACTGCCGCCCATGAACATCCATAACGCTGGATCACGTATGTGTTGCCGGACCAGCAAATTTGCAGGAGAGCGGGAAGGACAAAGGATGGAAAGAGGAAAAGGTTATTGGGCATCCGGTAAGCTCATTCATCTAAAGATCAAAGCTGCCGCTTCACGTCGATTTTCAGTGAGACAGTCCCCAGACAATCCCCAATTTTTGGCTTTATTTTACTACCATTAACTTCAAAAATAACCATATTTTCTATAATTTTTATGTTTTTGTCTGCGTAGCCGACGGCGCGTCGGATACAGACAGCAGTACGGGCGACGAGCATCCCTCGCACCACAACAAGACGCTCGACGCCAACTGCAACTCCGAGAAGAGCGTCGAACACACTAATGGCGGTTGGCAGGTTGGATATTTACTTGTTATTGTTATCCACTTGAAGCTTTCGTAACTTTTTTTTTACTTTTTTATTCTGGCAGTCAGTCAGTTTGTTTTATCACATATTTCTTTCTTTGCCTTCCCAAGGATAGATCTATGGATGACTCAAAATCCGTAAAATAATAATTTTTATTATACTAATGAGACGACCGTATGGTGTTAATTTCTCTATTTGCTTAATAATACTCCTTTTTTAGAAAACATAAGTCATCCAGTTCTAGTTAGTTCATTTCAATTTTACATTTTTTTAGGTCATAGCGTGCGATTTTCAGAGGACGGAATTTTGTTGTTTTAATGTGTACAGGAGGCTAGAAAAAGCTTAAGTTCGAGTTTGTGGGGTCGCCACCCTTGTCCCCCGGCCGCTATCTTGGAAAAAGGGGTTCAAGTGGTTTTCACGGTGTATCTAATAAATAAATAAATACATCCAACAGTCACATACATAGTCCTGACCCCACACTAACATCGAGTCTTGTGTCGTGGGTATCAGTAACTACGAGAGACTTTTCGGTCTCACAAACACCCAGACCCGAAACAAATACCTGTGGATCACACAAATATTTGTTTCGGTGCGGGGATTGAACGCGCGGCCTCTTGTTTCACAGGCGGCGTCTAATCAACTGCGCTACAGAGGCTGTCAAAATCTCCCTAAACTAGTAACCCTAAATAATAAAAACGCAACCTCAAATGTAACTTTTCGATGGACTAAGGCTCAGTTGCACAAACTAACTTTGCCCATAACTTTGACTTTAACAATGTCAATCCCATACATTTGTGACGTATTTGACATTGCTAATGTATGGGGTTGACGTTTTCAAAGTCAAAGGTATGGGTAAAGTTAGTTTGTGCAATTGGCCCTTAGTGTAACGTGCGTGTTGTGTTCAGAGCGCGTGGGCGGAGTCGGAGGAGTGCAGCCGGCCGGGCAGCGCCACGGGCTCGGTGCGCTCGCGCCCGCCCTCCGTCGCGTCCGACCGCCCCGCCGACGCACACGAGTGGCTCGACGTCGTCTCCGGTACCTACACACTCGCACTTGTCTCACACTTGTGTTATACTAACATAAATTCATTTGCGTCCGACCGCCCCGCCGACGCACACGAGTGGCTCGACGTCGTCTCCGGTACCTACACACTCGCACTTGTCTCACACTTGTGTTATACTAACATAAATTCATTTGCGTCCGACCGCCCCGCCGACGCACACGAGTGGCTCGACGTCGTCTCCGGTACCTACACACTCGCACTTGTCTCACACTTGTGTTATACTAACATAAATTCATTTGCGTCCGACCGCCCCGCCGACGCACACGAGTGGCTCGACGTCGTCTCCGGTACCTACACACTCGCACTTGTCTCACACTTGTGTTATACTAACATAAATTCATTTGCGTCCGACCGCCCCGCCGACGCACACGAGTGGCTCGACGTCGTCTCCGGTACCTACACACTCGCACTTGTCTCACACTTGTGTTATACTAACATAAATTCATTTGCGTCCGACCGCCCCGCCGACGCACACGAGTGGCTCGACGTCGTCTCCGGTACCTACACACTCGCACTTGTCTCACACTTGTGTTATACTAACATAAATTCATTTGCGTCCGACCGCCCCGCCGACGCACACGAGTGGCTCGACGTCGTCTCCGGTACCTACACACTCGCACTTGTCTCACACTTGTGTTATACTAACATAAATTCATTTGCGTCCGACCGCCCCGCCGACGCACACGAGTGGCTCGACGTCGTCTCCGGTACCTACACACTCGCACTTGTCTCACACTTGTGTTATACTAACATAAATTCATTTGCGTCCGACCGCCCCGCCGACGCACACGAGTGGCTCGACGTCGTCTCCGGTACCTACACACTCGCACTTGTCTCACACTTGTGTTATACTAACATAAATTCATTTGCGTCCGACCGCCCCGCCGACGCACACGAGTGGCTCGACGTCGTCTCCGGTACCTACACACTCGCACTTGTCTCACACTTGTGTTATACTAACATAAATTCATTTGCGTCCGACCGCCCCGCCGACGCACACGAGTGGCTCGACGTCGTCTCCGGTACCTACACACTCGCACTTGTCTCACACTTGTGTTATACTAACATAAATTCATTTGCGTCCGACCGCCCCGCCGACGCACACGAGTGGCTCGACGTCGTCTCCGGTACCTACACACTCGCACTTGTCTCACACTTGTGTTATACTAACATAAATTCATTTGCGTCCGACCGCCCCGCCGACGCACACGAGTGGCTCGACGTCGTCTCCGGTACCTACACACTCGCACTTGTCTCACACTTGTGTTATACTAACATAAATTCATTTGCGTCCGACCGCCCCGCCGACGCACACGAGTGGCTCGACGTCGTCTCCGGTACCTACACACTCGCACTTGTCTCACACTTGTGTTATACTAACATAAATTCATTTGCGTCCGACCGCCCCGCCGACGCACACGAGTGGCTCGACGTCGTCTCCGGTACCTACACACTCGCACTTGTCTCACACTTGTGTTATACTAACATAAATTCATTTGCGTCCGACCGCCCCGCCGACGCACACGAGTGGCTCGACGTCGTCTCCGGTACCTACACACTCGCACTTGTCTCACACTTGTGTTATACTAACATAAATTCATTTGCGTCCGACCGCCCCGCCGACGCACACGAGTGGCTCGACGTCGTCTCCGGTACCTACACACTCGCACTTGTCTCACACTTGTGTTATACTAACATAAATTCATTTGCGTCCGACCGCCCCGCCGACGCACACGAGTGGCTCGACGTCGTCTCCGGTACCTACACACTCGCACTTGTCTCACACTTGTGTTATACTAACATAAATTCATTTGCGTCCGACCGCCCCGCCGACGCACACGAGTGGCTCGACGTCGTCTCCGGTACCTACACACTCGCACTTGTCTCACACTTGTGTTATACTAACATAAATTCATTTGCGTCCGACCGCCCCGCCGACGCACACGAGTGGCTCGACGTCGTCTCCGGTACCTACACACTCGCACTTGTCTCACACTTGTGTTATACTAACATAAATTCATTTGCGTCCGACCGCCCCGCCGACGCACACGAGTGGCTCGACGTCGTCTCCGGTACCTACACACTCGCACTTGTCTCACACTTGTGTTATACTAACATAAATTCATTTGCGTCCGACCGCCCCGCCGACGCACACGAGTGGCTCGACGTCGTCTCCGGTACCTACACACTCGCACTTGTCTCACACTTGTGTTATACTAACATAAATTCATTTGCGTCCGACCGCCCCGCCGACGCACACGAGTGGCTCGACGTCGTCTCCGGTACCTACACACTCGCACTTGTCTCACACTTGTGTTATACTAACATAAATTCATTTGCGTCCGACCGCCCCGCCGACGCACACGAGTGGCTCGACGTCGTCTCCGGTACCTACACACTCGCACTTGTCTCACACTTGTGTTATACTAACATAAATTCATTTGCGTCCGACCGCCCCGCCGACGCACACGAGTGGCTCGACGTCGTCTCCGGTACCTACACACTCGCACTTGTCTCACACTTGTGTTATACTAACATAAATTCATTTGCGTCCGACCGCCCCGCCGACGCACACGAGTGGCTCGACGTCGTCTCCGGTACCTACACACTCGCACTCATCTCACACTTGTGTTATACTAACATAAATTCATTTGCGTCCGACCGCCCCGCCGACGCACACGAGTGGCTCGACGTCGTCTCCGGTACCTACACACTCGCACTTGTCTCACACTTGTGTTATACTAACATAAATTCATTTGCGTCCGACCGCCCCGCCGACGCACACGAGTGGCTCGACGTCGTCTCCGGTACCTACACACTCGCACTTGTCTCACACTTGTGTTATACTAACATAAATTCATTTGCGTCCGACCGCCCCGCCGACGCACACGAGTGGCTCGACGTCGTCTCCGGTACCTACACACTCGCACTTGTCTCACACTTGTGTTATACTAACATAAATTCATTTGCGTCCGACCGCCCCGCCGACGCACACGAGTGGCTCGACGTCGTCTCCGGTACCTACACACTCGCACTCATCTCACACTTGTGTTATACTAACATAAATTCATTTGCGTCCGACCGCCCCGCCGACGCACACGAGTGGCTCGACGTCGTCTCCGGTACCTACACACTCGCACTTGTCTCACACTTGTGTTATACTAACATAAATTCATTTGCGTCCGACCGCCCCGCCGACGCACACGAGTGGCTCGACGTCGTCTCCGGTACCTACACACTCGCACTTGTCTCACACTTGTGTTATACTAACATAAATTCATTTGCGTCCGACCGCCCCGCCGACGCACACGAGTGGCTCGACGTCGTCTCCGGTACCTACACACTCGCACTTGTCTCACACTTGTGTTATACTAACATAAATTCATTTGCGTCCGACCGCCCCGCCGACGCACACGAGTGGCTCGACGTCGTCTCCGGTACCTACACACTCGCACTTGTCTCACACTTGTGTTATACTAACATAAATTCATTTGCGTCCGACCGCCCCGCCGACGCACACGAGTGGCTCGACGTCGTCTCCGGTACCTACACACTCGCACTTGTCTCACACTTGTGTTATACTAACATAAATTCATTTGCGTCCGACCGCCCCGCCGACGCACACGAGTGGCTCGACGTCGTCTCCGGTACCTACACACTCGCACTCATCTCACACTTGTGTTATACTAACATAAATTCATTTGCGTCCGACCGCCCCGCCGACGCACACGAGTGGCTCGACGTCGTCTCCGGTACCTACACACTCGCACTCATCTCACACTTGTGTTATACTAACACTAGCATTGGCCCGCAACTTCGTCTGCGTGTTTAAGATAATGTAGACGATATATCGCTAAAACTATGCCATTATAACCTTTACGTAAACTTTTAACAAAAATCAACGTGCAGCATTTTTTTTTTCCAATTCCAACTCTGAGTTTAGATTATCGGATCAATGGGTCCGTCAGTTGTCGATTCAGAGATCAATCGGATCAATAAATAAAAAGCTCAAAATGACGGCCAACATTTTCAATTTTGAATACAAATTTAGATTATCGGAACTTAGATCGATTTTAAGACTAATCGGATCAATACATAAACGGCCTTATTCATATACAGTTTTAAAACCTATTTTAGGTATCGAATGTTTGTTTTCTTGCTCAAACTGAATTGAAAAGTCGTTCGAAAGGGACAAAAGTTCATCAGAATAACTAATATTCATAAGAATAACTTCAGCAGTTTTATTTTCTATACAAATTTTTCAACCCTTATTTTTACTCCTTTAGGGTTAAATTTAAGTAAACAGAGTACGCACTTATTTTTTATTTTAGATGTGTGTGTTACCCTTTTTACCCCCCTTAGGGGTTGAATTTCCAAAAATCCTTCATTAGTGCTACCTTACGTTATAAAAGAAATCCCTGTGTAAAATTTCAAGTTCCTAGCTTAAGTAGTTTCGGCTGTGCGTTGGTCCGGCAGTTCGGTTCTACAAAACTTCAACCCTTATTTTCGTCCCTTTAGGGTTAATTTTAGATAAACAATATATGCAATTATTTTTGTCTTAGAATGAATAACTTAAGTGCCAAGTTTGACAATTGTAACTTTAACTGTTTAATTTTTGCCTATGTCAGTTTTTAACCCTTTACACCCCTTTAGGGGATGAATATCGAAAAATCCATCCTTAGTGCTACCCTACGTCACAATCGGAACCCCTGTGTAAAATTTCAAGTTCTTAGCTTCAGTAGTTTCGGCTGTGCGTTGATCCAGCAGTTCGGTTTTACAATACTTATACCCTTATGTTCACCCCTTTAGGGTTAATTATAAAAAAAGAGAGTATGCAGTTGTTCTTGTTTCTAGATGAGTAACTAAAAAGTCAAGTTTGATATCTGCAACTTCAAGGGTTTCGGTTTTCCATACACCAGTATTTTACCCTTTTCACCCCCTTAGGGGTCGAATTTCCAAAAATCCTTCGTTAGTGCTACCCTGCGTCACAATAGGAACCCCTATGTAAAATTTCACGTTTCTAGCTCCAGTAGATTCGGCTGTGCGTTGATCGGGTAGGAAGGAAATCACCCAGTTTCTAAACATTTCAACCCTTATTTTAACCCCTTTAATGTTAATTTTTAGACAAATAAAGTATGCAATTATTTTTGTTATTAAATAAGTTATTAAACTACCAAGTTTGAGAATTGTAACTGCAATGGATTAGATTTTCCATACAACAGTTTTTAACCCTTTTCACCCCCTTAGGGGTAGAATTTCCCAAAATCCCTTCTTAGTGCTACCCTCCGTCATAATAGGAATCTCTGTGTAAAATTTCAAGTTCCTAGGTCCAGTAGTTTCGGCTGTGCGTTGATAGGTCAGTCAGTCAGTCAGTCAGTCAATCAGGTTCCTCTTTTATATATATAGATAAATTCATTTGCGTCCGACCGCCCCGCCGACGCACACGAGTGGCTCGACGTCGTCTCCGGTACCTACACACTCGCACTCATCTCACACTTGTGTTATACTAACATAAATTCATTTGCGTCCGACCGCCCCGCCGACGCACACGAGTGGCTCGACGTCGTCTCCGGTACCTACACACTCGCACTCATCTCACACTTGTGTTATACTAACATAAATTCATTTGCGTCCGACCGCCCCGCCGACGCACACGAGTGGCTCGACGTCGTCTCCGGTACCTACACACTCGCACTTGTCTCACACTTGTGTTATACTAACATAAATTCATTTGCGTCCGACCGCCCCGCCGACGCACACGAGTGGCTCGACGTCGTCTCCGGTACCTACACACTCGCACTTGTCTCACACTTGTGTTATACTAACATAAATTCATTTGCGTCCGACCGCCCCGCCGACGCACACGAGTGGCTCGACGTCGTCTCCGGTACCTACACACTCGCACTTGTCTCACACTTGTGTTATACTAACATAAATTCATTTGCGTCCGACCGCCCCGCCGACGCACACGAGTGGCTCGACGTCGTCTCCGGTACCTACACACTCGCACTTGTCTCACACTTGTGTTATACTAACATAAATTCATTTGCGTCCGACCGCCCCGCCGACGCACACGAGTGGCTCGACGTCGTCTCCGGTACCTACACACTCGCACTTGTCTCACACTTGTGTTATACTAACATAAATTCATTTGCGTCCGACCGCCCCGCCGACGCACACGAGTGGCTCGACGTCGTCTCCGGTACCTACACACTCGCACTTGTCTCACACTTGTGTTATACTAACATAAATTCATTTGCGTCCGACCGCCCCGCCGACGCACACGAGTGGCTCGACGTCGTCTCCGGTACCTACACACTCGCACTTGTCTCACACTTGTGTTATACTAACATAAATTCATTTGCGTCCGACCGCCCCGCCGACGCACACGAGTGGCTCGACGTCGTCTCCGGTACCTACACACTCGCACTTGTCTCACACTTGTGTTATACTAACATAAATTCATTTGCGTCCGACCGCCCCGCCGACGCACACGAGTGGCTCGACGTCGTCTCCGGTACCTACACACTCGCACTTGTCTCACACTTGTGTTATACTAACATAAATTCATTTGCGTCCGACCGCCCCGCCGACGCACACGAGTGGCTCGACGTCGTCTCCGGTACCTACACACTCGCACTTGTCTCACACTTGTGTTATACTAACATAAATTCATTTGCGTCCGACCGCCCCGCCGACGCACACGAGTGGCTCGACGTCGTCTCCGGTACCTACACACTCGCACTTGTCTCACACTTGTGTTATACTAACATAAATTCATTTGCGTCCGACCGCCCCGCCGACGCACACGAGTGGCTCGACGTCGTCTCCGGTACCTACACACTCGCACTTGTCTCACACTTGTGTTATACTAACATAAATTCATTTGCGTCCGACCGCCCCGCCGACGCACACGAGTGGCTCGACGTCGTCTCCGGTACCTACACACCTCGCACTCATCTCACACTTGTGTTTATACTAACTTACTAACATAATTCATTTGCATGTTGTAGTCGAATTTGATGTTATATTTTCAGTAAAGCCAGTTTTCCAATTTCTGTTTTGGGATATGAAAAACACAATTCAGTTTATACCACATGGAAAATAATAGAATCAATATCTATATAAATAGTATACCTCATTTCAGTCCCCCTCATGATGGGTTACGTCACGAGATACGTGATGGGCACGGACAAACTCAGGCCAGGGGCATTTGAGGTACGTATAATGTTCTATATTATTTACTTACGAGAATTCTCAATTCACATCCGGCTCGAAGGACCAAATGAAATGTCTACTTAATGTCAATTTCGCTGCATAAAAAAATCGATGCTAAATCTCCAGCAGAAAATATGCTCCAGCTATGTTTCACTTGATTTATCTTCACGTTTTTTGACTTATTAACGAAAATATTGAGAAAAGGAATGTAAGGCTTTATCGTTCGCAGGTTCGTGGCGCGCGACCGCACTTGACGACGGGCATCATCCACGTGGAGGACCCCGTGGCGCTGTCGCAGTGGCTCAAAAGCATCTCCGACAATATCATCGGACTCACTAACTTACAAGTATTAGTTTTATTATAACAGCATTGTCAACATTCTCAAATATTTAATCATTTTTTTATATATTCTACCACCCGCTTTAGGATTTACAGTAACATTAAACGAACGGTTACGCCGAAATGTTGCTTTATGTCTGTTTTCTATGAGGCAGTGGTCCCAGATCATTTGAACAAAACCATTTGTATTGCTTTAACGACGTACAGCAAGGTTCTGTCGTTTCTTCTGTTTATTGCTCTGTATGATATTCTATTAAAATGTGAAGAAATGTATCCATCACTATGCATTTAAACATCGTGACGAAAATTGCATAATATGTATACAATATTTTTCATATGTGAATTCCGCGAACCGGCCCTAAACTGGTGTAGTGGACTATCGCGTAAGCATATCAATTGAATGATCAATTATGGACGTCGGCGTTAGGAGACTGTCCCGCCCTCATACCCGCCACTGCAACTCCTGTAAGCCAGGATCAACAGTGGCACGCATTTGAATGACACTGAGCATTGAAGCTCAGCGCGTCTCCGGGAATGTCTAACTTGTCTTTAACCCGCAACGATATCAATCAAAAAGTTAAATTAATAGGAGTTGGAAATAAATGATTGTCCACTTCCCTCCCTAATAAAGGCGTCATGTTCTGAGGAGCTGGTGATGTGCGCAGATGAAGGTGCTGAACCGGCAGCTGTGCGCGGGCGAGCGCATGGAGTACATGGGCTGGGTGCACGAGGGCGTGGTGTCGGCGGCGCAGCCCTGGCAGACCTACCGCCCCAAGTTCCTCGTGCTCAAGGGCACCGACGTCATGCTGTTTGATGTGCCGCCGGTGGGTACCTACAAATTTTTAATTAAATGTTCGTTTATCCATTTCCACCAATATTGATGAAGTCAGCATTATTCTGTAGAGCAAAGACCGGCACGGTGGATGTTAAATATTAGTACTCTATAAAATGGTCTAACTAAATCATATACGCTCAATGATACTCTTCTTCTTTTTCAATTGAAACGGCAACAATGTAAAAATCAATTACTGTTTTTATTGCTTAGGAAATTTGTAGCAATTTTCAGTACCTAACATAAACGCTACAAATTATGTATAAGAATAATTTGTGTTGTATAGATGAACATCAGCGAGCTGGCAAAATGTCCGGAGAGCCTCAAAGTGTACCAGACGATGTTCCGCACGGTGAAGGAGAGCGAGACGGTGGACTGGCGCCAGCACTGCTTCCTGGTGCAGAGCAGCGGCGCGGGCGTGGGCGGGGGTGTGGGCGGGGGTGTGGGCGGGGGGCACGCGCCGGGCCCGCGGTACTTCAGCGCCGACACGCGCCGCGACCTGCTGCGCGTGGAGGCCGCCTGGACCGCCAGCATTGTGGGCGCGGTCGTCCGCCTCGGGGTACGTACACACACGCATTAGTACGTACACGCACGTATTTACGCGCACACACGCTCGTCTGTCTATAGTTAACTATTATTTAACCTCTAAATGCACCAAACTGTTGAACAATACAAAATCTTTCTGAACGACTCATCAAGGAATGGTATTAACAACATTGACTTACTGTAACATAATCACTTAATCTTGATACGATAATAGTAGGTATCAATTTTATCATCATCATCTACAGTAGGTGATCTCCAAAATCTAAATTATGGCAGTTTTTATTACAATAATAGTTTTTTTTTTATCAAAAACATTCTATATTTCTTAACAACTTGTTACTAAATTGTTTGGCTTAAAAGCTAGCTAACTATGCCCCTAGCATTTCAATCAATGTACAGGAGGATGAGAGGGTCTAGATTTAGAGTGAGTAGTAGTCCTGCGTCTGCCGACCGTCTCCTCCAGCCTCCTTTTGAGATGGGGATACGGCTGTAAACATGCTTGGAAATCCTTGCTGTTTAAACTGAAAAAAATAAACAATCCAAATGAGAGGAAAAATAAAAAATATTAATTATGATGCCATAAATAAGGCAGCTTGAATGTATGTGTACCACTAATGTCTTGAAGACAACCACTACTTTCATGAGATGAACCTTTAAAGGCCCAGTTTCTACGCTTATGTTATTAAATAAATCATAACAGTGTTTTCTTAAAAACTCTAGTTATAAAATAATTCAATTGATCAAAGATTCTAGCACGCAATTGGGTATTCTACCCATTTTCAAAAAGTCTTTTAAGTTGTTCCTAAGATTAAGAGACAAACTATTTAAAAAAATATCAAATTTTTATTCGCTCGGCAAGTCCAATAAAAAACCATTTAAAATTTAAATTTTAAATTTATGCGCGCAAATATGCGAAAACGCTAGGCGCCATGTTCCTTTAAAATGATACGTAACTCAACCAATAAACAACCTGTGTTTGTATGAGCTCTTGGACACCGGAGGGGGTATTCTACTTACGGAATGACGTAGAATCGTTATCCATCATGGCGGCAGCCGTTTCACATATTTAAGGACAGATAAAAAAATTGAAATTTTCAAAACGAATTACAAAATGTATTCCTTGGAAATAAAAACTGAAATTAACATATACTTATTGCCAGGGGCGTGCGCTCCTTGTAGGCAGAAATGCAGTGCTTTACTTGCCATTCACAGATATTTTAATAAAACGTTCTTACGTTTTAGATGACTTTAATTAATATTAAATAAATGAATAAACAAAATATAATAAATTAAAAACGCCTAATATTTTATAAATAGCAATAGCGCTGCAAAATAATGTACCTAATCAACCAACTCATGCCGCCGCGTCCCGCAGGAGATTTGTTCGTATGTGTGTAGTAATTTTGGTGTCCGTGCACGGTTCGCAAACGCACACACCCATGAATATCGAAAGCCGCATTGGCCGAAATGAAACCAACTCCTGCGGCAGGCTACGGAAGTTCGGCAGTTGTCGGGAGTAATCGGAAATATTCGTTGCCTATAACCCGAGTAAAAATAATAGACGGAAATCTAATACCTACATCACGTATGCACATTATGCATTTTTGTTTAGTAAGGTTTTATTTGTTTAAATAGCAGAAATGTTTTGTGTTTCGCGGGGGCCATTTTTGATTTTGGTTTTTTCATGTGATAAACATTGTTTACTATTTTGTTTGCGCCAGTTTATTTATAGTTTTCATAATTATAAGATTTTTATTTTAACATTTAAAGTGTGCACATTTAACAGTTTATTACTGAGTTTCTATAATAATTGTAGTGATTTGCTTTTACTAGTGCGTTTGTTGATTTTTTTAATATGTTATTTGATTGTGAGGTTTGTGTTGAAAATGTTTGTTTATTAAAAATAACAAGTTCTCACAGTTGTGATTCAGTGAAAAGATTCAAATTGTGTCTAAAGGTAGGTGTGTGCCCGAGTTACAACAATTATACCAGCAAAAAGGGAATGTAACTCGAAAGTTTCATGATAAAGTTATGAAACGTATAACTATTATTTTAGCTTATTATTTTACTTATTAGAATTTCTTCCGCCGCGACGATCGATCGCTGTTTTGTCTGCGTTGCCGTAGAAGATGTACATGAATAGTAGTACATCTAAGACTTGTTCTGTTGGAATGGTTTCCGACTTAGGGATCCGTCGCGTGGCTGTGGCTATGCTAAAAATCTATTTAAAAGATTTTTTTTTGTGACCTAGTACTCCGCCGCATACCCAGTGTCATAATCCTGTGCACGCCGCTGCTTATTGCTTAATGCTCTACTATATACATTTATAGTTTTTAGATTTTTTCTTTCTTATAGTAAAATACCCAATTTCACAAATTAGAAGCACGTTCTCTTTCTCAAGAAATAAATGCTTTCCCATACGCATGATTAGTAAAAATAGTTTGATACGAACTTATAAACTTCGGTGATCTCAAGCGCTATGATGGATGCAGTGCGCAGAGTGCCCGGGCGAAGTAAACACGTTTCCCCAAAGAACGCACCGTCTCGCAAATGCGCCACCTGTATAAACCATAGATATTAACAAAGAATTTAGTGATATCTGATCTCGCCCATGCAAATGCCCATGGAATTGCTGGGAGTCATGATCATGGCTAATCGATTTTTTCTTGGACTTACCTTCTTGTCTAATGTGAACAGTATGGTGTTCAAATACATAAAGATTATTTTTTATATATTCGCACGCAATTTATTAAGGTGATTAGAACTCACCTCTCTACCAACAGAATCCATAACCGCCACTGTGCCCGAAGAAATCAAATAGATAGAACTGCCAGGCTGACCATAACTGACCACCGTCTAAAAAAATAATTGAAAGTTACTTTTTAGGTTTCCGTCGCCAAATATGTAAACTGTAGGCTACCCCATGTGTATGTATATTTTAATTTGAAATTACTGTTTTGAAATGTGAACATCTTAATAGATTTCATGACATAATATTGTAACAAATTTTTATCTATATCAAGAAAAAAAACAATTATACTCGCCTCTCCCGGCATGTACAGTATCTGTAGCATACTGAATATAATAGTATTGATCAAAGCTATCGGGAAGTCTTGGAACAGCGGCACATTCATCACCAAGAACTTGCAACTGTGCATATTGATATCCTGTTTTATCTGCTCGTTCAGAGTATTCATAATCGACTCCTCGTTAAAGTAATGCCCATTGAATTTGTAGTTTATAAACAGCTTGATCTTCCTCTGCAAAAACTTCGGCAGGCGTTTGAAAATCATGTATTCCTCTAACTCTTTGTACCTCCCATTGAAGAGATACATTTCAAACTGAGTGTAGATGACCAGTCTTAGCAGAGTAGTGAAGGAATATGTTAGGAAAATCAAACCGATCAGGCTCATAAGAGCTGTCAGCAACATCTGCGGTATCAGATGGTCATCTATAGGACTGTAGTACCCTGCTCCGATACACAACCCGCAGACTAAGAACAAATTGGTAGTATACTTCTGGAAGATAGAATTCTGCTGGATATCGACAACGTTGAATCTTCGTAACCAAGTGGACATTTTCGCGTCCATCTCGTAAAAATGCACACAAAGCGCTGGCACTTGATAATGGATGAAGGTCATCCAATGGAAGAATCTTAGCACATGACACAGTACAGTCAAAGCCACTTTGGCTACATACGACAAGCCCAGCTGCGACAGAATGTTGTGCCACTTATGCTGGCAGGTGACCAATCGAAATAGCTTGAAGATGAAGAACACTGTATGAGAAGGGTAATTACAGTTTTCAAAAGGCTGTATGAGTTGTAGAGGCAAGGCTCCAGCCACTTCGAATATGAAGGTGGTTCGTAGCCGGTACATGGCTATGGAACGCAGGCCGAGGATGATCGTCCGGTTGTCTTCGTCCACGTAGCCGGTGAAGAACTGCGTGATGATGTCCAGGAAGGCCATCGCGTCCGCGAATAGGATGAACGGGTCGTACGGATTGGGACCTGGAAAATAGTTTTTGAGATTTGTATTAGTTAAACTGAAGCATGCAGGCGAACTTAACGAGAGATAATGCCATAGAACCAGGATTTTAAAAATCAAGTATTGCGAAGAGATATGATGTAAAAAATTGATCCCTACTGCCATCTTTACGACACATTACCGGCATGGCGTCGTCTTAAAAAAATACCATGATATCCGTAAGTAACATCTGCTAAGCGTTGTCAGACAAAATGAAAGAATGAAACTTTATTAATATCAAGGCATATACGCCCACTGCCGAGGACGGCACTACAACCGAAAGTTCAGAGATTTTAACCAGGAATTTGAGTAACTTACAAGTATAAAACACCTGCAGCGGCATATAGAAGAAGGCGGTGAAACACAGCAGTAGATGCCAGCAGTCCCAGTAGAACTTGATGGCGCTGTAGGGATGCCAGACGAGCCAGTGGCTATGGCGTAATTGTCTCTCGCGCTCGAGGATCAGGCTCTTGTGGCTGCGGATGAACAGCGCCGTGCCGTGGTGCCAGGGACTTGGCAGCATCAGCCGACGGATCTTGGCCATCTAGGAAATGTCACTCGTAGAATAAAAAACAGGTTTTCAAAAGGCACAGGTGCTATGCTCTAGAATGTAAGACGCTTCTAGTAGGTACTGGAAACTGGAAGACGTTGAGTTATTCTACTAGAGCAAATGTCATGAGTAAAGAATGTTCACGCATAACAGAAACGCACAGAATCAGTAGAAATGATAGTGTGTGTGCGTAGATATGACAGTCCACAGTTTGTTTTACAGTCTAAAGTCCAGGGCGTAATAAACAAGATATTGTTTTTTAATGGAAATGTTACCTACTTGCCGCTGTATAAAACCAGCAGTGGGTGACATAGTCCTACACGGCAGCTCCTTAGGAAGCATGCAAACGTGATTGCCGCTAGTGTAATCCATTATTTATCGTATTAAGATGAATAAATTTTAGAATAAATACTATTTATAGTTCCAATATTCTTCTTCTTCTTTCAAAAGATGTATGGCTCCATCGGCGATAGTTCCAATCGTTGAGAAATTAAATTACGACAATGACAAGTTTGGTATTTGACAAATATGATATTTTATGTCTAATAAAAAAGAAGAAAAATTTGAAGTCTACTTCTTACAAAGTGTAAAAAGTATTTTTGAGATAATTTCGACGAGGCTTGATAATATTTTATTTAGGGATATTTAATAATTTCACAGCAGTGCCTTTATTTACATAGGTGCCGCATAAAACAATTGCACAAAAAAATGTATAACTTCAAAAAACAGGGTTGGCACAAAAAGTTCTATAGTGACTTGGAAGTGGCTTGCTTATTGTAACTTCCTATTAATAGATTGACTGTCCGCTTTATAAGTAATTTTGATTAAGGGTATAAAATAACACAATAGTTTCTTAGTATATATGTGGGTGGTGTATGTATATTATGTAACTTATGCTTAAATTGTCTGTTATATTGTTTATTAGTATATGTAAATATGGGTATAGGTATATGTATATATTTATATTATTATTGTATTGTTTTTGTTAATGTACTTTGCACGTCAAGCCCAAGTTTTCGATCCAACAATTCCTGTTCATCCAAAGGCTGCCAGGAAGAAATCGCTCAATGCGATATGGTCACCGATTGCACTATTTTAATTTTTATTGGTATCACATACCTATGTAACTTGATATGTACAATAAAGAGTATAAATAATAATAATAATAGTCTATCGTCACTCGATATTCCTTCTGCAGAATTACACATACCGTCATCTATAGTACAATCACTACACAACCAGTATAAAAAGACCTTATTTCTTCAGAAAAAGACGTTCACGGTGGTGCACTGCGGGCGCGCGGCGGGGCTCACGCTGGACTGGGCGGCCGGCTTCTCGCTCAGCGACGCCACGCCCGGCGCGCCGCCCGTCTGGGCCTACAGGTACGAAAAAATACACAAAATGATGGGCCCATGTTTTAGTTTTATGGTTTTGAAAAGTCAAGGGTTTATTTTGGGTGCATCAAAGTAATTTCAAATAAATGCATTTTTTTTTATTTTGATGATTGGTCGTTGAAAAAAAAACAATTGGATTTTGCGGTATTTCTTTAAATATTTCAATGTAAATATTAATTTACAGGTTCTCACAATTGCGAGGATCTAGCGACGACGGCAAGTCCAAACTAAAACTACATTTCCAAGACGCGGAGACCAAACTAATTGAGACCAAGGTATGTTTCTTATACAGATATCAGATAGCCTCCGTGGCGCAGTTGGTTAGACGCCGGCTGAGAAACGAGAGGCCGCGGGTTCGATCTCCGGACCGAGACAAATGTTTGTGAGGCCCACAAGTATTTGTCTCGAGTCTGGGTGTTTGTGAGACCGAAAAGTCTCTTGTGACCGAAAAGCTTCTGATACCCACGACACAAGACTTGATTGATCTTAATGTGGGGTCAGGACTATGTATGTGACTGTTGGGTGTATTTATTTATTATATGGCATTGTCATTTGTAATTAGTGTTTATTTTTACTACTGTATGCATCTGGTAAACGATCATATGGTTCACCTGATAGAAAGGCGCTAGTGGCGTCCATGAACATCTTAACTACTTAGAATGGAGCTTCATTACCGGCCTCGTAAAAAGGAGGGTAGAAGGAGAAAAACACACAAGAAACGGATATTGGGCCTCCAGTGATCCAACTGATCAAACTAACAACTAAGTCGCCGCTATATTATGTGAATTGTTTGCGAGGTGGCCGTACCACCCAAATTAAACCCGCACATGTGTACTAAAGTCCATAACTACAGTATGTCGACTGCGTTTTTTAACTTCTAAACCCCGAACACGACATTGTCGCGAATCATTATACCCATCAGGTGTTATAACTCCGGTGGGAACTACGACATGGATAACCGTACATTTATCTACACCAAACTCCATATTGATTGAGTTGCTAAATTTTTCAGATATTTTTAACAACTCAATATTACTCGTATTATTTTTTATTATTCCACTGATTTACTTTAAATTTAATTTATATTGTCTTCCAATATATTTATTAATACGAGTATTACATTTACATTTTTTTTCACACATTAAACCCCACATCTCCCCAGGAGCTGGAGTGCCAGATCCTGCAGAGCCTGTTGTTCTGCATGCACGCCTTCCTCACGGCCAAGGTGGCGTCCGTGGATCCCGCCTTCCTCGCCTCCATCCAGCAGGCCAACTGAACACGCGACAGCTTACACTGCGTAATGTCTAGAGGGAACGCTTCAACAACTGTTTTGTTTGTTCATCATTTTGGTAGATCTAAGTTGTATTAGCGGAAATTGAGCCTATGATATCTATTAACGACAAATTCCTATAAATTCCGTTGGTAACTAAAAATATATTTAGTTATAATCCGCCCAAAACGAATTTGAGTGGAATTCAATACCGCCAAACATTTTTTAGATTTTTTATTTCACTTTAATTTGTGCCTATTCCAAGCTGACCAATTGGTGTGAAGAAAAAGGCTGGTTTGCCCATTTTTGTGTTCGTTTTTGAAGTTGGGGCGCTCCATCTAGATATTAAATAGTGTAAGTGCGCTAGGTACGTGCGCGTACGCGGACACGCGCGTTGACCACTTGTTAGCTTGTCTTATGTTTTATTAAGTAAGTTTACATTTGCTAAGGTTTCGTGCGTATAACTGCAACCATGATGTGTATATGGGATTTTAAAAGTAGTGTTTAAGATTTTAATTTTTTTAATATTGACGGAAAGTTATTTTGGGTCTAAGTATTTGGGACTGATTTTTTCGTAGTCACTAACGCCCAAGATACGAGGTTTGTGTCTTATGTGGAGTTAGGAACACGCTCGTCAGGTTTATCAATAGACTATACTCTGGCAAGATTCATATCAATGATTTTAGGCTATAAATAAACCTTCTTCTCGTGAAATTTCCATTAGGGAATCGCCTGTACTAATTTTGGCATTCTCGCCTAGCCTCGCGTGTTCGATCTCCGCATAAAACCAAATGTTTGTTTCATTGATAAATTCTTATTTTCGATATAGACGCTGTGAAAATAAAAAGTCGAATTTTACAATACATAATTTATCATCCATGCGCACTTATGTTTGCAGTTATAAATACTTAACGTATATACAAAGTGCAATGTAAACTACCCATTAAGGATGATCGGAAATAAGAACTGTTGGAAGTGAATAAGAACGTAGTGGTTATAAACTGATGGCAAATAATTCGAATTTATAAAAGTTTTAATATTATTTCCGAAGTAATAATCCTGGTTGGAGTATAGACCATTGATTTTCTCGTTTATTTCTGGTAGGCAAACCAGGGCTAGAATGCACCGATTATTTGGGCCAATATTGGCGACATATTATGTCAAAATGCACTCCTTAAAAATATGTATAGTGCGAAACAAAATTGCATTGAAATGGTGACGATATTAACCAAAATATAATAATTATGTTTTATCTCTTACCAGTCGAGATATTTTGGTCCGCATGTATTTGTAAGAAAATGTATGAAAACTTTACATGTATGAAAAGTATGGTAATGTATGGTATGCCCTATTTGGGCTAAGTTGCCAGTACAAATATTGTCATTTTAAATTAACGCTATTGGCCAATACTATCCTTTCTTCAGTGCTGATACTAATTTTAATTCAACGATTGATTCTCAATCTGTTATCTTCATTAATTCAAGAACCAATACTGTTGGCCTACCCTTGACGCTCGATTTTATTCAATATTTAGAATTTGGTTCGAAAAATGGTCAATTTGGAACCAATGACAGCTACAATACCATATGATTTCACTGTATTTTAATTGAATCCAGCATTCTTTAATAATTAAATGAAATCGAGGGTCAAGTGTAGTCATTCTAATTATCGCATACTAGTCCTAATTTCTAATATAAATGTGAGAATTTTGGACCAAATACCAAATCAAACAATAAATCTTGTACCCGAACAGCGAATTCAAAGACTTTAGGCTTATTTAGCGATCTTTTGAACTTCAAAGTTTTTCAAACCTCGCGATAATAACTATGATATTGTAATGTAACTTTTTACCAGTAAATGGTTACTTTGAGGCTTGTTAGCTAGTCATTTTTGTCTATACTAATGAATAAAGCTCATTGCGTATTACTTAATACTTAGCATCAGTTTTTAATATCGACTATTGACCTTACTATTGAAAAAAAGAAAACCATTAGAAGATTTAGCAAAAACAAGTATTTCGAATTTCGGTTGTTTTAGATTTCTATACTTTTAATCTACTAAGCAATATCTAATGCTTATAATTATGTTGGGGGAGACAAAAAACTATGTGTGTTGGTTCATAATAAGTAATTCTTAATGCCGATAAATAAATATTACTTTGGATACAAAAGCAACGCAATTGTGATAAGTAATTTCAACATACAATTTTTCATTCTTATCATATTATGTCTGTTTTACCTATTTTTTAATTCGATACAACAAATAATTTAAACTTATTTAAATTCGATAATATACCCTGTATATCAAGACCGCGACCGAAAATGAAGCCAGGTAATAGTATTAGTGACTTCAGACACAATGCAAGTAAAAATTTCGCAAAAAAACATCGACATCTTTTTTTTGTAATTTTTTACTTATCGTCGTATTTGGGTGGTTAATTCGTAATTTTCCTAAAATAAAGATGTACACCTCTTTATTTTTAAACACGCAATGGTACGTAAGGGTTAATTAGTATTTTCGCAAAAACTAGGCATTTACCACCCAAACACGATGATTTTTAAAAAATCTTAAAAAAATATCTGTCATTGTTTTGGCGAAATTTTTATTTGCATCGTGTTTGGAACCACTAAAACTACCGTCGCGGTCTTGATATACCAGGTATATTTAGCCTAATTTCGGCAGGACATGTACTTTACACAAAATACTTTAACCATGCATTGATTAGTATTTGAAAATCAAATATTTAAGATCTTTGAAATGTGCATTAGAACGATTTACAATAAACCTGAGATATGAACGGTAAAGACTAAAGGAATGGTAACGAGAAACATCGATAAAATTATTTTAAAGCGTATTGAGTTAAAACATCGATATCGATATAAAACAAATTTATTTGAAAAAGTAATTGTTAAACGTTTGCGCTTGCTTCATATCATTACATTTAAGGAAAATATATTTGGAACGCTATCATTGATATTAGAAAAAAATATTTTTTTCAATCTTGGATGATGTCCGAAAGTCGATTTTCAAACATAAGAATCCACATGGAATATTTACACTTGCGTCCTTTAAAAATTATGAGATGCTAACATATCTTAAAAATAGACGACTAGATATCTAGACGTCAAATCTAGATTATTTGAGAATCGACTTAAAATACATAGTCCAAGACAAAATGAAATCTATACTATATTAATTTGTTGAAATGTATCTTTGATATTTTATGCGACGCGTGCGAACGATAAAAGATGGATTTTCAAATTATTCATATTATAAATAAATTTATTATTCATATAGGTTTGGTTGATATTTTCTGGTGGTTGTTTGAAAATGTTTTATTTGAATAGTGTTTTTAAAATCCATGCTGATTTTAACGAGGTAACATTTTTATCTCGGCCATTGCTAACAGGTCGCTGTGGTGATTTTTAGAGGCTTATTTACCAACGAAAGTAGCTTCCTGTAGTTTTTAAGCAACTAAACATTTTAATTATATTTATAATATTTTTTTACGAGCCGCTATAATACATACAGGGTATATCAAGACCGCGACCGAAAACGAAGCCAGGTGGTAGTATTAGTGACTTCAGACACAGTGAAGTAAAAATTTTGAATTAGGTGATATTTACATAGTTTTCCTAAAAGAAACATTTAAACCTCTTTATTTTTAAACACGCAATGGTACGTGAGGGTTTAAATTAGTATTTTCGCAAAAAAACACCCAAACACGACACTTATTAAAAAATTCTAAAAAAATTATCTGTCACTGTTTTGGCGAAATTTTTATTTTTATTGTGTTTTTAACCACTAAAATTACCACCTGGCGTTATTTTCGGTCGCAGCCTTGATATACCCGGTATTATGATGATATAAAAATGATTTTTTATTTGGCCTAAAACATTTCCAAACAATCATTACTTTCGTTTATTTATAGAGTATGAAACGAAATCTCAATTAATCTCTTTTTATATTTTAGTTGTATAAGCATTGCTTAGAAAACTATTGTTGACTAATGTAGTTAGGGTTTGTGTGAATGTAACATACTAGTTACTAACGTGTATTGTGTAAAATATATTCAGTCGATTTAACTCGCAATGATTACTCACACAAAAAAATAAAACAGCCAAATAAAAAATTATTTGTAAAGGCAACATTAGGATATTTTCTCCTGTACAAAAAACCATAAGGGTCATTTTATTGTTTATGAATAATTTAAGAATGTTTTTGGATATTAGCTTTTGCTCAATATGTAGATTATGTATTCATACAGCGTATCATTTTAGTTCATTCCAACGGACAATAGCGTAGTAAGACCCTGCCCCTAATGATACATTTTAGGGGATATCAGTGCGCCGTGTAATGTATATAGGCAAATATAGAGAAATCTAAACGGTATTAACCTCAGTCCCGTAGAATACATATTATAAAAATACCCTTTATTAGCATCTGAATGTTAAATGAACCCCATAAACATTTAAAAAATAGTTCATATTGTTTTCATCTACCCCATTTAAATTGTATGGAGTAAGTAATCGTTGCGAGTTAAATCAACACTTAGTGTTATTAAAAGAGTTGTGTACGGTCAATTTGTGCGTTCGAGGCTATTCTAAACATTATGGATGTGTGACACCAATATTAAGTATTTGCGTAAATTTAATTTTAATTTAGTAATTCATACTCCTGAATGTGTGACTTCCTTACTTAGATCGATTTAAAATTGTTTTAAGGAATAATGTCATATTTTTGTGGTATTATTGATAATTACTTAATTTCGACAGCTGAGACGAGGTAACAGAATTCTCTGAAATATATATATTTTGTTGGTGGAATCTATTCAAAAAGTATAGCATTCGACGTACATCCTCCCTCCTCTATGACATCTTGAAAAGAGAAAGGATTGAATGGCGGTGACATTCTGGCACCTATGTCTCTTCAGGGATTTAAATATGAATTTATGTAAGTGTGTTAGTCAAAAAAGTTCATGAAGAGATAAATATCACTAGAGACATCTCGCTTATCGTTAATACTTGGTAAGTTAATACACAGTAGCAGCTTCTGTCACTAAATAGTCCAATTTTTACTGTAGTTTTACGAATAAACATCGATATAACAATGTGCCAATATAAATAGGTTTATCTCTACATATACTTGAATAAAAATATCACATTATTCCTTGAAATAATTTTGTTGATACGGTATAAACTATCGCTGTTTCGTTCCCACCGGTTATGAGTGAGAGAGATAGCAAATCGATTCCTCTAAATAATTAAACCAATAGTTTGTTTAGTTGTGTAGATTAAGTTTATGATAATGGGGTAACTTTTGTTAATCGTATTAACCCCTACAAAATATACGTAATGACTTATTTGATTTAAGTTAGTATGACTTTGTAATGGGTCTATTGTTTTAATAGTTGGAACAAACAATATTATGCTAATTCACAAAAAAGGGCTGTTTTTGTACCATAGCTATGTGGAAGTTAACAAAAAACATATCTTGTATTATTCATAGGTTAACCCAACTGATGTAAAAGATTTTTTGTAAATTAGCATTATATGGTAATCGAAAAATCAATTATGTAATGATTCAATTATTGTACCAATTATTCGTAACTGTATCAATCGATTTGTCAATTTAGATGATATACTGAAGACTGAATGTAAATGTGTGAGGCTTTTTTGTTTCCTACTCAAGTTTAGATTGTTTTAGTGTTTATACATTGGCTTAATCTTCATCATTATCAAGTTTTTGCTACGATAACTGCCTATCCTTATCTTTTATTATTTTATTACATTTTTTAACATGTTTTAATAACATTTGTGCAATATTTCATTGCTCTAAGACGTGTGTCAGTGGCTATTCCAATGATGACGTGACATTTCTTAAAGAACTTTCTTACCTATGTTTTTATTATGATCTTCCGTCTATTATTAGACTTTATTACCCTCTTCTAAATTAATTTGTGTGATGAAAAAAAAAGTGAGTAACTGATGTTATTGCCCATAATATTAGGGTACATTATGTACATTTGCATTCTATCTACTCTTCCTGACTTCGTGTCAGTAAATCTTTTATCTACTAAATATTTCAGAGCCATGGAACAAGTAAAACTTTTACAGCAATAATTTTGTAAACAATTTTCAAACCTTGATGCTCAATTAGTTACGTTTCATCTTTCGAAATACTAAAAGAATATTTGCATGTGATTGGCTTGTTTTGTGGTCTCTTTAAAATTTGATTTGCTAATTTGTATATTAAGATAAATATAATGAATTTAAAAAGCCCATCCATTACCCTAGAACAATTGACGTCTGCGTTATGTGGTTATAAAAATTGAGGTATACTCGAGCGAATAATGCGAACAAAATCTGTGCGTGCGCATTACGCACGCGGGAAATCAGTGAAGCGAGAGGGAAGATAGCATGATTCTGTCAGAGTGACAGAGACAGCAACATGCATTGCGGAACTGCAACTTTTGTACAAAAATTTTGTTCGCCGTATCTCTAGTGTATCTTAATGCATACTGCATACAACTTCACATGATCAAATATTAAGTTTTTTCTCTAAATATGTTTTCTTCGGCCTAATAAGCAACAAATGAAACGTATACTTGTATTGAAAGGAAACGAATCGCGTCTCGTATAGTTAGAGTCCGTCGAATTCATCACGGCCCAGGTTGGGCCGCGGTCAACCTGCCGGACTATAGTTACGCCTAGTTATTTATACCTATTGTTGATCATGTAACTATATTGTATCCATTAGTAAAATATTAATACTGAACTACTCGTTTTATTTATCGATACTCCTTCGTTGGTTTTGTACCCTGTTAGCCAACGGATGAAGCTCAGGTGACGGACTGATGACGGAATAAATACTGCAGAGTAACATACTCAAATACCAAGCTAATGACACGTGAAAAAAGTTCTTTGCTCGCCAAAAATAACCCTTGGAGCAGTACTTCCTGTATTTAGAGTTAATGCTGGTAAATATTACACCAGCTCGCCACCACCACCATAGTCGCTCCTTTTTCTTAGAAGAAAATAATACTTGCTTTCTGAGGATAGTTAAAGATATTTTATAATGAAGCCGTATGTTTATCATCCTATTTCAGCGATATTTGGAACTGACCCTCAGTATACGACAATAAAATATCAAATTTTAATGACACTAGTTTCTAGAACGTAAAATTCAATGGCGTGACGTCACACTAAGTAGGCGCTGATTGGTTCTTGGTAGTTTGTGGGCGTGGCTTAAACTGGTAGGAGCAGAGTGTAGCCAATAGGAAGTGAGCTTATTCATTCATATATTAGAGATATCTCCACCAACTTCATGCGTTCCTGGTACTTGGAAAGTGAAAACACACTTAAATTAAAATTTGAAATTTATCAACGTAGCCTAACCAAAAAGTTACCAATATGAATAAATATACCTCCACCAACTTTATGCGTTCCTGGTACTTGAAAGTTAAATAACCGTTTATTTTTCTTTTGCTTCGTGTTTCGGTTACTTCAGCCTGTCGGGTTTTGAGCAGGCCGGCATAACTGTGTCGACATATTCTGATTTGATTATACTTTAAGGTGAGTTTTAGTCACTTATTGTGGCTGTATAAAAAAGAAACCACTTTTGTATATGTTATCCAAATTGAAAAGTGAATCTAATTGCCAAAAATGGTTCGTTTGTATATTCTTCAATTTTGGAGTTTCAATTCTGTTCAATTCTGCATCATAATTTAGGAGTACCTACCTACTAGGTATTTTTAATAATATATATCTGGGACGCTTTCCCGTACACATTGGGACTTACATACTGCCGTACTCAGAGACTTTTAACGTCAATTAATCATTACTAAGTGTAGATTTTAGAGAATATACTAAGGAACAATTTAATTGACATTAAACGTCTCTGAATGCGGCCGATAAAATAATAAAACTAAACACAAGTATTTTTAAGTTTTATTCAAGCTTGAGGAACAAAGTAAATCTACGCATTACGCAGTAAGAGGTGACAAGCGACATTCTCATACAACAAACACATTTTACATAACTTAAGCAAACACTAATACAATGGGAAAACTAATTTTCTTTAGTAGAAAATTATTTCTCAAGTATAAACTATATTTCAATAATAATAAATACATGAAATAATATCCACTTATATAATAACAATAGTAATTGAATGAGCTAACTTCTTAACATTTTTATGGAACAATTGGTGAGGTGTTGTGACGTCACTAGTTTCTGATAAAACTTTCATATTTTGCTATTATTAATTTTAGGCCGGTAATTGCGTAATGAACATGTTAAATATTTTTAAAAATTGACTAGAAATCGAAAATCAAATACCCTACTTATAGTTACTGATACAAAAATAATGGAATTTTTGCTACTCAATTAACGCTACTTATTATAATGTTTTTGGTTGTAAAATACATTAATGAGTGTAGACATTGTTAATAACTTATATTTCTTATGAAAAATAGTTTATACAGCAGGACTTATTTTTATTTCATTACTACCTAAGCGTTTAACAATAAAATCTTCCATAACAGAAACAAAATACATAAAAATGTCTATGTATAAATATTTAGTGACTTCCGTCATTATTAAAATTTAAAATAGGTAATTAACAAAATAAAAACGCACCTAGATATTTTTTTTATGTAAGATTTTATGAGCGTAGTGAGACCATCTAACAAACATTTGGTTTAAATAGCTGCGTAGTTTGTAATATGCATACAGAATGACTTTCGGCTTGCATTATGCATATCAAGTTTTTAACAATAAACATCGACCAGCGACAGATCTAAGGGCACATAAACCGCGAAGGCATTAAAAGCAACACCATTATCTAACACATAACATTCACATAATACATCTTTATATACTCCACAGTCATTGTATACATACAAAGTGTAAACGGAAAATCTAAAATAGTTTCCATTTTACAGTAAGGAGTATTTGTGCGTTTTATTACGAGCCTACGTTTATGCTAGAATAGAACTAACCCTTCCATACAAAAATGCTGTTTACCCAAAATACATTGGAGTAAAGGTAATCAGATCGGTACCTGCTATGAGAAATTTAATTTCATTATTTTATGTAGAAAAAAATAATCATTTTATAATGATTATTTGTCATAAGAGTAATAAATAATTATAGTCTAACTATATACCAATGGATTCAAAGACATGATAATGATATCTTTAGCAGAAATATATCGAGAATATGATTCAAATAGTAAATACTGACTACCCAACTTGTATATGCAAAAGAGATCACTATAATTGAAAATATGCATTTATAGGTATATGAATATAATTTTTAAACTTATGGAAGGGCTAATTGTAATATACGAGCTAGTAACTTCCTATTGTATCCGTTGATTCCAGAAACTATTGGGGAGCCGTGTTAGACATGATATTCCATGTTATCCTATTGAAGTATAGAATGATATTAAATAGCTCGCTTATTACCCAAACATAGTGCTTAACGACACTTATATAATCTAACTTGTAAGCCTATGTAATGAAAAAATACAAACATTAATTTTTCAGTTAGACGTATTGTCGCTACAAGGTGTAACCTCAATAGAGTTACATTATTATCAAATTTGACGATTATTGTCGCTATATTGTCTCCAATTTAGTTTTATTTTTCCAGATATAAAAATTGGCTTAGTTCTTCGTTTCTACATATGATTTGAAATGTAATTTTACAGCCTATAATACGTTCATAAATGACTACTTATCTCTATATTGAAATGAAGGAATTATGTGAAATACTGGATATCTCAATCAATCAAAAAGAAAACGTTTAGATTATTAGTGTTTTTGTTAAACATTAAAAGTTGGTTTATATCTTAAAAAAACGCCTTGTAAGAGTTCGAAAGCTGTAAATATTGAAAAAAGAAATTGCACTGATGTTTGCCTACTATTAGTTTTGCCACTTTTTACATCTGGCAAGAATACATTTAAAAGAACAAGTATAATTTTGAATACAGGTAACAATAATTGATATTATTTTGGAAATTGACTTTATAACATTTTTGTATACGAATGTTTAGAGATACAAGTCCAATTTTCCTTGCGAGTAGAAAATCACGACAGATATAAAAATTTTCTTTACAAGATTTATGTTTTAAGGAAACATATAACAACACATAATATATTAAAATCTAATTAATATTTTTCTACAACAATTAACATTTACTTTGCATCGTGTTTACATAGACTCTAAGGTGACGTCACTCGCGACGACACGGACATAGTACACAACCATTATTATTATAAGCCTGTAACATATGCGTGGCTCCGTACTCATATATCAACTAAATATATAATATGTAAAGCATTTCAAATTCCAAGCTTGATTTTTACATAATTTGATGTGCAAGAATCATTTTTATACAAAATATTTGTCGAACATCTGAAAGGATAATATGTGCTTTTTGAAATGATTCTATACTTAGTATTAATATTTCGGATTTATTGCATCGTGACGTAGGTTAGTCATATTTATAAATGTCTAAACATTGTCGATTTCCGTCTACATTAGTATCTATGTACATAAATATTTTTGAATGTATTGTTTAATCTCTATTGTTATTTGAGGAACATATTTTGTATAAAAACGCATCCACAATCACGTGTAGAAATTTAGAATGATATCAAAATATCAAATTTGTTCACTATCAATTACAGTAATTATTTCTATCTTAAATACTTTACCGACTATCCTCTAAGCTACAATTCAAAGGATATGCTTTGAACACGATACTTGTCCTACTGTAAAAAGTTCAACTGCGTACTCTATGACAGTATACATTACAATATATCTATATTATAAACATTAACTGCTGAACATGTGTATAACATGTTCTGAATAAAGCCAAATACCAATGCATTTATTTTTATTTATAATTATCTGTTAATATACTTTCCGAATATCTATCCAGTCGCTAAACGTTAAGCCTCTAACGATAGGGACAGGAGAGGAAATCTAAATAACGCAAACATATATAATTTTGAAATTTCAATATAAAAGTTCTACTTTTGTTTCTACTCACTATTCAATAATTTTCTATAGAAACTGAAACAACCCCTAAAGGCTATAGGATGGTGAAACTAACAGCTCGAATGGAAAGATACCATGTACCTATATTTGTTTTACTTAGAGTGGTAGAGCTTTGCAGTAGCTTGTTGAAGCTACAGAAACATTATTTATATTCTAGGTGTCAATCGAGCATACGGTTCACCTGATGGTAAGTAATCACCGCCGCCGAAGAACATCAACACAGCATGCCATTGAGATGCGTCACCGGGCTTAAAGGTAGGAATACGCTCTTTTTTTAAGGTCGCCAGGTATTTGTTCGGGAATGCTGCTCTTGGCAATTGGTTCCAGAGATTTGTAATACGTAATAGTATTTATTTGATTTCAAATTTGAACAATGGACCAGATCGACAACGATGGGACGTACAACTATATTTTTAAAAACCGGTTTTAAGTTCCGACATTTCAATTGCTTTAACTTCAATGTTTATAATTACCGGAAACCGTGAAGGTAGTATTAAGATATTCGTGTCTAGCCGGATGGTAATCGCCGTACACGATAATGAAAAGCCGTTTTAGTGATCTATGTAATGCACTGCATTTTGAATTCAGTTCTGGATACTCGGTTTCGAGACGACTGGCAATTGACGTAACCCTATTTTGATTTTTTTGCACCTTCAGATGCACCATACATTATCGTGCCAATATAAAAACGACCCAAATACATTGATTAATAGGTGTTATTTGTTATTTACGCTTCGTACCATCGAGCCATTAGCAAATAACCTAAAAATAACATAAAAGCGAATAGAAACAAGAAAGCTTGTCAAGTAAGGAGTCTACGTACAATGAAAGAGATCACAAACGTCATAAGTCATGAGAACGCTAAAGCGTGGTTCTAGGACGACCTTAGCCTACCTAACTATTAGGACTAGACTTAAACACTAGAGATAATGCTCTGCTGATATCCACCGGGTTATACGGTCTGTTCAGATATGTTTCAAAACATTTCATTACATTTACTTTGATCTTGAAAAATAATTGTTCATTTCCTTTTAATGAGCGTTATAAATACATGAACATAATTTTGTAATGTTATTTCTCTATAAAATTAAAAGAAAATTTATGGCACATTGAAAATATTTATATATTTTTTTAATATACGAGTATATCGTTTCACATTACTACCCAGATAATAAAATGTTTCTGTCTATGATAACATAATTTCTCTGTTATATTAGTCTCTATATAATTTCCTTATATATCCTCAATATATATAATATTCAACATTTAACACTAATAGAAAGCTCGAGTTTAGAAGGAGATTCATAAGAGAAAAGACAACCATCCTTCGAGTCACTTAAGTATAATATGTTGAGCATTACCAACTCTACACGTCAATAAAAATCCTATAACACCAATATACCCGCTACAAATACATATAAAAAGAATTATTTTTTTTACTTTTTTTTTATAAAATATATTCCACTCCTACAGCTACCAGTAACTACTAATATACGCTTAGCCTATTAAAGCTATGTTGCTAATTTCATAGTGAAAATAAAAACCGACGGTTACCTATTATAGTTTAGAAATCCAATTAATTGATTTCACTTACTGTACATTGTACCTAGATGATGACATTTGAGAGAAAATGCGAATTGCAAAAAAATAAACAATTTCTATTTTTCAGTAACCTCTGGCACAATGAATTATTATTAAAGAGTAAGTTATTTCATTTTAATATTAGTTTTGTGGTTTATTTCATTTTATTACCGATATTGAAAATACATATGACTATTTTATTTGCAAAATAGTCTGTAGCAAAAATGGCAAATTTTATTTTACCTATTATTGATTTGAACAACATGAAATTAAAGTTATTATCCTTTTTATTGCAGTTAAGTACTTGCTTTAATAAAATGAGACACCACAAGTGGTTCCGCCCAAAACGAAATAAGAAATTACACCCAAGAATATTGCATTTGTGTTTTGACACACTATCTCTCAAATATCATATTTATATCTTACATCAAATATATTGTCGAAACATTCAGCACAGTGTAGATATACAGACTTAGTTTACACAGCTATATAGTTATTGTCATAAGTTTCCGTAGTCTATGTAGTAAGAGCTTCAGGGACCTGACGTAGAAAGTTTATATCCACTTCACCTACACTAGAACACAAACAAACACCATTCCTAATTTTATAGTAGTAGATTTCATTACTTTATGTATTCAGAAATATTACCGGAGTTTTGGAAAGTATTAGAAATATGTTTTCTGAGTAATATGCTGTTTTTGTTTTTTGAATTACTTTATCGATTATTTTAAAATGTCCCATTTCAATATTTATAAATGAAAATAATTAAAAAGGAAAACCACATACCGGGCTAATATTATTTTGAATACATAAAATAACTTGATTTTTCAATTTGATAGCTATAATATATCTATAAAAGCACTTTCACCTACACTACGCACACCAAACATCAAAGAAACGGCTAACACCTAAACATCGAGTCGAAATCAAAGAAACGGTACAAGTGTAAGAAAAACTCTAAAAGTCTTGCTAAAGCTTTACAACCCTACTTAGTTACAAGCATTTTCTTTAAAAATCTTTTCCGAATATTTTCCCCGCGCCGCTCCGACGTCCTATTATTTTTGATACTTTTAAACGTCTCAAAAGGATCTCGAAGTATCACAGTAATCAATCGTCATATATTAAGTTCCTACAATACGAACAGTAGAGGGAAGTATCAGCACGCCGCCCATAAAAACTTTCTTAGTTAATTTTTATCTAAAAAATGTATACCTTACTGATGCTTCCCTTTGCTGTCCTAGTCACATATCGTTATTATTGTCATTATTATTTATTATTGTCTTAATTCCGTATATTTATTGTCACAATTTCAAAAAGTCAAGATGTTCCTTAATTTCTAGTTAAAAATCTTTGACACCATTTCGCTTCTTTAGTCAGTTTTTAACAAAACCATTATCTGTAACAACGTAACTGTTACAAATTATAAATTACATGTATATTTTAAATATTGTCCTTAACACTGTGAAATATAGATAAATGTATAAAAATATTCCGTGTTCCGCAATATTCAAAATGGTATCAAAAGTCTTCATCGAAGGCCAAGCATGCATATATCTGTTCAGATATCTTCGGACTTGGCGTTGTCGTCGTTGTACAGAGCGATGTGCTTCTGTATCCAGGGGATGTACTTGGACACGTACGCGTAGACCCCCGGCAGTCGGGGATGCGCGCACTTGATCCCCCACGACACGATGCCGCCCACGTACCAGCGCGACGGATCCTCGGGGTCCTTGCAGAGGAGCGGGCCGCCTGAATCGCCCTGAATTACACAAGTAATTTCAGATGAATTATAATTTATACAGGGTGTATCAAGACTGCGACTGAAAACGAAGCCAGGTGGTAGTATTAGTGACTTCAGACACAATGGAAGTAAAAATTTGGAAAAAAAAATCGACAACTTTTTTTTGGTAATTTTTTACTTATCGTCGTATTTGGGTGATAAATACATAGTTTTCCTAAAATAATGATGTAGACTTCTTTATTTTTAAAGACTCAATGGTACGTAAGGGTTGAAATTATTATTTGCCCAATAACTAGGTATTTACCACTCAAACAAAATGATTTTTAAAAAATTCCAAAAAAATATCTGTCGCTGTTTTGGTGAAATTTTTATTTGCATCGTGTCAGTAACCACTAAAACTACCACCTGGCTTCGTTTTCGGTCGCAGTGTCGATATACCCGGTATACCTGCCGTTGAAACTCCTGCAAGTTGTAAACTCGCTCAGTCTTCAAGCGATACAATTATTTTATCCCATAACGAATTAAATTAAATTTTTCGATGAATAAATAGAAGCAGTTGCGGACATAATACTGCAATTTATAATATTATTTACTATAAAATGACCAAGCACAAATAAAAAAATTATACGTTTAAATCCTAAAATAAAAAACTAGGTTAATCTACTATGATAATAGATATTATAGATCCATTTACGGTTTCTGTTCGGATGAATCTATAGCTTCAGTAGATAATAAACTGTTTACCTAGTAATATAAATATTTGGTTTTTGTTTATATAAACCTTGCATTACTTTTTAGATTACACACGAACCCCAAGGTAAAATATGAAAAACTACTTCACCATTCGTTACAAGTAAAACTTATTGCAAAACTACAAACGGTTCATACACACCTATCCACCAAGCAAACACTTCAACAATAATAGCTCTGTAAAATCCATGTAAGTGGGGAAGACAAATTGTACAATTTTATTGGATTCGCGGCAATCTCCCGAGTGGCCTGAGCACCGTTGTTACAAAACACCGCGGCGCGACGAGTGCCCACATTATAGGATTTATTATTGACATAGAATTATTCGTAAAAAAATTGGATGTTTCCATAACAATAATATCGTTTCCCTTTCAATTATGTTGGAAAAACAGATGGTTTAGTGAACTATGAAGCAAAAAATAGCAGGGCTTCCTCCAATTCTTTTATTCGGTAAACACATAATGTTTTTATTATTTTCTACTGTCGCTATAAAAAGTAAAACATTTCTTTGAGAATGTATAGGATTTTGTAAATGTCCTTGAAAAATCTTCCAATAAAACCTTTTATGAGGACGTTTTCCTACCACGACGACTTTAAAAAATCAACGTTTATTTGTTACATGATCCGATTTACATTTTTTCCCAACTAACCTACAAAGGAGATGGTCCAGAAATGTATGGACCTTGGGCCATAGTGCTGTACAGTACATAAAATATAGTTCGTGAAATTGGCTTTCGATTTCCGTAACAATTACTGTTATGCGTTGCTTAATAACTTTATACAAAAATAAATATCACGCCAAGAACAGCAACACTACAAGCAATATGGCGACAATAACGGCCATATTGTTTTGGAATTGCAACATGTCAAACATTTTCGTTCTTTAACTGAAATCATGAAATATAAATATAATAATAAAAGTGACGCTTTTAACAACGTATATCATCTTTAGAAAACTTATGGACTATAGTATCAACAGATAAATATATAGAAAACAATTATAATTAGTAGTGGGTTTTTAAAAATAAGACATATATTCAAGTTAAAGATAATGGGTTTGCGCATCTGTGAACGAAATGACAATTAGGCATCATGGAGGACAGATTATCGAAGAAAATATTGCTTCTGTACTAAAACAATTACATTTTTGTATAAAGCCCCCCGTTGTCCAAGAAATCTAAATGTATTTTATTTGAATTCCACATTTTTTTCTAGTATTTGTACTAGACGTACACAATACGGCCCAAAATGAAACATCTCCTTTCCTAGTAATTATTGTGTTAATGATCAGCAGTATTGTCAGCATCAGCTCCTCACTCTCACCTTAGCTATAGCTTCGCGAAATCCACCCACCTGGCAAGCGTCCTTCCCTCCCTCGGGGTAGCCGGCGCAGATCATGCCCTCGGTGACGTTGAGGTCGCGGTGCTCGAGCCACTGGTTGCACAGGTCTCTGTGCAGTACAGGCACCTCCACCTCATTCACTGCTGGCTCGTATTCCGACACTGCCATCAGATATCACAATTAGGTAAGTTAATTTAGCTCAGAAATTATTTGATATATGATTTTAAGTTTGTATGCGGCAGAAAATAGGTGGATGTGGAGGAAGCTGAATAAAGAATTGATGATGTAAATTGTTTTGAGCTCAAATTACTAAATGTGGAAAGTAGCGATTGCTCTGTAGATTAATTCGAAGGATAGGTCTTTAGTTCTCTAGTCTTCTATATTTCTGTGAATGTTGATAAGATCACTGAGGTTCCCGTACGAGCCTGAAAGAATACCTACTAAAAATCGCTGGAAGATGATCGCTATCGACAGATAGCTGCGAAATGCGATTTTCCAAAGGTTAATAAATAAGGTGATGATCGCAAATATCGTAGTATGACTTACTGTCTTTATCATCTCGCTTGCCCCAGCCGATGACGGTGCAAAGTGTGCCTGCTGGTAATGGCCGGTTGGCAGGTGGAAGGCAAACCGGTGACAGTTGTTCGTGATACCGCACCCGGACTGCCAACTAGAAATAATTACCCATTGTTATGTTTTATACAATACCTGAAAATGGTAATGAGCTGGTAATGTTTTATCATAACGACATAACGACCACTTGGCGTACAATGATCTGAGCACCTAGATCTACGCTTAGCACCGTAAAAACTATAATTTTCCCGTGTAAAAACTTTTTCTGTAACACTCCCGAGCCTGTTTATAATAATCTACATAAGTAAACTAGCGACTGAATATCTGGAGGGTTAGGTAGAGGTCCTCTTAATACAATTCACAATTTCTTGTAATCTGTTCTCGTACTGAGATAAGATAGGGGACGAATCTACGAACGTTGGGTACAAAATTCTAATCACGAACTCTTTAATTTTCAAATCGAAAACCCTCACTGATCGAAGCTAATAACTGATGATCAATAATGAATAATATCGCTTACTTGGAACAGCGCAATGTCATTGTCATGGGCTACACCGACGTTGTACTGTGGATGTGGTACCACTCGTCGCACCTTCACCTTCTGCCCGTAGTACGCGTGGGACCGGCGCCGCGTGATGCCCAGCTGGATGGTCCAGCCGTTCACGTCTGAGTGGCTGGAAAGACGAGATTTGGTCGAATTTTTTCTTATCTATAGAGTTTTATGTAGTGGAATGGGTATGTAAAATATTAAGATCTAATCAAAACACACCTATAGCTGTATGATTTCGGGAAGGAAGTAGTTGACTTTGGAAGCTAACAATTTTTATAGGTACGTCTTCATCTCCAATTAATTGTTTTATATTTAACGATCGAATTATCACTATAATACCTAAAATCCCTTTTCATTTTCCAGAAAAGAATGGGAAATTACAAAGGATTACTTATTATACAATCAACCATTAAAAATTGCAAGTATTTATATTTCCACCCGGCAAAATCACCAAAAATTGTCTGAAGCCTGCATCTGCACTTACTTGCCCACACAGTGCGAGGCCGTCAGCACCCACTGGTCCGCGATGAGCACTCCGGCGCAGTAGAACACCTCCTCGGGCCCGCCCAGGATGGCGGCCAGGAAGGGCCAGTCTCCGGGAGACGCCTCCACGCCTCCCACGATGCGCTTCGTCGCACTGCCTATCGTGCGCCGCTTGCCGCATTCTAGGAGGATAAATTATTTTATGAATTTATGGTAGTGCATGCTGTTTTACAAGTGGACTAACCTCTATAATTCTGAAGGTAGTATTGCAAATAAAACTAATGCCTTCTTAGTTTTATACGTATTTTTTATTGCTATGAATGGCAAGACGATCATTCCATTCGTCTGACGGTAAACGGTACGACCGCTCATGGTCAGTACCAAAAACAAACAACATCATGTATTACAAAGTAATGCTTGGCATTCCACTGCGTTCGCCTTCCTGAGACATGTCAAGTCTTATTATGCCCAGTAGTTAGTCTGTGGATTATAATATTTTAAAATAAAACGAACTTAATATTTATTAATTTAATTGTCAACAAGTTTGTATTTGCAATATGATTAAAATCACCACCTTAATTATGACTTTAAGTAACTGTAAGTAACTACCTTACTCCTACAAGATAAAAACAATTGTCACAAAGTGTATCGCAAAAACATTTCGCAAACCGACATTCCAAAACGAAAACAAACACGTACCTAAATCTCCGAAAACCGCTTGTTATAAAAACACAAAACAGTCCCAGAAAATGTGAAATATTACAAACGCTCAAAGGATTTGCGGAAGGATCCGCACTTTTACGTCGGCGAAAACTAATTCGCGACCCCCTCCCCCCACCTTTCCCGCCTCTCCCCCTTTTCGTGGCCTCATTACAAAGCGTTGCGACAGCGAGTTCCAACTTAAAAGCTGAAATAACTCCTTTATTCATCTCACCTTGACGTCCAGCGGTTTTAAAATTGAAATTTAAGCGTAAAACCCTTTTTGGGACAGCGTAAACAACATTCGCGGTTGGTGCGTGGCGCAGGCGGTAGCGGAAGTATGAATTCAAAAAAAAGTACACACAACTGTTACATACACAGCCCTGACGTCAGAGTGGGTAACATGTTTTATATCGTGGGTATTAGAAACTAGAAGAGACTGCGTTCTCACAATACCTTGACGAGAAACAGATACTTGTAGATCCCAAAAACATTTATGTATGTCGGTGCGAGCACCATAGATAATACACTATGGCGAGCACTATACCACAGAGGCTACGAAATCTTATAAATTATATTACCACTGCAGTTAGATTAAAAATATTCATCTTATCAAACTAAAACTCAAAACTTGAAATTCGTTTACTCCACTACTCTACTCACTACAAATCCACATTAACCATAAAACTACCCGCACAATTGTGAATTCTGGGCAACAGTCGTCGACCGCTCGGGCGCGCCACACCTGGCGCCGCGATCCGCATTACAAAAACATAATTAAACTTACCGCAGCTCGCGGTTACCAATTAAATACTACAGATTAGATTAACTCCGCTGACCCCCCGACCCCCCGGACCCCGCGGACCCCCCGCAGTAATTACACCAGATTTTGTCTAGCCAGACAGATGTTTGTGATTGCTTGGCTTTACGATAAGTGTTTTTTGTTTTTCATGATGATTTCCAGTGAAAATTTTGTTATTAATTTAGGAAAACTTGGAGTTTTTTGTTACGGTTGATAGATAGAGATTTCTTCGTGGTTCATTTCATCGAGTGGTCATAACACTAAAGGCCTGTGTTTTTATCTTGGTTAAAGGCAGTAGTTTCAAATCCAATCATAACTATTACATTCCGAAATAATACATACTGGGTGATTTAATTTCTCTTTGGTAAGGTGGTCAAAATGCTAAATAATATCTAGCATACCCCATTTCATATTTTATATCAACTTTACGAGCATGTGCCACCAGTCGGGTATACACCCCTCATCCATCTTTGTTAAGTTCTACTCGTACATTTTAACGTTTGAATAAATCTTTTAAATACAACCACTCCAATATTTTCGTCTTTCATCACTTAACAACTATATTCCATTGAAAATATACAATAAGATTTTTAGATATAAAATCTTTGTAATTTTTCAAGGTATCGTGTTGTACAACTAAAAAAATGTACTTCAAAAATCCCGATTTGAAAAACACTTTATTTGACATTTTTAAGGTGGCGAATATTTTAACAATTTTATATTCAAAAATGTCATTTTGTAAAAGAAAATATTTTTTTTCTTCCAGACACCGTAGTGGAAAACTCCGTTGAAAAAATTAGGTTCCTATGAACACAATGAGATGTAACAAAACAACATGACACAAAACTCATATTTGTATGTTTATTACAATGTCCAAGTCTAGTAGCATTTGGGGTGTGCGGCGCATCAGGGCGACTAATGGTAAAATACGTAATACGTATTGTTATCTTGCCTTATTTGATGTTTTGAAAATGTATTAAAGTCAATAGTATAAATTAAGTATTATACTATACAATACTGCCTCGGACGCGTAGTTGTACTACGATATGATTACAAAGCTGAGGTCTCGGGTTCGAATCCCGGGTCGGGCAAAGTGATATTGGCTTTTTCTATTCAGTATTAGAGTCGGGAATTTGTGCCGAATATGGCGATAGGCTCGCCCCCTATCACATCCTGGGACGGAACATACAAGTCGAAATGTGGGTGTCCTGGTGGAGCCTCTGCCTACAACTTCTAGGATAAAGGAGTCGAGTTTATGTTTGTATGTATTTAAGTACTATACTAAGCAAACAGATCGTCTAGTGATAAATGCCAACGTGAGGATGTTGGCGAGAGGCCAATCCCTTGAATCCCAATCCAATCCCTTGAAAGTAATTCGTGAGAAATATAATGAACAAATGTTTATATTAAAACTACTTTTTGTTCTATTTTATAAATAAGCATATCATTTGACATACTATAAGCTTTGTTACTGAATCATAACAAAACCCTGGAACACGTAAGTTAATATTTTAACTCCACAGCATTTCGCGAGTTGACGCAATACCCCGCAGGTCGCGGTAAGGTTACTGAAACAATTCATTTGCCCAAACGCTAAGGAGACGTGAAAAATTGCTATTACTTGTGGAAAGAGACGGAATATTGCCTGTAGACAGGAGGAAGAAGGATGGAGATAGTCCTCGGAGGAATGCTGAGTAGTTCTCGTGCGGTTGGATATAAGCATGTAGACGGCAAAACAATACATAAGCGGTAAAACAATACATGTACTTTTAACATTTGTGGTGATATATCATTGTTAAGTAAACAAGACGCAAGATGGAAGGAAAAGTTTGTATTACTGGTACGAATTACGATAAAAGGATTACATTGCTCCTGATGGCAATTACAGTTCGATACAATAGTAATATCCATGGTCGGGTAACGGTTACCTCTACAATTATACCGGTCTGTTTGAAACTGCAGGTATATGCACAGCCTGAATTCAATTTCCCGTACTGCGAAGTGACACGCACAGATTAGTTTAGACTACAATCATTTTTTTCTGATTTCTAGGGATCAAACGCCCGTTTCTAGTTTCAATTTGCCTTTACTGAACTGTCAATGTGAGTTCAGCATCAGTTGATAAACTAAATAAAAAATGTGCCCCAATAGTACATTTAACAATCCTAGACATGCGCTGTTTCGCAAAATTTCATTTAAAATATTTATATAAACTAAACAAGTACTCATAAACGCCAGGTTTCTTTTAGAAGAAAATTGCCTTTTTTCCAAAGAAAATAAGATTTCAAATGGTTTGCATGTATCTCGTAATACAGCAACAACCTGTAACGACCGGCCATAATCTTCGCCGATTCAATTCCAGGCCCTCATCATTCATACGAACACACTTTTTACGAGATCTAATAAAAAAATATTGTGTTTTTTGTGAAGCCGCAATCTTGAGTTACGCAATGGTCTTTTTTAATTTACTATTTAAGGGCGAAGGAAGAGATGAGAGGCGCCGATTTGATTTAAAGGAACCTATGATATTTTTTAGGTCTGGTAAGCTAGCAAAGGACCCGACCGGTTAGTGATTAGCGCTGCCCATAAACTTCCACAACATCTTGGGATTATAGGTAACTTGTCGGCGTTGGGAGATGCCTATGTCCAGCAGTGGACTGCAACGGGCTGATAATAATGATGATGTTGATGTCGGCGTTGCAAAAACGGAAGAGAAGGTGAAGGAAAAGCGACATGGGTATTGGGCGACGGAAAACCTCGCTCATCAAACAAAATACAATAGCAAACCGATTTTCTGTAAGAGTTGTGTTGCCACCCTGGCTGAGCTAATCCTGCAGTAGCTCGAACTAAATACACTAGCACTTGTTCAAGAGATTAAGAAAAGCGGATTGTCCCCAGAAGATCAGCATTAAACTACGTATATGCTGAGTGAAGACACACGAACTGTCAGAATTAATCTCGCGCGCGTAATATTTGAGTTGACAAAGTAAACGTGACATGCAAACTTTTTAATGGGATTGTGCGCTAGTCCCGGGCGCAGACAACACTTTGATGTTTGTACGAAATATTGTAGTTAGTAAGTGGAGGCATTGGGGAGATATAGCTCAATTGATGACTTGTGTGATGTAGTTTAAATTCTGCAATGAAGAAGATTATCTAACTTTAAATCTCAAGGATGAAAATATGATTCTTAAGCATTTGGCAGTAATTGTATGTATTTCTGTTACGTAATTGAGAATAGTCGCCTAACATCATCTCTATCACGAAATAACGGAATCTCAATCATATTTATTTTTGACGAAACTATCTTTCAACAAATGCAATCTTCTGTAACTAAGACTGCTGAGGACTTGGTTCGCTCATTACTGACCGTCATACATTACGAATAAACTACTTTTCAGTTTACTTATTATGATATTTCCTTGTAGGAGTAGGCTTGTTACGGCCAGTTGTTACTACGCTCTATTTATAAAGACATGTACGTCAGCTCATGGTTAACATTGAGCACGCGTCGCCTCGGGTCGTTGCCCCGTGCGTCTAGACCCGTTGCGTAAGTACTACGCGCGGGACAGTTTACCCATCATATGCTACGCTACATGAATTTAAGAAGGCTTTTCGTGTGATTTATTTGGCTGTAAGAGGAAACCACCAATATTTTTTGGGGAAGAAGTGAACTTGTTCGAACTTGAGCACCTGTTCGTGGTGTACTAGCGCCCGATTGATAATAACCAATAATTAATTAATATGCATAATCGTCCCAGTGATAATGCAGCCAAATACTGTAATAAAAACTGACTATAGCTGAGCTCTACCACTTTAAAAAATAAATTTTAATAATAAAGAGGTAAGAAATTACATATTGTATATTTAATGTCTAAGGTTTTTACTACAAGTTGTCCGACTACGGTTTCATGTTAATAAAACCACTGACCAGTCACCTACAGGCTACATTGACGTCTTTCTAAAACGGGATAAATGGTTTTTAGATTAACCAAAAGCAAAGGCTTGAGACGTCAGTTAATGAAGAAAGAAAAAGCTCAAGCTGGAAAACAACTGGCACTTGGGATTGTGCAAAGTAAAATACGAATGAAATATCACTGCAGACACACTTGTTTTGACTCCTGTCGCTACGCTATGGTAACACGGCGCGGCGTGCCGTGTCTCAAGTGTGCGCCGAACTTCACTCAGCCAGCGTACCCGCGCTCCGTACAGACGTAAACCCGGCGATCGATATGCTTTCTTTTACCAAGACGCGTACTAATCGTTTAAAACCTTAACAAAGCTTAGAAATTGATTGACAGCCTCCGTGGCGCAGCTGCCTGTGATTTTAAAACTTAAGTTAAGGTTTAGGAATTTGATGTACCTACGCAACCTGCGTTCGGTAGTTGGTTAAGAAACACAGTTTCACAGCCGGTTTCTTGAAACAAGGTTGTGAAACAAGTCCTATGAATTCGAAACCCACACCAAGACAAAGATTATTGGTACCATTATGTAATAATTTCGTGTCTCAGTTTAGTCGACTAAAGCTTGGCGTTTTAATCGTAATGTATGCTCAACCCAGCATTGGTACGTATTTGCGCCGATATAAGTATTAAAGGGGGTGATATTTTAAGCCAGAACTTTTGAATGGGAGTATTAGTGTTAAGACAATGATAAAACGTCTGAATGACTCCAATTGGTAATGCCATCGACCATATACATATTATATAAATTAGGTCATATAATTTGCACTAAGTATACATATACACGTACGCCCTTTGCATGACTTTTGAATTATTAAGAGGGATTGAGCAATACGACATTAAATCAACAAACAAACTAGTCATTCGAACAATACATAAAATACAAACAATTCCAAATTATTTATACAAATTCATAACTTTGCATTTAGTGTAAAAGTTTCCAACCACAATTCATAGTCGTGTTAAACAGTTATCTGTATGAATGTATATGTAAATAGTTGGGAGCTTCCAACACAGGCGGTCGAAATCAACGGAATAATAATTACTTCTCCGACAGTACATTTAGTATATAAAATATTTTCATTTAGTTATTTGGGACGCCGGTTGTGAAACGAAACGTTGCGTATTCGACCTCAGCACGAATACAAATGTGGGATCTCGACATATTTGTTTTGGATAGGAGAGCTGTGAGACCGAAGTCTCTCGTAGTTTATGATGTTCTCGACAAATCTGTATCTTGTTGTGGTTTCAGGACTATATTTGGAACTAATGGATGTATTTAAGTTATGGTTTATTAAAAAAGAAATACTCAGGTGTAGCCCTACTCATACAACATTTTTAACATGAATCATTGGTACTATTTAAGTATTACTAAAGGTAAACAAAAGTCTTGTAGATATAAATCCAAAGCATATTTCACAGGCGAAGTCAAGCGAACAAACTAGTAAGTATTAAATACAATTAATTATTTTCCGTGTACATTATTTCGGTTAGTTAATTAATGTTCAGTTCTGCGCATTAAAATAAATAACTTTGCAATGCATTAAGCGTCGTTGGGCTTTTCAATATTACTGAAAATGTTATTTGGTAATTGGATTCAGATATTAACACTTTAACTTTACAATGCGAAGTGAAATATTGTTAAGTTTAATTAAGTAGGTAGATAAATTAAATATTTTGAGCATTTTCTTAATACATATTTTCTTTTCTTCACGTATTGAGTGTATCTATCATATCTACTTAACTTTCGATGCATTTTATATATTCATAATCACTTTCAGCTACAGAAAACGTAGGTACTGTTGAACGCGGACCTTGCTGAATGATTTTCGTACCGAGCCCTTTAATAAGGCCTGCATCTAGAGATTTCTGCAAGAATTTTTACGTCGCTTGTGCCTTGTCGTCCGAAAGTACGCTGGCTGACACGTGGTTTTCGCTCGAGACTTCAGCACAGCCGGCCATCAGTTTTCCACGCTATGTGCCCTGCCAGAGGCCACTGCCTATTCAAATTGCTAACCCGTAATATGAAATTCATAAAGTCACTATACAAAACAAAAATACGCTATGAATGTTACAAAATAAAAAGAAATTACAGACTTTGTACTCAGCACTTCAACCACAACAGCAACCAACGAGCCACACAATAGAAAATAGAAAGTTTGACTTACGCTAATAGCATTAAGGAGTTGTAATAACGCCGGTCCTGTTACAACGTTTTTAACATTATTAATTCCGAAGTGAAGAAAGTTTTGATATTAATTAAAATGCCAACGCCGCGCCAACCTGTTTATAGCTACTCCCGTTCATTTCAAGGAGAAATCCATCATTTTCATATAAAATTGTACAACAATTTTACAACCCTCGATCTAAATATTACGTGGAAAAAACATGCGAGAAAAAAAATTAAAAACATGGTAACAATTTAAAAATTGAGCGTAGAATGGCGATGGGGTTTGGATGCAAATAAACTCGGCAAAGTGTATGTGACATTTGTAGCAGGTCGAACAATTTCGGAAATACTGACATGCAATCTATACATATACGAGTAATAACTTGGTAACCGATCGATGTCTGTACATGGAAGATAAATGAGAAAATCTAATATGGTGGGTCTGTATTAACGTAATAGAACCCAAAACAATGATTTTTAGAATTGTTATCTACTTTTCTGTGCGGTAGTGCGCGATGAACACAAAAACGGCTTAACGGATTTTGATGAAATTTGGCATGGAGGTAGCTGTCACCGTGGACACTTAGTACATTTTATTCCGAAAAAAACTGTATTCCCGTGGGATGTGGAAGGAATTCCGACATGTTTGTTACTTTTTATACTCATAGGGATGGGATGAGACTGGATTTCATGCCTTGAGTGAGAACGCGACGAGAAGGGCGGGATATAACGGGATCGGATGGGATATACCAAATAAAGTTAATTTCAAACAAAGTGAATCACGCAGACGAAGTTTGCGGGCAGAAGCTAGTAAATAATAAATAAATAAAAATAAAATTCTATCTTAATCATACTGCTTTCAAGTTTCATTGAAATTTCATGTGTGATGAAAGTCACCGAGTTATAAGCAATTCACAAAAGCTTATCAAGACACAAACGATTAACACACCTTTAAAAAAACTACACATCTGTATGCAAAGGAACTGTAAAAAACCCCCACAGCAACGGCAACACCATAAATCCAATTATCTAATTCCAATAACGTGGATCGAATAATGATGGAAGTTTGGAGCAATTTGTCACCAAGCGGTGACGTCACCGCGTCGAGTTATTAGCTTCACTCGAGTGTTTTTATAACAAGTTAAGTTTGAAGATAAAAGTTGCCAGTTAGCCTTTGAATCTTCAATGTATGAATGTTTGGGCGGCGTTTTAGGTATGCGGGTGTTTTGTTTATTGGGGGATTGTTTTTCTATGAATAATTTAATTAAGTTGCGAACTTGGTGGTAGCGCTGTGAGCTTACTGTGGAGTTGATGTTCGATGTATGGAGATCATGGAGCTAAATATTCTGTATTTTTTAGCGATGGGATCTTTTGAATCTATTCTCTTCGTAGCTTTCCATAAGGCTACATTTTCTTTGATTTTAAATTGCATGAATCGCTTACATTATTAATAAATAATAAACCTCAATCATTTGGTTCAGAATGAGAATAAAGTGACAACGTTGATGAGACAATTCCGGTCCATGAAGAAACAATTACAACACTAAAGTGACCTCAAATGAATTCATTAGTTCCGCAATTTCGTCCTAATTATGCCGTATAGACTACCACAGATACAAACTCCTGATTCATGTATAAGAAAGCAACTCCGGATTTTATTTCTTGGGTATTAATCAATGGCCTTGTTAAGGAAACGTGTTAAAGGTGTTGCTTCTAGTAATAAAATGTTCTTTATCTGCTTGAAAATGTTGGTTTATCTATTCTACCTAAGGATGAGACCGAGCAAACAAGGTGTTTAAAAGGCACATATTTTACGAATTTTTACATATATTTATTAGCCTAATAAAGCATTTCTTATCCAGCGGTGACAGGTGTTTGCCTCACGACACAAGTGTGTAAAATATATATGATGTGATATATAAAACCATAAACAGTATAAAACCACTTTCTATCAAAAAAATCAACTAAACATATTTAATTCAAAAACATGAGAATGACAAGGCATAAAAGATAAGGATCTGTCAACGAGGCTTAATTGAAACGGGATGTACTGGAGGTATGAAATGAAATAAAATGAAAATAATAAAAATAATTTATTGGATCCATTAAAATGTTCAAAATTGTTTAGATTCAGTCATTTTTTGAACTACCACCCGGTTCGGAAAGCGGTTTTCACTAGTGTTGTGTGTTGCTCTTTTCAAAACTAGTTTACAATGTAGTGATTATTACAAAAATTACAAGTTGGTTTTAATCAGAGCAGTTCATTAATAACTTGTTATGATTTGGTAACGGGAGGGTGTGGGGGGAGGGGGGTGTGTGGTACAATTTGACACAAACAGAAATAGCACGCCCACGTGCTATTACACGTTAAAGGTGCTCCGGGAAGAATTTAGTGATGTATGAATTATTTAGTCGATATAGGTATTGATAAAGAAGGCGATAGAGGTAGACCAATTACAGATTGGACATTTTTGTCAGCAGTGGATTTTTAGTAGATAATAATAATTATGATGGTATTGACGGCAGGGAGTCGCCAGGTGCAAGCTGTTTTCAATGATTCGTTGCGGTAATGGTTAGGGGATCAGCAGGAGTGTTTAGCAGTTGACTTCTTAGTCAAGGAATATACCTAATATTATTCACAACGTTTTGACTGCAGCGGTTGACGCATGAATAATTTCCAAGACCTACCAACACATGACCTACAAATGCTGCCTCTAAAGCACAGTTTCTTTATATCCAAACCAATCACACTAACAGTCGCCATTATCACTTGACTTCCATTTTTGACCCCTCTCGCACTAAAAGTTATATTTATTTACATCACAACCATTAAATGACTGCCCACGAAAACCTTAAGTGCACACGTCAAAGCGAACACTCTTACACGCTTCACCGACCATCGACACCGGATAAACATTCCTAGCCTGGAGCAATCTATTCCCGGTGAGATACGAGTATATACGATGGTTCTTCCCGCTGGCATACAAACACATGCCTTTTAACCTATAATTCCCGTGGCCTTTGGCCTTTGTGGTGTGCAACATTTGATTTATTTTCGTCACTCTGTCTTTTTTGGTTTCGTGTGTGGGATGATCATGTGAGATTTCGTGTTCGATTTTTAGGCTCTTTTAAACTGCCATGGCAACACGAAGACATGAAAAATTAATATCTCTAGTACCTAAGTGTTGTTTTTCCGAGGTGACGTTATACTTTTCTGATCTATTCTCTTAATGTAATTCTTACTTAAGAATATCTATATTATGATATATGTGTTAACCTTGTCATTAAAAATACAAAACGTATAATTCCGGTGATTTTAATTTTAAATTTAAACAGGCAAATCCCAACCACGTTGACAAAATGGCGGTCCGCAGTGTGAAATGTGACAGATTTTTTAGAGTTTAATCACAGCGGACACTAAGTACCTTCAGATGTTGTTCCGCTAGCCGCAGCGTTGTGTCGCTGCACCAACAATTTTACTCCCCGTTAAAGGAATTCTTGCCATTTTTAAAATGTTTTTGTTAGATTTTGTACAAACTGTGTTGACATTTACGATGTGTAAATTCAGTTAGTTGGCTGGGAGGAAAATAAACGACGTGTTTTTGTGTGAATAATATAATTTAAATATGAATTCCACTACTCGACAAATATTGATTACTAATATTAGACAGCCTCCGTGGCGCAGTTGGTTAGACGCCGGCTGTGAAACAAGAGGCCGCGGATTCGATCCCCGCACCGAGACAAATATTTGTGTGATCCACAGGTATTTGTCTCGGGTCTGGGTGTTTGTGAGACCGAAAAGTCTATCGTAGTTTCTGATACCCACGACACAAGACTTAATTGATCTTAGTGTGGGGTCAGGACTATGTATGTGACTGTTGGGTGTATTTATTTATTTAGTTTTAAATATACCTACTTCAATCGTTGTATCCAATGTGTATATTCTAATCAATAACTACTCACCGTAATGGTTGCAGACGAGGTGCACCCTGGTGGAGTCATGGCGGCACTCCTTCAGTTCCCGGAGCAGACCTCCCTCACTCCGCAGGAAGGCTCGGTAGGAGAGCGCCGCGCCCATCACGTGCTTCCGACCCGCCCTGGAGCCAACTCCTCGAGGGTTAGGCGTGGTGGTCACCCCTACTGTTACTGCTGAACTTCTGTTTACTAGGCTGTGTAGAAAATAAACACATGTACTTATATTGGTAATTATGAAAGAAAACAAGGTTACTGTGGGGAATATAAGTACGCTAAATAAAAATATTGACCATATTTATATTTGGGTAATTACTCCACCTGCATCTGTATCAGCCCATATACGTCCCACTGAAAGGCACGGGCCTCCGCTACAATCCGCCTATTGAGTTAATATTTAATACTCACGAGTATCCGAGCATAGAGCAGAGTTTGAGCGCCGTGTTATCGTCCAGGGTAGATATACACGCCGGAAACCAGGAGTGGTTGGCAGCTCGGTACACCTGCAGCTCTCCGCGACCCACGTCGCCCGTCGCGTCGCTTAGTCGCACTGTTAAAACATATTAGTTGAGGCTAGAATGTGGTAAAACAGTTTCTATAATCTATGTAGGCCGATGAGCTCGCAGTCTGCATGATGGAAATAGACAAATCTTCTCATGGACTCTTGCCAGGTACACAGGCACACTGCTGTCAACCATGTAGGACACATTTATATTAAAAACTTCATCGAAATTCTGACAAAAATCTTTTGCTAAAAAAGGTCAAAGTGGTCCTGGCCCGGATTGGTTACCAATTAATTACTAACGTTGAAGAAGAACATCGTAAAGAATCCTGCATATTTAAGAGTACTTGGTGAGAATAGCAAATTATTACTACCAAGCCAGTGTAGTGCATTCCCTAGCTATTGAGCCAAGTCAAATCTATAAAATCCTATAAAAATTTAGATAGAATTAATAAAAACAATAATATTCAAATCACGTATTCGCTATACAGAGCGGATTTTGAATCCACTATAACGTTTGAATTCGCTGTATCCTAAACAAACATGGATTCTATCGTTCAACATATGTAAAGCATTGCTTGTAGTGTGGATTTACACCACTCATCCCAGCTGTTTGCAAGGATTACCCATGTACTGCACATTTCCATTGATAGCAAGAATATAAATGACATTGAATCGATAATAGCTATGCTAGGAAGCTGAATGCCAATAACACTTACCTCAGCATCATTAAATTGATCATCCCTAAACTAAGAAATACCTGGTATTTCGAATTTGTTACCTATAAGGAATTAAAAAAGGGAAGCTATTGGCATCTGCTATTTAAGGAAGTTCTTAATCTTAACACACATCAGTAATTCCAATGATTGACAAAAGTATATACTCTTTCAACATACCTTAATTCAACCAGAAAAATATTTTTATAAAGACATTACTCACAGCAATTCCTCTCGTCTTGTCCCCACGGGCAGTCCACCTTGCCGTCACACATGTGGGATTGGGAGATACAGCGCTGATTCCCACAGTGGACGTCGCCAGTTCTCTTGCAGACCCTGCAGTTGAGCTCATCAGACCTGTCGGCGCAGTCCACGTGGCCGTCACAGCGCCAGTCGTGCGGGATGCAGCGTTTGACGTCGCATTGGAAACCGGTGGGGCATACTGTGGAAAGGATGATGATATAGGAGGGCTTAAGGATGATTTTTTTAATAGTGAAGATGAGACGAGCAAAGAGCTTGCTGGTAAAAGTCACAGTGCTCGTAAACTAGAGCTAGCAATTAACGGCATTTACCACACAATGGATGTTAAGTCTTTTAATGATTGATGGCAGAAATAAACAGTAGGTAATTGGTGGATTTTTTTATAATTATTATTGTAGTAATTATTAAATCATTGATGTATTATCTTAGTGCACCAAACTTATTAATCGGTAAACGACCATATAAATATTTTATAATTCAAATTCAAGTTGCTAATAAATCGAAGTTATGTAGTAGTATTTACAAAGCGAGTGAATTTGGGCATAATATACAGTACATTTATTTTTTCAGTCGTGCTTGAGGTCGTAAAATAAATCGCATCAAACAGTAAAAACCACATCGATTGAAATCTATGGCGGAAAAACATCGTAAAACTTACTATCTTCCGCCCGCGCCGGTGTCGATCATCCTTTTCACGTTTTATACCGAGATATGTGATTCAGAAGCGTTTATATTTTATTTTTATGTGCTTTTCATTCAATCTACTAATTCGGAAGATGTGGTATCTAGTTGTAAGTATTTATGTTGTTTAAAGTAGTACAGTTATTAAACACATTACAAGTTTAGTAGGTAATATTCCTGGTTTTAGTGGACTATTATTAATGTTTCCAACTATTGTATGTTTTCTTTCTGATTAATTTCTATGCGGGTTAAAGACGCGCTAGCGTGAGACTCGCCGAGCTCCGGAGCTTGGAGCCATTTCTTTGCGTGCCCCTGTTGGTCCTGGCTGACAGGAGTTGCCATGGTGGGTATATGGGCGGTAAAGTCTCTAAGCCTATCTTTACGGTTAATTTATTGTTTCCATTTGTAACTATTAATTAATTAAGGGAGATTGTTGTTAATAACTAGACCAGAAATTTAATGGGTTTCGCGGAGACCCTATAACTGACTCTATAATCATTTGGCGATGTCATGTCGGTGTAAAAAATAATATATAGAATCGGTTTTTTAGTTGAGATATATCCATAATTACAACAAAAGCACTCACCAGGCTTGGAGGCGCGGAACCTGGCCTCCTTGACCTCCCTATTCCCGAGACAGACGTCGGTGTCGATGGACTCCGGGAATATCTCGCACTGCAGGTAGTCCGGCATCGACAGCCCGAATACTTCCAGGAAGAAACCGCAACGCCGCATGGTTTCTGCATGAAATACACCATCACTGATTATTCTTAAAGCTATAAGAAAACTAGTAGAAGAGGTTGGTATTCGGTACTCCTTTAAAGCTGGTGCTCAATATGCACTGTACAAATGAATTCTAATTTATAACTGGTCTACATTTTTTTCTGTTATCCCAACTTGTATATTGATATTTTATACTATCATTATAATTGCGATAATATGTAATGCAGAAGGAATTATGCATGTACAATATGCAATCTGTTAGTGACAACGACAACGTAAATAGGAAAAGGCAGCAAAAGTCTGACCATACTACCATATCGGATTAATAGGCAGAAGAAGAAAGAGAGAATATTATTCTTACCTTGGCAAAGACTCCTGCAAGGCCGCACCATGTGGCCCAGCGGCCCACACTTGGGCACGAATAGTGAGCACAAAAACAGTGCCGTCAGTTCATAGCACCTCACATCCACTACCGCGTCGTAGATTTCTAGATCCTGTGCAAAATATTATAATCAATTATAATATCAGCCAGGGGTTCAACGTATTATTTTGACCTGTCACGTCAAGTTACTCAAGAGCATCGATCATAATTCTAGAGCTCTGAATCGTCCATTGGGCCAAGTGTAAAAGTCATGTTTCAAGTCTTGTGGAAAGCTCTCAGGCATGTAAGTTCCGTCATGACGTTTTCCTTCACTGTTAAAATAAGATAATATATGTAATTAACAATCAATACACATTCTAATCTCGGGTTTATCAGTACAGTTCATTTCCAACTAAGTTATCTCAAATTTGTAACGTTATTTATACAATTTAGTGAGTCTCAAAAGGTTAAGATACCGAAGCGCGTACTCTTAAAGGTCAAATGTTGACCTTTTCTTAAAGCATAATGTTCCATCTCATTATAATTATATCATCGGATGTTTATCTAGGGTAAGTACGTCAGATATTTTTCAAGGGAAATATTTTCGCCGCTTAATTTATTTTAAATTTGAATTTATTAGTCTGGTAATATCGAATATTATAGTCAAGGCTATAAGGGCGAATTTTGAGTCAAATTATAACGTCGGATTAAATACAACATTATTAACTAAAAAATTACAGATCATGTATTAATAAAATTGTCTACATTGTCATTTTTATTTGCAGTTAGGTTGTAACTTATTATTAGATAACTTTTATTCACTAATAAATATATGATACAAATAATTTAGTAAACGTGACGAAAATAGAAGTGTACAATGTATTTGTAATCCACAGTGTTAGTGTCAGTAGAGTAGGTATTAATTAATTTAAAATACTTTAAAATACACCATTATTTCAATTAGATTAGAGTAAAAGTAAACATTGTAAAGTGCAATTAAAACTGACTCCGCGAATATTCTCTCATTCCAAAAAACATAATAATGCAAATTGGATTTTTCGATTCATGATCAGTCCGGAGACAGAAATTTGTGCCCGATATGGCGATAGGCTTGCCTCCTAATCCCTATCACATACTAGGAAGTATATTACAAGGCGAAACGTGGGTGTCCTGGTTGCACCTCAGCCTACAGCCTTTTCAGGGCTTTTCCTGAGTTTATGTATGTATGTATAAAAAAACACGAATTTCAAACAACCAGTTTTAAATGTAAGCTCTCTAACATTGAATTTCCAAATGTATTGCCTATCGGGCGTGTTTGTTAAGGACAAACATCCATTGAAGTCTGACAATGATTGATTCCGTTGAAAGGTTGATTCGCTAATGACCAATGCCGCTTTGTATCGCCGCCGTGATTCGATCCTTTTGAGTTAAATCCATTAACAACCACAGACATAGAATTGAATGAGTATTTTTTAGACAAAATGAGACACCTGACATTTTTTAGGTATTATTTCTTTAGGCTCATCCCCGCCACTGCATGTAAACCAGGATCGGTGGAGGCACGCATTTTAATGATACTGAGAATTGACGCCCAGAGACACTGAAAATGTTTTAGTTGTTTTTTAACCCGTAACGATATATGTAAATAAAATAGTAAAAAGATTCCACGGGAATGTGTAACTGGTCTTTAACTCGCAACGAAATTCATCGAATAAAAGTTGGAAATAATTAACGTCGAATTATTTTCGAAGCAAAGCGAGATTAAATTATAAAGTAGACGTAATATATTACCGACCCCGGATAAAATAATATTTAGGCGTTCAGCAGAGCGTCTGTATTAAACATTATTTTCGGGAATTTATACCAAACCAAATGCCTTTAATGCGCAGAGTTAATTTTCCACTAATCTTACCAACATTCTTGAAGAATATGGTTCTACTGATCAAAACTGGACTAGACTCTTACGAATTATTGTCACATTTTAATTTAGTCCGTTTTCTATGTCCATGGTAACAACATTGTAAGCTGAATTAGACATATACGTACATATGTGTACGAATGTAACCGACATTTATGGGTACTGTGATTCGGCAGTTTAATTATTACATTGGTGTAATGGACGGTTAACTTTAACTGTCAGGTTCTCCGATCGACAATTTAATTAAGTTAATTATCTAAAGATAACAAATGTGTTGATTTCTTTATGTTACACATTAGAAATGAAAGCTAATCAGTGTACAACCCGCCACAACCCATGTAGTTTGTTTTCTAATACACATTCGGGATGTTTAAGAGAATCATAATGAACCTATTCAGTCCAGTAAAGCTATATAAATCAGCTAGAGATGATTAATCTATGATATTCGTTGATAGAACAGCTGACAGTAATGCTGCCTTATGTGAAAGAATTGAAAAAAATTGATTTTTTATTTGCTCAAATAATATTTTATTTCACCAACAACTTTTATATGACGACTAGTCCACCCTTAATTAATTTCCTTTCATAATTAAAAGCCTAATCTACATCGAACAACACGCGTCGCGTCCATCAGAACGAACAGTTTCTCAACCTATCAATAAAGCTATAAAATAATTACGCAAACCCCAGTACGTGATTCGACACTCCGCGTAGAGATTACCGCTCGCTAATTAATTGGACCCCGGGCTTTGATCCCACGAGTTCGATATCGGGACGGAGTTCAGTTAATGTTGGCTCGCTATTCGCTCCAACATCTAACGACATTTACATCAAAGCTGAAATATGTTTGTCTTCGCATTATCGAGCTGTGTTTAATCATGCGGTACTTAACTGTTGAGATTTGTTTTGTCTTTGTGTCTCAGTTGATAATGATGTGAGGCTGGGAGTTTGATTTGGAGCTTTATTTTACAGAAGTTCATGTAAAGAGTTTGTTTTTATGTCAGTGCTTTACGGTGGTAAAGTCCTTTATATTTTTGGATGTTCAGGAATTTTTTAGGCGTATTTATGTTTTTTTTTAATTGTTGTACTTTGCAATATAATTTAAAATATACTACAAAAAATTAGAGGTAATTAGTTAAACATATTTCAAGTCAGATGAAATCAAAATATTCTTTGTTTGATTTATCTGTGACAACATATTTTGCTTCGTCAGTCAATGCTATCATAGCTTCGCTTTTCATTATCATTAGTTGACAAAAGTCCATTGCTAACATAGGCCCTAATCCCACAGAATTGACCGCCAAAACTTATTTGAATCCATAACTCCAAATCCTCTAAACTCAACTATCTACCAAATCAAAAGCCCGTCTCATCAATAAATCAACACAAAGAGATTACAATATATTATAAGGCATTTTATGTGCACTTAAAAAGCCCTTAGTAATTAAGAGGCGGCCGGTGTTCGGGATCGTTAATGGCTATTTTACGATTCTGTATGAAAGGGATCCCTCGATCCGATACCCTCGCTCTTCTGAATTTCGATTATTAAGACCTCCAGTGTAGTATGTTTTTATAATTTTTTACAGATAATTTAAGTTGAGGGGTTTGCAGTTTAGTTAGTGTATCGTGTTTTATGTTGAAACGAATCAATTCAATAAATGGCGAGACGAGCATGCCATTTGCCTGATGTTAAGCGATGGAGTAGCAAAACCATACAACACCATTAATTACAAAGCAATACTTGGCATTTCAAAGCGCTCGCCATCCTGAGACATAAGATGTTAAGTCTCATTATGTCCAGTAATTACTCTGGCTACAATATCCTTCAAACCGGAATAAAAAATTGCATTGACGCTGCTGTTTGGCGGGAGAAATAGATATTGCGGTGATACGGCGTCCTCTCACATACGAGAGACTTACCAACAGAAAGAACAAACTTCCATGCTTTCAAAACACAAACTAAACTGTCAGTACCTGCTGCAAATAAGTTATTTACAGAAATTATTGAGGTCGCTTTTAAATTCTACCACTAGAGTCTAGACCAACAAAAATCATTCATACAACATACATTGCGTCATATTCTTGACTAAGACCTAAATTCCCCCAAATATGTGTAGCTTTTACTGAGGTTCAATTCAATTATAGGTTTTTACTATTACATTAATATCGAACATTCTTTTACAGGACTCTTTATAGCATATAGAAATCAACTACCATTAGTATATTTGTAATAGTATTATGTAATATAAAGGACCTAGGAAATGGGAGAATTCAATTTAGCAATATGGATTAATTAATTGTAAGCGAGTCCATTTGTATGCGCCGCGCCGCTGAGGACCCTGACGTATGTAATTGTCTTGATTAGATTTCGGAGCACAATGCTTATGGTAAGATATTACGTACATATGTTTTTTGTATATCAATTACCATTTATACATATTGTGGTAGATGTGATTATATTAATTGGAATCTCAAACAGAGTGTTGCGACAACAGTTCGCATACTAGAAATTATAAAATTATTGAGCGGCATTAATATTGAATATTTTTACTAGGTATATAGATTACTATAAGATATGTCACTTTGTCATGTACTTTACTTTATAAAATAATGATTGTGTACTATAATGATTTCCTTGAGCTATCGTCTTGTAGAATCAGTCTTCAGCTTTTAAGTATCAGAGTATTCGGTGGTTATCGAGTGAAAATAGGAGAGTTAATTTCATAACATGGATATAGAAAAAAAATTAAAAAACGCACCATACAAGATTCGATCGATACAATGAAGTCACTTTCCTCATAATATAAAAGTCATACATATAAATAAATGTAGGAAGTCACCTTTTGTACAATTCAGCTGTCCCGTACATCGAGTTTAGTTGTTGTTTAGTTGAAGCAAAGTTCACGTCTCGAGTAGATACTTCCCACTAGTAGTTTATTCGTAAAAGTTACAGTTGTAAGTTAGTGATTTCTACGCGATGTGTTTCGTAAGTAGGAGGACTGCATGTTTCTTACTCGAGTAAGATGTAACCAAAAGGAGAGTTTATGATTTTGACCCGTGTGTATTTTTATTCGTTGCTACATTACTTCAAAATTATTTATCATAATTTGACAAATGCGGTACTGGTAGTACCGTTTTTACCTCCACTAGTTATAGGCTATGTACTCGTAATATCTTGCTTAGTTCTTAAAGTCCCGATAAAAAAAAACAAATTTAGACTTGCCCTGTTGTAATATTTTACACTTAATTAACAGACTAAGTCCACATGTTTTTGGAATCAGGAGTATTTTTAAATTGTGCCTGCACGCTTAATGTATGTAAAACCATATACGGTATACCCACTCAGCGTTCATTGTCAGTCAAATAAAACAATATAATCAACACTTACTTGCTGAGCATCTCTCTGTCCAAAGTGGCCGATGTAGTTGGGGAACACGGTGAAGTTGTAGGAGATGCGGTGCTGCTGGCAGAAGCTGACGATGACGGGCAGGCACACGCCCGGCGCGGGGTTGCGCGAGCCCGGGGCCTCTGTGGGCGCCGGCCACGTCACGATCGTTGACCGATTCACCACTTGGGATACGTACTGTGAAAAGATAGGAGAGTAAGTATCTTGAAACTGATAATGAACCCTCGGAATGCTGTGGAAATAGGAAAACTACTATGGAAATCCTTGGATTCCTGTGGCTGTAGAATAAGAATTTAGAAGACGACGAAGCTGACGATGACGGATAGGCTTTCGCCCAGCGTGGGGTTGTGCGCGCCCGAGACTGCCGTAGGTGCCGGCCACGTCACCATCGTGGACGGATCGTAAACTGGTTCACTACTCGGGATACCTACTAGTGGACAAGTCTCCAGTTCACAATTTGCTCTTTGCTACGGAATGAACAATGATTAATTTCTGACTTCTATTAATTTAACTATTTGATTAATTTCTTTGAGAGGTGAAGCCAAATTAGACACGAACATAGTCTCGCTGAGCTTCAGTGCTCGGTTTTATTAAAAAATTTGCAAATTTCGATCCCGATTCACAGGAGTTGCAGTGGCAGATGTTGGGGCAGGATTTTCAGCCGTAACTTAGTAAGGCCTTGTAAAACTAGATTGGCTTTAACTCACGTTGATAAGAGATAGTTAAATAGCCCAGCCCCTTCGGCAGTATCTGATATAATTCTTTGAATCCATCAGTCAGATGTGTAATGAATGTAATTAATGTTTCAATAACAAATTCATGACCGGTAAGGTCATGAATTTGTTATTGAAACATTAATTATAAATTAAACTTACTGTCAATGTAAACAAAATAACAAGTAATAATTCTCTAGTTCTAAATCTAGTTTCTTATATTTACGCGAATGTTACACATTGAAATAAAACTATTTTCAATCCGCCCCGTGACCACGAAAGCTGTAAAGTAATCAAAACGTCGGGAAGTAAAAAAATGTTAAAATTAAACCAAATCGCGATAAAATCCGTAAAAAATACTTTTATTTTAATTTACTTTGTTTACAATACAACTCAACCCCCCGTAGTAACAAAAAACTAAAACGCAAAAGCTTTCGCGAGTTTAACCTTTACAAATCCGCGTAACAACATCAAAGACGTAACAAAATAGAGTTCTCGCGAAACAAAATGTAGAAAACAATACATGGAAAACGTATAAGAAACGGGCGGGCGGTGGGCGTGAGCGACGTTGTTGAAAAAGTTTGACAAACGAAAATTAAAACAATGGACATAAAAGGGGGCTCTAACAAGCGTATAGTGCCGCGGCCGCGAAAACACACAAATTCTGCAAACAGAGACGCATGGACGTTTCCTTTTTACATAAACAATAGGGTATTTGACTCATTTTTTTTTATTGGATTAATCAAAATGTATCCATATCCGAAATCTAGCAAACAAAGCATTTTCTAAATCCATTCAGAATTAAACAAGTTAGAAACTTTTTAAATCTAGTAGTGGGGGTAATAGAAAAGGGATGCAAAACAAAGTAAGTGACGTCACTGTGCATTATAGTGCATAATAGCGTGCGGGTGTGAAAGAGACGGTAAGATGTCCCCACTACGTCCCAACTCTTTCATTTAAAATACTAATATTTGCCTCATGTTACAAGCTACTTTATCACTGTTTTCACAAAACTGTTTCGTTTTAATGGCGCTTCTGTTTGTCTGCAAAATAATACAAAAATTCGATTATAGTCAAATACCCAATTGTGAACTGTGGAAAGAATGACTTGCGCCTTTGGTCTTTAAGGTGTATTGAAAATAATGAGTCTTGCGTCGCAGTGCGTGATGAATGACGATAAGAAAAAGGGTCATGTTGCGCCAATTACACTGTTAAAATATGTATTTATATTATATACACTGACAAAAGAAAGTGATACAAATGCGCCTGATCGTTAGTAAATAGCATTCCACATAGCAATATCAACCGCCGACAAACACTCATCTTTCGCCGATAGACAAACTTACTTTCGTCTGGCCGAAACCGGATAAATATGCGCTGAACCAATAAAACATTTGCGTGTCAAATGTCAGTTTAACAGAATTTTTATCTTCAGTGCATTGGCTGGAGAATTATAACGAACAACGAATTCTTGCTTATCTATTCGTTACAAAACACACTGAATTGTGTGATATCCAAAAATGTATTTACAAAATCCCCTGCATCAAAGACCAACGTTATCTGTAAAATTCCAAATAATATTTCCCCCATTACCTGTTTCATCCCACGCTTGTTTTGATTGTTTTGTGGAGAACCACTTTTCGGTACGACCGTTTGAAATTAAAATCTCGTTCTTTGCGTGATCTTGTTACTGGAAACCGCTGCTATTGTTTTTGCTTTCCATCAGTTTAATTTTTAGAAAGGGATTTAAATAGCTTTTATGAGTTTTGGCACTTTCTGTATTCTAAGCAAGAAGTTGTGTAACTAGGGGCTGTAATTTTGTTCAAAAGGGTTTTTGTAGTTTGATATATTAACTGCTCTGACTATTAATGAACTGCTCTGATTTAAACCAACTTGTAAGTTTTGTAATAATCACTACATTGTAAACTGGTTTTGAAAAGAGCAACACTAGAGTTTCTTGCCCATTCTTCTCTAGTGAAAACCGGTTTCCGAACCGGGTGGTAGTTCAAAAAATGACTGAATCTAAACAATGTTGAACATTTTAATGGATTCAATAAATTATTTTCATTTCATTTCATTTCATAACAATTCGAGGAAGGATGGGTTACCTAGTCGAGTTATGTAGCTGCTAAACGAAAAATGTGTCAGTTGCCTTTATATTACTGGAAAATGGATTATAATCGAGTTGGATTATCTATTTATTAAAAGAAAATTATGAAATGCCAATACTCGTCTTCTTTGAATGAATGAATGAAATCTGATAATTTTTATTATTACATTATATTTCATTATCCTCAAACAAGCATGTTCGGGTCCTTGATTTCGGCCGTATAAGAAGATTATTACTCCCACGAAGTTTCAGCTGTTTACTTCCAAATAAATAAGGGAGAAAATATTCCAGGGAGGGATTGAGAGGCGCATCACTCAGCAAAAATATTAAACTCACTTCTCAACTTACAGGATATTCATTACGTTTTGGGGGTCCGACCCCTAAGTCGTCCTGAGTTCATCCCTGTACACTGATATCAAAGGCACTCGGTCGCTAATCAATCCGTGATGTATCTTTTCGTCAAAAATAAGTCTTATTCGTTTCGTTTTTTAGCTTCGTAGACATTTATCATATTTTTCCTTTATGGGGTTTGATACAAATAATTATATAAATTGGATATTATTGGTAATGAATTGACCCGGCTTTTCTATTTTTGATCTTGTCCGACCTATGAGCATCACTGCCCCCAAGAAGAACCAGCTTATACACATACAGCACCTACAAACAGATGCATTATTCTCCCATTGTCGCATAAACATAAAAGTACCAGACGGATAGCTGAAAAGTTAGGTATACGTACTTGTACAGCAGGGTTGGCTCGGAAGTAGGCGAAGAGTGCGCCGGTGATGACGAGCAGCGCCACGGCGTTGAGCGCCAACTGCATCAGCCGAAACTTGTGCGGCGATGCCTCCGAACCGCCGCCACGCATGTCGCGCAGCATCTACGATGTGTAATAATATACACGTGACATTGTTTAATATTCATGGGATTTCTACTGACTGGATAGCAACTACAAACTGAATAACGCCCTCTATATTCTTACAAATTCATCCAAAAGACGCATGGTGGTCTTACAGTAAAATACTAATCAAATGTCGTAAGTATCAGAAAATCAATGACCCTGCTCTTTTCGCAGCAAAGATTAATCCACTTCAGTTGTCTATGATGCAATGCCAACATACTGTTTATTCATTCATTAGTACCTCCCTACAATAGCTTTAAAAAGCTACAACGTGGCTCTTCCACTCCAAAGATACAAGAAAATATTCCAACCTATAAGATAATAATACAAAGTGTAGAATGAAAGCGATGCGAGTGCATGGTGTCGGGCGCTGGTTATCGGTCGGCGCCGCGTCTTGTAGCAGCTAACAAAGTGATCGCGGCTCGTTTTGCCACTCGCTGGGGATCGCCTTACTGGGAGGCGCAAGGTGTAAGCTCCAGCGGAATTTAGTGTTATATTATAGGTTTTATGTCGGCGAATTTGTGTAGTGGGAATATGTTTTAGATCATTTGCCAGTGAGGATAGAGAAATTTCTGTCAGTTTTCGGGTCAAAAAATATCTTATGAGTTGCCTGGGACTGGAGTTTGCGATGTTTGGTAAGCTGGTTTGTAAGTATTTCATTTTTGGTTACGTGCAAAAATATAATTAGTACCTATCCTAGCAATTTTGATGATGATATTATTTCGGTGTAACATAAAAGCGTTATAGAACAAACAACTTAAAAAAACGTTCACTTTTTAATCTGTATACATTTTACACACAATGTGTAAAATGTTTCTTGAATGGCTTAAAGTCGTTTGGTTTCTCATTAAAAGTATACATTAAATCAAATAGCAGGTAAAGGTAGACTTGAACAAACAAATACCCGAGCAATATTCCATATTAGTTTCGTATGGAATAAGAAAAGCATATAAACCTATTTTTCTCCAAATCACTAAAATGCTCATTGGGTATTACGGCTTTGAACAGCCGGACATTATCTTCGTATTAACAAAACGCTCACCATTCATGATAAACTCCATACAATTGAAAAGGAATTATCTAAGCTGGCAGTATGTAACGGAGCAGCGAGGCATCACAAGCTAGCCTGAGCGTTCTGTGCGGTGAACGCTCCGAGTGCTTGTGATCGCTTGTAAGCGCTGTAAGCGGTCTGAGCGCTGTCAGCCGTGCTCGACGATACCAACTCAAACAATACACTTTGTATTGCACATCGTGTTACTCGTGTTGTGTTTACTACTAGCTTCAAGGCATAGGTTCGCCTGGAATTTACTCGTTTCAGTTTTTTTTGTTTTTTCGTAAAAAAAATTATTTGACTTTACAATTTGTCCTGAAATAGGATTCGTGCCTCTTTCACATCTTCGGACGGTAACAATTTCACCGGTGGATGTCATAAAGGTCACCTCCGTCCACCCCTTCAGGGATACAAGGTTGAGCTTATGTATGATAGGTATCTAGGTAGATAGGTTATCACCAGCCTACCAAAAAAATTCCATGGCGCTATCGCGCTGGACAAAGTATTTTATACTCTATAAAGTCACTACAGGAAAGAAGAAAACACCTGGTCGAAACCTAATATTTCACTACCACATACAGTTCTTATCCGAGAAAATACGATTACACTACCAACCGATTCCCTTCGACAATTCAACATAATTCAAAACAATTAATCAGCTCATGAAGCCATTGCCATCAACTTTGTTTATTTGATTGCAAACGAATTAATCCAATACAAAAGTTTCCAATAGCTTGTGTAAACTTAATTTTAAATTCCTTTTCTCAACAATAAAAGTTTAATTAAAATGTTTCGACTTGTTGCACGCGGCTCCGCTAATTACTTTGCGCACTAATTTGTTTTTCAAAAAACACATTTACTCTCTATTTATTTAATTGCGATGATTTAAATAATTATAAGAATAATTTTGAAAAGTATTGTATTAGATTGTCCACAATAATTATAATGAAATTATCTCTTCAAACAAACAGCATTAGAGTGGTATACCGGACTGTTCTGGGAGAGGTAGAGCCATGTTTTAATGTTACGTATAATTCGTTAATATCGTTTTTATACCAATAACTCCACAGTTAATGGCATCCATCCGCATTTGATGGTAGTAATTCCATCATAGAGATCCATTCAAATGTGTCGTGTTTTGAGTTCAGTGTGTTTACATATCTCTTGTTTGCATAGTGACAACATTGTGTCTATCAGCGAGATAAACGTTTTACCACAAGGAGCGCTGTAATAACATCATTATGCCCGTATAATAGCGCCTTAAATCCTCTAGTTTATATACATGCTCAAATACATTCCATTAGATAAAAAGCCTTAAGTTCACAACACAAGGTTGAAAAACAATTTCCTTTCAGCAAAGAAACTGTCCTCTAAAACAAAAAGAGCTCACAAAGCGCAGTTTGCTCGGCCCACGCCGCATTACAGCCTAGTCTAAGGAAACAATCTAACGGTCGCCCATAAAAGTACGTAGGAAGCAATCTTGTACCGGGTAAACACTAATATGTGCGGCTCTGTGTACCCCGCGCCGCACTGTGTGTACTGAGCGCTGTACAGTGCGCCGCGCAGATATGTCGTTGATTAGAAACCGTCTTTGAAATGTGTTCTTATTTCTTTAAAGTTTTATTGGATGTCGGAAGCGGTTATGCTATACATCTTGAGGGTATTATTGAGACTAGTGGTGCTCAGTTTTGACAGCCTCCGTGGCGCAGTTGGTTGGACGCCGCCTGTGAAACGAGAGGCCGCGAGTTCGATCCCCGCACCGAGACAAATGTTTGTGTGAACCACAAACATTTGTTTCGGGTCTGGGTGTTTGTGAGACCGAAAAGTCTCTCGTAGTTTCTGATACCCACGATACAAGACTCGATCTTAGTGTGGGGTTAGGACTATGTATGTGACTGTTGGGTGTATTTATTTATTTATTCATTTAGTTTTCGCGTTTAGTCCTAGAATCGAGATAACTAAAGCCCAACAGACGAACGAATCGGTATCACAGATATTATTCCAGAAAGATGCTGCGCCACTTTTATTGGCAAAAATAATGAATACTAGTACACAGATGTATATTTAAGGTAAACAGAATTTCGCGAGGGCGCATAAAGCGAAATTGAATGGAATTGCGTAAACACGTAGATTGCGCGACGGAATTGTCATCACCACCTTCTGTTTGCACAGACAAGCCTGTACAATTACATAACAATAACAAATAATAATCACAAAACCTCGATAAGGGAATTTAATAAACAGCGGAGAGACGCCCATTGCTCGGAACTCCTCTACTATCGGACATCGACAAAGAAAATAACCAGATTTTCGTAGAGAGGAATGACTAGGAAAGTAAGTCTGCCATTGACTGAAGTAACGATAAGTCTCTAACAAATTATTTCTAGACATATAGTAGACAAGCTTATCCAAAAAGACACGAAGTCATCTACATTGTAAAGTGGTTTCTTAGATTTACGCGAATGTTACACATTGAAAAAAAACTAATTTTTACGTCGTCACGTGGTCAAATTAATGGTAGTTAAATTGTAACAGTCACCACGAAAGCTGTAAAGCAATCGAAACGTCGAAAAGTTAAAAAGTGTAAAAATGAAACCAAATCGCGATAAAATCCGTAAAAGATAGTTTTAGTTCATATACATTGTGTTTGGATAACGTATTATCTCTCTCTCCCTCTTTAGCCACAGGAAGACCACTATTAAAAATAGAACTCCCCTAAGAATTTTCATAGAAATTGATTGGATGTTGTCTAAAGTCATACCTAGTAATAATATAAAAGTAGTAATAGTAGTAAAAGTAATATTTAAAAATTATCACGCAACCATTGAACATTTATTTCAGAAGCCATAAAAGTGGGACACAAAATGCCAGCAGTATATGATAAAATGTAAAATTTTTATATCGAATGCGAATCGAATCAAACGCAATAAAAGTGCCCTTAGTTTGAAGTGCGCGCGACAGGCGTTTCGGCCCGAGAGTGCTTCCCGTGAAATGATGCCAATGAATATTCATTTCACAATTTCGTCCACTATTTTATAGCTCGCGTCAGTACGAGACTTTCTTTAAACTTTTTTTTTTAATCCAAGACCTAGCTTTTGTAGTTCAGCTGTCTAAATTCAAGTTGGATCAGCATTTTACACAAACAAATGAAAGAAATCTTTATTCAAATAGTTTCACGGATCTTTTGAATAATTAGATACGACTGCTTCGAAACGTATTATAGTTGTGAAGAAGAAATGGTGCAAAAAACTTCTTCTGTAATTTTTTATAGTGGCATGATAGAGTAACTAAAAAGCAGCTAATGATAATCGTAATGCAGTTAAGATAGGGTATGCCCTGATCAGATATGGTATTTGATTGCCCTTTGACAGATTATGCCGGCCGACTTAAAACCACACAATTATACTCAGGTTGAACTAGAATCGCGAGAGGGGTTTTCAATCATTGTGTGCGATGATACTATTCAAGCGAATATACAAACCCTAGAACCAGCAATATTAATTAACAACGGGATCAAGATCTCCGCTCACTTATAATATTTTACTCTTAAACATACATCTGTTTAGATAAAAAAAAATTGCTTATAAACCACCAATAAATTCAAAGAGTAAATTTGAAATAAATTCACTCCAATAAAACTTCTTGCTACCACGACCTATAAATACTTATCAAGTTAAGTCCGACTTGAAAATGATATAATTCAACCCATTTAAAATATCTTTCTGCAAGAATATAAAGCGAGGAATTTACGTACGTTTGAAATTGACTTATAATAATTGCACAAGTGCAGTGTTCTTGACAAAGAGTAATGGAGTGCTCGTTTCCTCCTATTTAAGTGTTCTCCAACCAACACAAATGAATTGTAACGGTATAAACCGCCACAAGCGTACCGCATGATGAAAATAAATAATAGAAATGTGAAATATGCTTGTTGATATTTTCATAGCAACGTGGCACGATATTAAAATGTTTTTATGTACATATTGATATCCAAATAATGAGCGAGACGATAACGTAGGGAACTTATTCTACGACAGAAATTCGAAGACTTTTTACGATACAATATTCTTTATCTTTATTTGCGAACTTCTTATCAGATATTATTTTCGCTATACTAAAAATAAGTTGAATGCGCAAATAATTTATCCATTCGAATTCATATTGTATTGTATCAGCCCATATACGACCCACTGCAAGGCACGGGCCTACTCTACAATCGAGGGTACGATTCAGAGTGGTTAGGCCACCACGCTGGCCTAGTGCGGGTTGGCGGACTTTACATACCATAGAAATTCTTAAAAAAATCGAATTCACGGTAAGAAATTTATATCCCTTAATCATGAACAGCGCTCAATAAGCCTACGAAATGAATCGAGAAGAAGTTGAAAGGACCTGCAAGGATTAATTTCAATTGGATCTAAATGTACAGGTAATAATAAATTGAACTCACCCTATGATGCAGCGACATGTTGCTTCCATTCTGAAATCTGACTATCGTCTGCAGCGACGCCGGCGTCGACATACTCTTGGTGATGGACGAGTTCCCTGACTCCTTCTCCTGCTGCTCTTTCAACAGTAGTCCGCGGGCGATTTTCGCGTTTAAACTCTTGTTCACGTGCTGGTGAGGCAACAACGGCGCCTCCATAGTCTTCGTCGTGTATGACGGGGACGACGTTTGACTAAACGAGTCCGACGACACATTTGAATCTTGTCTGACGCTTATATTCGATCCTGAACTTGGCGACCGTTTTATCGGTTGTGTATTTTGTGGCGCTGGTGTCGGGCTGAACGGTGTATCTGGTATTTTCTGCGGCGGTCTTCTGGGTATGGGTGGTTGTGGGTTTCTGTTGCAGTCGAGTCTGGGTTGTGGAGGGATTGGGGCGACTGTTCTTCTGTTGCCATTAGGGTCTGTCGCGGGGCTGGTGGCGGGCGGGCGGGGTGGCGTGGGCGGAGGGACTCGGCGCGGGGGCTGCGGCGAGGTCCTGCGGGGCGGCGCGGGGGGCGGCACGGGCAGCGGCGCGGGCGCGACGGGCGCCGTGCGCTGCGGCACGGGCGGCGGCGCAGGCGGCATCACTGGCTGGATTTGTGGCGGAGGTTGTAACTGCAACAACCGGTAGTGTTACCAACAATTCCACTGCTGCTTTTTCTTCTTTTTCTACGACAACTATAATTCCACCGTTGAACATAGTTTAGTTATTTTCTGGTAATAACTAATATATACTGCTAATGATATCGTTTTCAAAACACGCAGTGAATTACTAAAAATATTTTTTAAATATTATAAATTTGAGTTGAAATTAAATCAATGCTTTAAAGTTGCATAAACCGTAGACGTTTGCTCTAGATCCGGTTATTTGTGGTTGTATTTATTTATGTAAATGCATTCATAGCTGGTAGAAACCCTAGTTCACATTTAAACGAAATCAATCGGTATTAAAAGATTTGCGTCTGCCTGTATGAAATAAATGAATAGACGGCAGAACGACTGTGTATTTGTTCGTGTTCTCAAAGATTGAGCATTATTCCTAAGAATGGATCTAGTGATACAAAAGTTGTGTTCAGTTCAATACACAACGCTGCTATGGCACATAATGCTCGTTCTTTTATTGCAGTTTGTTACTTTACAAAGCTGGATTATATTGAGCTCGCAAATGTACGTAGTTATAATATTTGAATTTTGAACATTTTTAAATCTATGTATATAAACTGCCAAAAGCTATCAACATCATCCTCAGGTGATTATCATCAATTGCTTAACTTCAAGTAGGTATTTCAACTGCAGAAAATGTCTTAAATTCAGCAAAATTCTGCAATCTTTAATAAGTCATCTGCTCGTTTTTCGTGATCGTCCAATGTAGTGCTGACTGATACGTAGCTAGCACTCGAGAATAATCTAGACCCTTTTGGCTACGCTACCACTCTCACGCACCATAAAAACACATAGCCTTTTACTCACTTTCGGTATATGAGGCCGTGGTGGCCCTAGTCTCGAGGGCGGGCAGTACGGCAGCGCGTCGGAGGGGCAGTACACAAAGCCCGATGGACGAGGCGGCTGCGGGGCGCACGCGGCCGTCGAGTGCCGCCGAGGGGTCCCCGTCGACGGCCGCAGCAGCTCCAGCAGCTTCTCCCCAGGGGTCGCTGCCAGGCTGCCGGCGCGCCCACATCTGGGGAAAAAGTGGTGCTTAAGAATTGTAGTAACGGACAGGTAAGCGACGACAAAATCTGCCTGCGCTAATGTCTCAAAGTCAGCTACAAGTTAAAGAAGAAATTAAACATTGACTTCGTCGTCAATGGACTTGGTCTTAATATTGAGGACGCCAAATACGAAGTAAATTGTGTATGCATTTATGTTCATATAAATAGACTATCAGGACATTGTTCAGTTATATTCGGCCATCTCTCCTATAACCGAATAGGTCACTATAAGTTGTTAGCAAACAAAATGCCAGAAATATAATTAATTGCAGATATTATGAACATGCTTTCAGCTGCTTTTTTTTAGATTATCCGCTTCTACAGCTAAACCAGCTTTATTACACAGAAATATTTCCCATTAACTCCTTTATCCCTATTCGACCACAGTCAATTAAGCCCGCCCCAGAAACACCAAAATTTCCATCGAGTGAAATCGATCCATTACAGGTAGTATTAGCGGCAGACCGCGCGGTGATTATGCATTCGATTGTCCACATTGATTGTGTCCACGTTGATTAAACGTCCTGCCTAATGAATGGACTTCCAAGCGGACGTGTGGATAGCGAGTCTTTATGTGGCTGTAGAAACAGCGGTGTGGATGGCGTAGGCGTGAGCGATTTTAGCACAATGGTAATTATATGGACATTTTGGCAACGCTAGGATTGCTTCTGTTTTTAATTACACAAACCCCAGACATGCCCAAAATTTATTTTTACAATTCCGTTCATTATTAACAACGTAATTTAATTCTTAGTCTAACCGCTGATCGAAAATCAAATAATATAACATAAATAAAGAGTTTCCCTTTACTGAAACTTCACGATTTAAAACTTTGAAGTAAGTAATCATAGTTAACCAAATGATTATAGCCTTGACTACGAAAAGCAACATAACCCTTAGCTTAGTCTTACATTATTTCAAAACAGTTAAATATTCATAAATATGCACAAATCTACACGAGATTTACCTCTTCATTATTTCTACATTGAAACGCTTTGCTCTATTTAAATAAACTTTGTTAACATCTCAATGTAACGAAACCTTATCTACATTTAATTTACTCCGCTCAGAGATAACGTCCTGATTGACGTGTTCAATGGAGACTCCAATTTCCTATAAAATTTCATTCGCTTCCTTTATTGTCTTTGGGATCGGAACCCGATGTTCTTGCATTTTGTTTGTTGAAGATAAGAATTACTTATTGGTTATTATGTTAAACAATGTTTGGATTAAAATTCAAAAAGGAAAAAAAATATGAATAAGTACTAGTGTTTCATTGCATAAAGGAATCAAAAAGGGCAGACTCGACTAGAGTGTTACCACTGTCTCACTGAAACTGACGTGAAACGTCGGCTTTGTTGTTCTCCATTAAGACAGTGAGATTACGAGTGGCCCACACCTCTTTTCTCATCCTGAACTTTTTCTAACCATTTCTCCGCCACTAATGCGAAACGGTTATGTATGTACAATTTAAGAGTTTGAGATGTTCGTGCTCAATAATAATAACAAAGAGTAAAGTAAACGGATCATCCGTTTACTTGTTTGCTGGACCTCCTCAATATAAAATTAATACACAAATATTCTGTTATCCTGATAACTGTCCCATTAACTAATACAACATAAAATGAAGGTTGCTCATCTAGTGGCTCCACATTTCTATACAAACGCTAATGACAAGTGTACACTTGTCCGTGTGTTGTGTTGTTTGTCACATAATGGCCTACATATAAATATACGAAGGGAACTAAACAGTGATGGCGGCATTTATTACATTATAATGCTAAGTGCCCACTAGGCGCGTCGTGGACGTCGCATTACTTTTTACTATGACTAGAACATTTTCAATATAACATCAAATTAGAACGTATATTGTTGCTAAGGTAGCTTTTTGTTCGGGTTTTTGTTCTCAGAATCAGTTCTCAGTAACCCGTTTTAAAACGGTGGTAGGAAGTATTAGAAGTAATAAGTAATTCCTCACGTTTCAATGTCTTTGAAAAAGAAATACAACGATGTTACATATTAATAGATTTGACAAGCCGCAATTTTTTTTTTTCTTATCTTAGTGAAAGATTATTTGAATAAAGAAAGTTATCCAGAGGATAATTGTTTCTTAGATTTACGCGAATGTTACACATTGAAATAAAACTATTTTTACGGATTTTATCGCGATTTGGTTTACGCCCCGTGACCACGAAAGCTGAAAAGCAATCGAAACGTCGGGAAGTTAAAAAACGTAAAAAGTTATCCAGAGGATAATAGAAAGTAAGTAAATTATTGTAAGCTGATGATCATCATAAAAATTGACAATTCTCATAGCTACCGAAATTTAAATACTTTTGAACCATTGTATTCCTACAAACTACTTTAGCCTATAAACGTGTAAGTCTTGTGAGGCCTCTGCCACCTACAATGTCCTTCATAATTCTTACTAGTAATTTCCTAGTAATTTCCTCCGGGGATGGATGACAGCGAATAAATCTTGCCGAGCGACGTCACGCCACGTCATACCCCATCATACCCGTCATACGCGAATGACGGAATAAGCTCCCATCCGAAGGATTAAATCCTCTTCCTTTAAACGGATCTTTTGATCATACATTTGTTTAAGATGGCACTTTGTTTGTTTGAGAAAGGAAATGATAATTATACAAATAAAACATAAGTAAAGATTTCCAATTTCTCGATTTTGGCATACTACCTTCGCTTCGTCTACTTTCGTTGAAATCTTCATGCATTCTAGTCTGATTAGGGTTCTATTAACCTGGCCCATGCCTAAGGTGCCATCGGTCTGGTTGAGGTAGGGTGGACCCCTTCAGACTTTTCCATTCACACTCGTCTCATGTATCTATATTCTGTTTTTTAAACGCCTTTTAACTATCCCTGATCACTAAAGAGTAAGAGGGACACTTGGGTAAGAAACCGGCTACGAAATGTATATATACGATAGATATTTTTGTCAATCATAAATAATTGTACCAGGCTTAGGGTTTTATTAAACCAAAAAGTCCTTCGTAGATTCTGATACTCATGAAACAAAATATAGTATCCGCTATGTGTGTAGCTCTTGGGTGTATTTATTTGTGTCGAACATTATCATTTATTAAACTGATGAGTTCACAATATTATGTATTCGTTGCCTCGAATCGAATTATATTGTTGGCAGTGTTCGAGTTCAACCAATTTTCGCGGTTCACCAACTGGAACTGAAACCGCTAAAATATTGTGTTTGCTTATGTTTCCAGTAATAAATTAATCTATTTGAATTTTATTTCAAGTTATGTGAACTATATTATTTATTGGGCTTATTTATGGCCTAATCCCTCTTACATGAACTATCATTTGTAGAAAAGCCCCGTGCTCCACAGTATGCGTTTATGAGGTGGCACAGTACAGTTATTAGGATCATAACTTTATAATTTACTCACAACATTACTGTCAGACATTTAAGTAGACATAAATTAATTTAAAATTACAAAACACATGTCACTTCTCAATATTACAACAATAACAATTCTGCGTAATACGTAACGTCAAACAATTTATCTCCGGCATTTTGTCGACGCCCTGACAAACTGTTTTGGAAACGTCATACGTGACAGCCGCCATTAGGTGTGTCGCGATCAGAAACAATGTGCGGGGACTTTACAAAAGTATAATTCACTTCTTGAGTGGCGCCGCGCCGTGACATGTGACAAATAACTTTTTAAAGCAAATTTTCGCTCAATATGAGGAATGCCCCTTTTAGATTTTGCCTACATAAACTTCGAAGGTAGTTACATACTAATATTTATTCGCTCCTAATCAGATTATCCTTTTCCTTGCTATAACTTTTCCTAATATGGTCTGAAGATAATGAAAATAATTCCTGGACTACAAACATTTTGTGGCTTAGCTTAAAATTATTGAAGAATGCTAGAATTCTGCGTTTATGTTCTAGTTGCTGCCAATAATTACGAAAGTTCTCGAATAGTTGTCTATTAAATGTTTTAGAGAAATATTTGTTTGCTAAAATCTATTTAACAAAGGCGTTAGAAACCGTAAACAATTCCTAATTGTTGTGGCAGGCGGCTTAGGAATACAAACAACTATTCAGGTAGAATAAAGTGGTTTAAATTCTATCAATATAAATGTGAAAGTTTGTGACGTTGTTATTTGTATGAATGTTTGTTACTGTTTCACAGATATATTATGTTCATATTCTTAGTCGATGGCTTCTTCTTTGGCCGATGTATCTCACCTAGATTCAGCGCATATCCATATTGCAAAAATAATGTTGTTTATCTTTTTATGATCGGCTTCATTTCTAACTTTTTCTCCTTTTCGGAAGTAGGTCTTAGTGAATTTGGTGGACTTTACTTACACTTAGAACTCTTATGGCGAATTCAAGATGTACAATGATACGATGTTTTCCCTCAGCATTAAATTGTTCGATAATCAACAACAAAGAAGTAACTACAAAAAGTCAATGCGACCTGAAATAGTAATTGTTATTTACATTTAGGTAATTCGGTCTGTTTCCAATAAAAGTGTAGCTCATTGAATGCTCCGCAAATTACAATACTCATTCTGCTTGGTAATTACGCTCATGCCCTAGTGTGGAAACCAAAGGCTGTCATTCGGTATTGTTAGAGGAAAATGGCTTGGCAACACCATGTCAATTTACTGTCGACTCTTTCTAGTACATTTGACAGCCTCTATGGCACTGTTGGGAGGAAACTGATTGTGAAACGGGAAGTGATGATTTCATTCCTCATTAAGACAAGAGTTAGTGTAATCGATAGGTTTTATTTTTTCAGGTTCCGGTGTTCTTCGAAATACTTGCGCAGATTAAATAATAGATTAATCAAGACATAACACATTGTTTATAGTACAACGACTGTTTGAAGCGATGTATTTGAATAGTGTACTGTAGCTTTATCGACCAACAAGGTTTCAGCACTTAACAAAATCTTATAACTATGTTAGTGACTTCTTAGGATCTAAGCATAAGTTTTGCGTCATAACACTATAACCCTTATAATTGAATTAGTATGACAATGCTGAATTGTGCATATTGTTTGGAAACCAAGACCTTCGAAAACATTCTGAAACTACCAAACCGAATACTGTCAACTGCGATGCCATTGAACATCGGTAACAAGGTTATTAAATTTAGAACTGTTCGAATGAATGATTCATGAATGAACATGTGACCGAGTGAATAGAGTATGTAAACGACAGCTTTACTATGTCGTTTCGTGGAACTGGGAAAGTTCTATTATGGTATTTCGGAGAAGCAACATACAACCAGCGACTAGTGTTGAATACATTTGTGATTCAATGATCGCTTGGGATGAATACAGTTACATTAGTTGTGCTAAATAGTAATTCACCCGTTTATTTTTATAGGTTTCTATGGTTTCAACATCATTATTTCCAGTTATATGGTACCTTTTGATTTCCTGCGGGTCTCCTCATTCTTGATTTGCTCATGTAGGGTTTTTTAGGACATGAGCTTAACAAATGAGTAAGCCTGCTGGTAAGCTACCACGCACCGTCTATTAACACTATGTTTGATAATCACAGGTATGTTGGCAGCCTTTGGAGAACCAAGAATGCAATACATTTAAATTCAAAATACAAAGATATAGACCGAAATTTCGTATTTAGCAACATCAAAAACAGAAATAAACAAACCATCAAAAGAAACGGGATTCGCAATCACACGATGAAAGATGAAATAAATTGATAAACACCAAACTTCGCAAATTAATCTCAGAGATAGCGAAGTGGTGATCTCTGGCGGCCGGTAAACACTTTACGTTTTTAATTGCCTGTAAAATTTGGTTTTTAATAAATAGATTTATGACTACGGCTAAATTTGTAGAGAATATTTCAAAAGATAAATAGTAAATACGGAATATAACATTAACAGGTCAACAAACTGATAAATCTGGTTCCTTTTAGGACTTGGTTAGTTTAGTAATTCAAACACTAAGTAGACTACAGTTAGAGGATTCCCGGATATTAGTTTTTTCAGAGACCACTTTCGTTAATTTATATGACTATATTATTGTGTACATACATGAGTACTATCGTAAAACTTAAAATTTTCTTCAAATACTGTATCTGAGTCAACTGATCTCTCACTTTATCTTTATCTATATTCGATTTATGCAAACGTTCCCTTATTATTGTATATTATTATTTGTCTTTTATTCTGCCTACATCTATTATTTATATAAATTTACCTCTCAATTTCAAATCTTACTACAATACCTGACGCGTACGGTTACAGCAAATCAGATTACACAATACGAATATTCAATCAAAGTTTTTCAAACACGATCCCGATTCTCACGTCACGAATTCCAGCGAAATAATTCCCGACGAGATGTTCCCCCGAGTTGGGACAAATTTATTAGATTACTTTTTTAATATGCTCGTAACTAGGCTGAATTGATCGAGTTCTCTTCGGGTCAGAGTAATGGCTTTTGGGCAGGTATGTATATCGTTCAGGCTTTTTATTACCGGTGTAGGCAAATAAGCTAGCGAGCCACCTGATGGTAAGCGGTCACCGTTGTTGATGGGCTTTTGCAATGTCAGGGGTAATGTCAAAAATGTTTTAACCATTATTAACTTCAGATCAATGGTGTCTACTCACTGTCACGTAGGATGCCATGATCGTACTAGACTTTATTAAATATAAAAAGTCAGCATTTTTGTACGTAGATTATTTCAGCTAATAACTTTCCCTAGTAATTTACGCGATGAATATTTCTTTGGTCTAATATGTTCATATCATGGTCATGGTACCCGAGGCGACGTAAAAATCAATACCTACCTCATACTTTAATCAATCATCCGTTTTATTAAACATTCCACGAACATATTATTATAATTCCTACAAAAATGTTTCTAACTTGTATTTTCGAAGTACCTTATTTCGACCCGATATTCCGAGAGAAAGCTATTACCTCGTATATGCTTAAAACCCAATAAATACTTATCAACGAATAAGGAATTCTTAGGATACGACAGGCATCCCATATTGTAACATTTGGGATTTTTGGCTAATATTTGAATAGTTTTGTGCACACAATATCAACTATACAGTTTGCCTCATCAAAAATACTTTACATTGCTTTAATCCGGCATAAGAAGTACGGTGAAGCAGCTTAGGTAGTGGTAAAAATTGATCGCCGTCCGCCACTTTTGAACGCTCATACTACATAAAACCGTAGATCATTTGCTGGACATTAAAACCAAATGAGGAAAAGAAAGAAGAAATAGGAGGCGAGCTAATTGCCGGATATATATTCCCCTCCAGATCATCTGTTATAAATTGTTTTTAACCGAACATCTCTCAAAAAGTTAAAGGCCTCACCTGAGATTCGAAACAAAGATCTCGCAGTTTATAGATGCCACTAAACCAATAAACCGACTAATTGAAATCCTGCCTAAACCCCGCAATCGAACGTATTAAAAAATACAAAAACAATGTAAAATTTTCAACACGTTAGAGATAAAGAGCGTTAAAATAAATAAAAGGAAAAGATAAACGTAACATAATAAAAGTGGATAGTAGGTAATAATGTGGAGAATGTCTGCCGGCGACAGTGGCTTGTTTCCGCGCCATCGGAAGACGCCGGAACGATTTACAGCGCACGACACGACATCACGATACGACCACGATATGTAATCGTTTTTAAATTACTTGTACTTTTTATTGCATAGCTTTAACAGCTATTTCATTCCGTTTATTATTTTATTTTGATCTCTGTATTAAACGATGTTTTTGTCATACATACATACATAAACTCACGCCTATGTCCCATTGGGGTAGGCAGAGACTATTGAGCGCCAAGTGCTACGGTCCATACATACCTCTTTCGCTTCATCCACTGTCATTAATCTTTGCATACACGCTCGTCGGTTTCGAGGACTCCGTATTTTCCGTCAATACTTATGGTCAATACCGTGTGTTTGCGGAAACAAATATATTTCAGTCAAATTTAAATTTATTATTTATTTATAGAGACAACTTCAGATAAATATATAAGTCAAAGAAACATTCATCCGTATTGAAATCGAACTTAGAAAAGCTTTAGTGGAAACTCGGTTTTAATGAAACATGAATGTGTTTCGTTTCAGGATCAACACATGCAAAGAATGGCAATTTCCTATCCCTCAATTATAGTCACTAGAAGGAGCCAGTGTAAAAAAACTCACAACTGTAGCACAGAAAGGCAACCATTCGGCATTCAGTTGCAGCATTAAAGCATCATTAATTTTATTACGACCAATCTTAGCAGCTCGCACACTCAGAATACAGCAACAATAGGAACTATATTTTAAACCGTGGCTCGACAATTGTCTTCCTCACTTGAATGTTATCTGAGAATTCTTTCAGTTTTCGCCTCGTGGTTCACTTTGGAGGAATGCAGCTATTTGTTCGTAAATCCCACATTTGTTTGCTGTCTTCCGGTTTATTTTGCTTTAAATGCGAGTAAGAGTTCCTACTAATTTAATAAAATATTTGAGTTGTTAGTATCATTATAAAATGGTAAGAAAAGTGGTTGAAAAGTTTTGTTGTTCAACTTTTTGTTGAATTTTTACTGCTACTTTTTAAAACTTGAAATCAACTTTCATTGTTTCTGGTCTAAATTAAACGTGTTAATATATTCAATTATCATTGTAAGGATTCATAAAATTGATACCACTTTGTGAGAGGTAAGAGTAACGTAACGTATCCAACCCCTCCTATAATGAATTTAAACTCCCGTAAGTCCTATTTCTTGCCTTCATTTCTTCCACATTCCATGTTAAAACAATTATTGCATCATCCCTTCTTTAAGTGTTATAATTATAAATATTTACGGTCATGTCGTTAAAAAAAATGTCAACAACCATCGCTACACCGAGTCGCGTCAACGAATTATCTCACGCTATTTCACAAAATAATGCTGCTGCTTGATTTCACTACCACGTATCTCATAAAAACGTCAACTAATGTTTATTTACGATAATGAATTGTTTCCCATTGAATTGACCACTCTTTTATAAATACAAACATCCCGCAATAACGTGAAAGGAATTGAAAGACGCGATAAAATCAAGTTGGATTCACACGTGCCGATGCGGATACGACACGTAGCGCGAGCTTGAGTGTCTTATTGTATCGGAGTCAAGCAGTGAGATAGTTTACAATGCGAGAACTTTTCAATACAATTATATTTATTTCAAACGTACACTCAATACTTTTTGAGAATAATTTAATTCCCAAACCGCATTTCCAAACCATCCTCTAATTACGTGAAAGAAATTGGAAGTCGCGATAAAATCAAGTTGGATTCACACCACACGACACGTAGCGTAAGTTTAATGTCTTGTTACTATTGCAGATAACAAATAGTTTACACCGCGACCTTTTCGCACGCCACTGGCCCGGTTTCCGCTTCCGCCTCGTGCATTTGTAAAAGCCGTCACAATGCCGGCAAATGCATATTATTTGAATAGTTTATGCTGTGGCATACGGAGGGGCTTTTAGACTTTTCCGTTGCGTTATTATCGGTATGGTAAGTTATACACTACGAAGTCTGTATGCTTGTTGTTGATGTGTTTTGAAAGGACACAGCAATGTTTGATTGAGTAATATCTCCATACTCTAAAGGAAAATTAATTACAGATGTTTTCTATCTCAATCCCCAACCCACAGAGATTTATTGAATATGATTTTTTAAACATATTGCGGGATAAATGAATTTGAAAACTGGCTTTTTGCCAACAATAAGAAGTTGTTACTTTTCTCTTTGTGTGTTTTTTCCCGTTAAAGATTCAGACATTGTAGCTACTTCACGTCAAGCCTCTCTATAATATTGAGCAAGACAAACTTCCCGGTCTTCCGGCGCGACGGGAAGAGGCCCTGCTCCATACACGCGGAGATTAGCTATCGAGTTTGATAACTGTATTTCTTTGATGTCTCTTTACGTTTGATTACTTTTAAAGGTGAGGAACAGGTGGGCGGAATATAACATCAGCAATATACGTCCCACAGCACGAATCTTACGATTATGAGATCTGTACAATTAAGAGAAGCCAAGGCATCTACAGCTCTAGCTTAGAACTGTAAGATGCTGGTGGTTATGGAAGAGAACTCACCGTCCCTTCACAGAGTCGATGACGCTGTCGGCGCTGCCGTCGGGCTGCAGCTGCATGCCGCCCTGCGCCCACGTCACTGTCAGCCAATCTGTAACAACACACATTTGTAGAGGTATATGTTTTTGAGACTATCAAAGTTCAGAAACTATTAGAATACCCATATGACTTAGTATCTTACTTTTGGGTGTACTTATTAAAATATGACTGCCTCGGTGTCATAGTTGTACTACGATTACAAAGCTGAGGTCTCGGGTTCGAATCCCAGGTCTGGCAAAGTGATATTTAATTTTTTCTAATTATTTATCAGCCCAGAGTCAGGAATTTGTGCACAATATTGCGGTAGGCTTGCCCCCTATCACATTGTGGGACGGAACATACAAGTGAAAAGTGGGTATGCTATTAGCACCTCTGTCTACCCCTTCTGGGAAAAAGGCGAGTATTAAAATATAAAAATATATTTAAATATAATGAACTGCTCTGAATTCAACTAAGCTGTGACTCCTGTATAACCACTGTATTGTAAACTTTTGAAAAGAGCAACGCTAGAGTTTCTCGCCGTTCTTCTCTGGTGAAAACAGCCTTGTGAAACGGGTGGTAGTGAAAAACAAAAAGTGACTGAATCTAAATAATGTATGACATTTTATGGGTTCAATACATATTCTCATTACATTTCATTATACTATTTTCTTAAGTTGCGCTGTGAGATCCACCTTTTGCGGATCATAAATATTCTACCACTAAAAATCCTAAGTCCCCATTATTAGACTTTATTACAATTATTCATAAATACGCTGTGTTCGACAAATTAATTTAGTTCATTACAAAATGAATTACACTACAATATAATCTTATTATCCTGTACAAAAGTTTGCAATAACTTTTATAGCCTTATTGTAACATTTTTCTAAGTTGAAAAGTTTAATTAAAACGTTTCGAGACTATTGTAGCACGCGGCTTAGCGGGAAGTTATTGTTTTAGTAATCTATTCATATTGTTAAAACAATATGGGTTATAATTGAAATTATTGACGTCGTCTTATTTGCTGTTCAATAATTTTTTCAACTGGTAATAAATTAAGTAAAATCCATATAGGCGCCGGCGAGAGATAGTCGCATTTTGCCATTCCACATTTTTTTATTGCATAGGTTTGGCAAACGGGCAGGTTATCTGTTGGTCAGTGATCACTGCCGTATGAACATCTACACCGCTTGGATCATTGATGTGGTGCCAATTAAATCGAAAGTGGAGCGGGAAGGAAACAGGATGGGGAGAGGAAATGTGTATTGGGATTCCGGTGATCTCACTCATCGAACAAAACGCGACAGCAAATCTGTCGCTTCTGTGAGACAGTGGTACCAAACCGGACGAGCCTACCCATTCCTACAGACAGCGTGACTACCATAATATAAAACACACTTAATGATTTTTCGTCGAAACCGGCTGTAAACAGCCTTAACACTAAGCATGATTGATTTCCCACCATCGGGTAGGGCTATTGCTGCCCAGGCGGATAATATCATGCCAAACTTCAAGAGAAGCCTTCAGACAACATTCATTACACTGAATTCACGCCTTTAACAATAAAAGGAAACTAGAAGGATAGTAAATATTATACCTTCCGCCACTCATATTAGAATATTTCGACAATAAATTATAACATTATACATTGTGCGGATATTCGCGAGTGATGGCGCACAATAACTCACGCCGCGTTATGAGTTTTTCTCCAAGTGTGCGGGTTCCCGCGGGACGACCGCTCCCGATCCTGACAGACGTATCTCATTTTAATCGTACCTCAGATTGTAGTTGTGGGTATGCTAGAATATTACTTTTATTGCGTAAAGTATTGTGAACTTCCTTGCTTTTTCATAAAAAAAGAGTAATCTAAGAGTATTCATTATACTCTTAGATTTTAAAATAGCTACTATTAAACCAATCCTAGATTAAGAGTATGGAGCTACGAAAACAATTAACAAAACTGAAGGCACTTATAAGTATTATGACATGGAAATGGGCACCATACCATAAGAAATCAACCCTGGGTTAAAACTTTATTTTAATTTGGATTCTTTACGGTAGGCAGCGATCTGCCAAAAGAAAATAACATTTAATATTCATGATAATATATTATTCAATACTGTTTATTGTAAACCAAAGAACAATATCTATACATATAATAAAAATGTAAATGGTCGATGTCTGTACATGGAAGATATTTAAGAAATTTTAACGCGAGGGGTTTTTATAACAGCAACAGAAGCCAAAACAATTTTTTTTAGAATTTTTGTCTGTCTGTCTGTCTGTCTGTCTGTCTGTCTGTCTGTCTGTCTGTCTGTCTGTCTGTCTGTCTGTCTGTCTGTATGTTTGCTTGCGCATCACGCAAAAACTACTGCACCAAATGAAATGCGGTTTTCGCAGTTGTATTGCTGTAGGTTCAACTTAAAAACTGGTATATGTTGCATTTCCATACAGGGTGTTTCTTTTTGTTTGCTTGCACATTACTCAAAATTTACCGCACGAAATGAGATGCAGTTTCCATAGTTATATTAATGCAGGTTCAACTTGGAAACTGGTATATATTTTATTTACATACAGGGTGTTTCTTTTTGTTTCCTTGCACATTACTCAAAAACTACCGAACGAAATGAGATGCAATTTTCACAGTTATATTTGTGCAGGCCCAACTTAAAAACTGATATATATCTTATTTACATACAGGCTGTTTCTTTGTATTGGCTTGCACATTACGCAAAAACTATGACACGAAATGAGATAGGGTTTTCACCGTTATATTGTTGCAGGCTCGACTTAATATTTGGTATATGTTTTATTTACATACAGGTGGTTTCTTTTTATTATACTCATAGGAAATACAGGGAAATAGATTTAGGAACCTCTGGTAATATTAAACTGTTGTCTGCTGCAATTGTAAAGTTAATTTGAGGTTGGTAGAATTATATACAGGTTGTTTCTTTTATATTAATACAGAGTAAATTCAAAGAAACTGATTTAGAAACATTTAGTAATAATAATAGCGTTATCCGCTGCAACAGTAAAGTCAATTTGACGTTGGTGGGATTACATACAGGTTGTTTCATTTTGCTTTCTTGCACGTTACTCAAAAACTACCGCACGAAATGAGATGCAGTTTTCACAGTTATTACAGTAATGTATTTTTATAAATTACCCTAAGACCTAAAGTCTCCTTGCAAATAACTAAAAATATTTCATAATTAAGCAATGAGGTAGCAATATTGAAAGTAAAATAATGGAAGATCAATGAGAAAAACTAACATGAGGTGTCTGTATTAATGTAATAAAACCCATTTGTCTGTTTGTGCGTTTGTGCGCGATGAACTCAGAAACGGCTGAACGGATTTCGATGAAATTTGGTATGGAGGAAGCTGAAATCCAGGGTGGATTAACACTTAGGCTACTTTTTATCCCGAAAAATATAGTGTTCCCGTGGGATGAGGACGGAATTACGATATATTTTTTATTTTTTTTTACTCAAAGGGATGGGATGGGACTGGATTACATGCACTGAGTGAGAATGAGACGGGACGGGTGGGATATAACGGGACAGGGCGGGATGGGAAATTCAAAATAATCTATACATGTATATTTTTTGAAATAAAGTTAATCACGCAGACGAAGTTAGCGGGCAGAAGCTAGTTAAACATAAACCAGACAATAATATTTGACTGTATAAGACATGCTTATTGTTTTCATACTAAATAAATATCTATTTGTCAACAAAATAATGCCAACATGCTTGAAACCCAGAAGCCCACATTAAAAGTGCAAAACCAGAACTTGAAGCACTAACGTAAGCTATAATAATTATTATGACTCTATTGTACGGCTGTTACTATCCATTGTAAGCAGTAGTCGCTATTCTGTGGATCACGAGTGTCCTGCCACTAGTCCCATCCTATTTTAATTAACTTTACAAACCAGGCTACAAAAATACATAAATTCACGACCCGGGATTCGAACCCGACACCTCAGCTTTGTTATCTTACCTTAGTACAACTACGCCACCGAGGCAGTCTATATCTATCTATATCAGCCCATATACGTGTCCCACTGCAGGGCACGAGCCTACTCTACAACCGAGAGAATCGATTGAGAGTGGTTAGGCCATATAGTCCACCACGCTGGCCTAGTGCGGCTTGGCAGTGGCGGTTGGAGGCAGTCTACAAAAATATAATTAACAAAACAGTAGTACCTCTCTCTCTCTCTCGACTAATGACATGACTCCTAGTGTCTATAATCACCCCGAACTTCTATTCACCATTCAATCGTTCACTCAATTCATTCAGCGCGCTTCTGAAGATTTCTATTGAGTTGATTATAAGCCAGGCGCATTGACGCTACTTGCAATATTTGAATAGGCCAATGCATCGGCTGATGAGAATTTCTCCATATCTCAAAGTTTAAGCTTAAAGCAAATATTAGTTTGACAACGACGTTATGCTGGTATACAAAAGCTGATATTTTTAACTATAAATTACATCGCACCTTTATAAATCTAATCCTATAGCAGCACGTAGGTCCTATACGTCCCATTATCCTATCAACGTACTATTACGAGGCACATATTTCGCGCAAACTGCAGAGCTTGACAAGCGCGCGAGGAATCCTTTTATACGCTGATTAATGGCATTTTAGAGATATTCATTATTAAGAAGGCTATTGTTGCGCAACTTGCCTTGTGACCTGAGCCATTATTACATATTACAATTATTATATTTTATGGCTTTAGAGGTCGAAGATGATAAGGACAGATTAAAGATTTTTTAAATTAGATACTGCAACGGACAAAAGAATTTTTGTTCTGTTTTTGTATAAAAATAATTCGGGGCTCATTTATTTTTGTAAAATTATCTATGATACATGAGGAAAAATAGACAATTTTAGCAATATGTCTTGTAGACATTAGATACTTTTTATAAAAAATGTTAATATTTGAAATTTGATTAGTCGTTTAATCGGCAGTAATCCAAATTGTTTTTTTTTACAACTTAGGCAAACAAGCACACGGCCCGCCCGATTGTAAGCAGCCCGTGCCCTACAGACGTCTCCTATACTGCTAAACATAAGCCTTCCTATGGTTTCCAAAGCCATCCCTTTGATGCCGATTTAAGTACAAAAAAATATATTTATTATGATGTAAAAAATTAAAATACTTTCATCTCAACTTTCTATTGTAATAACCAAAATAAGACGACTTCAAACAAGTATCCAATAATCTCCAACATATATGAAAACCGAATACAAATTTCGGCAACCGCTCAAAATCCTTAAAAAGGCTACTTATAAATCTAATATACGACCGATACTCCGATAAGACACACTCAAAAGATGGCTTAGTAAATAAGTCTTTCAAGCCGGCTCATTATGATGCCTTAAAAATGTTGGCTTTGCCAGTAGCTTTGGAATAAATACGAGATGGAATCTTTGTATAAAAATATCAGTTATTTGTAATTAATATTCCGTTCGCATGCTGTTCAGTTAGTTATGGTAATCTATGGTAGCGTTTTCCTGCTATTCTTGTTGGTTTTTACTAATATTAGGTTTGCTGAAAATGGGATTGTTTTATTTTTAATATACTGCGGTAAAAAGTTGAAAGATGCCGATTTAATTAATTGTGAGCCTTTGCTGTTTTATTTTGGTTCGACAAAGTGACTGCACTGCATCTGATGGTTAGCGCAGTATCTAAACAGTGTATCGATTGTCAGCAGACCGTCATACCCAGCCATTCCACACAATTATGGCGGCTTACAATAACATCACATTGTTACCATTGTCTTGGCAAAAATCATAAGTTTTTTAAATTCAAACTCAATGTGACACTTCGCCTGTATGATCCCACAACTAATTTTGGATATCGATAACCATTCTAGGAAACTTATGTTTGTATTCATTCCTAAAAGACAGATTCCAAGAACTATTTCTAGTTATTAGATATTACGCTCATCTGTCGCTTGTGGAAACTTTATCTAATTTCGCAACTGGGATTGAATATTACTTTCAATATTGGATAGAATTATTAAGTTTTTCATGTACGTTATTCGAAATGAACAATAACTCAATGGCTATGGAGTGGAATGTACAACCAATGGTACTTTATACCACACTGCCATGGGATAGGTGCATCATATTTTTTGAGCTATGTTGCAGAACATCTTAAATTTATTTATTAAAATAGGTTAATCAACATTCGAAAAGCAACTGTGTGTGCCGTGGGTTTAACCTCACGATTTCCATCTAGCAACCCGGTCCTCTTACAACTTCTCTATCGCTCGCTTATTTATATTCCAATAACCTTATTCTTCAAAAGTCAAAGTTATAATTTTATGAAAATAGAAATATAATATCTCAAGGGGAATCCATATACCGTGGCACTCATAACGTCATTGAATATAATTTTAATTTGCCGAGTATAAATAAATATCGACACAGCAATAAAGCCTCCTCGAGGTTCATTAATTAATTCCGACATGAAGGAATATTTTTGATAATTCTGACCTTTGCCAAATCTCATTAAGGGCTAATATCTTCGCTCAATTAAAGCGTGCCAATCCCGGGAATTAGCGCTAGGATCCCGCGAAATTGTCGTGTTCCGTGAACACGGGAATTAGCCGTGTCCGCTTCCGCCATTATTGATGCCAATTATCTAAAGGATTATACGCCCACCAACTGTTTCTCTTTGAGCTAATCTATTGAACTGTTGGAGAGGTTTCGATAATATTGTCACTTAGTTATTAGTAATCACATACTTACATCTGCCTATTATTATCCCACTTATTTGATAGCGGAAAATATATAGTAAAGTATATATTTTAAGAAGCTTTGGCTTACAATACTATGAACGGTCACGTGCCTCATTTGAATCCTGAAAGACAATAAAAAGTAAGATCATAAGTACATTCTGAAATAAAAATTCGATTGTATAAAATAGGTTTCACGACCAACTTACGGAAATTGTACGTTGTGGATATAATACATTTACGCTAACACGAATCTCACAACTCACAGTGATATAATAGAATGTCAGTGATTCTCCATTTCATAATAATTAAAAAAAAACAATTCGGAGATAAGAACATTTTTAAATTAAATTTCTGTATTTGAAATAAAACCGCGTACCATTTGTAATTCCCAGTGAATTTATTTAATCATCTCAACAATATTTCATGAGAACTTAAAACGGTTCTCAATCCCACGGGATTGCAAAGAGCGTTCCCGCTATCACCGGGATTAGAAAGTATATCGGCGGTCTCTATTCCAGATAAATTTACTGTTGCCTTTTCAAGTGTGTTGGAATAAAAATACCGGGCCGCCATTCAATTATTTCTTGCTTTTTAATTAATCTGGACTTCAATGCCTTTTAAAGCTTGTTTGTAAACGTGTGCGTTCTACTCGAGTAATTTCAAGGAACTGTTTTAAACTTAAAACATGTGAAAGTATTTATAAATTAGGTTTGTAACAAAATAAAAGTTAGCGGATCTGACTAACAAATTTGATTCAGGACATAAGACTGACTTTTCTGAGCTACGTGTCTAGTTATTTATAGTTTGTTGTTGCCCTGTATAACAGTGGAAACAACATCATTCTTGATAATTTTGGATGAATTTCAAGTCCACCAACACGCATTAAGCTCGTTTGGTAAATGTATACTTGTATACCTATGTTTCCTTTATATGAAAAATTTTAACATAATCGAAATATTTGTCAAAATGGTATTGTCAGGAAAATAATAAAGCAATACGGATGAAGCTGTTTAAACGTCAATAATTTTGTCTATTATTTCCACTACTACCTATCATTACTCCGTCAAGCATAAGCTCATAATATTTCCTGGCAACAAGTTTGAATCATCGCGTTCAGGTAGCTGGACATTTCAATATCCTGACCCGACAGAGGCGATAAATGGCGCGCTATGTACCGCTGTTGGTCCTATTCGAAACGCGTTATCGGAATTACTTGCCTAATATATCTACATACCTGGGGCGCAGGTTGCAAGCGGTAGCGGGTGACTACTAAACTTTTCTCGGATTTTTTTCTTCACAAGTAATTCAAAGGTGTCTGTGACTTACATGTATACCAACAAAGGCTGTATTGACCGTTCTTATTTTTATATGCTGTTGGTCCTTCATTTAGAAATTAATTACGGTTCAAGAAAATAAAAATGCAGTCTAATTGTTCTTAAAGATTACCGATCTTAAGCGTAGTGCAAACAAAAAATACAACGCAATATTAGACTTATGTATAAGTAATCAATATTCCACTGTTTTAATCAATAGATGAACTATCGGTTAGGTGTTTATCATTTTCCATATAGAAAACAATATAAGTACTTCTTAGTTGTAATATTCAATTTATTACTTGACTTTTGACAGCCACTGTGACGCAGTTGGTTAGACGCCGGCTGTGAAACAAGAGGCCGCGGGTTCGATCCCCGCACCGACATAAATGTTTGTGGGAACTACAAGTATCTGTTTCGGGTCTGGGTGTTTGTGAGACCGCTAAGTCTCTCGTAGTTCCTGATACCCACGACACAAGACTCAATCTTAGTGTGGGGTCAGGACTATGTATGTGACTGTTGAGTGTATTTATATTTCAATTTATTAAACACTGATTCTTTCATTAACAATACCACCACACTTCAACTTCGTGCCACGCAATTGAACGAAATCTCTTAGAACATTAACCGTCCCGTTCATATCCTCGCGGGCCTCCCGAGGTCCATTTTAATCGAATCTGTGACAAAGGCGTGATTTATGCAAAGCGCCGGATTGCCGTACATCAGCTAACGACGTGGCCCTTTTATACGCTTTCAACGTCTACCGACTATACCTATTGTGATCCACTTGACCAAATTAAATACTGATTGAGCTAAAGTCGGAACATGCTTATAATTTAGATGCTTATTTCAGTCACTCCTCAGTTCACTAATCTCCTATTCTCGATGGCCACGTGACATACAAGTGTGTGGGCATCACAGTTGTTCCGATGTTATAACAAAGAAAGGGTAGTAAAAATTAATTTTATTTATTTATTTTTACTCAAGGATCACTGAAAATGATTGTAAAAAATAATAACATCGAGAATGATTTATGAATAAACGTAATATACTTTTTACAAAAGTCAAATAGAACTACAGGAAGTCTGGTATAAATATTACCTTCGGCTTTATCTTTCACTTGCATAGCACTCACCAAGGGTTCATTCTGAATATTTATTAGAAACCTATCTTCAGCGGAGAGTCAAAGAAACTGCACAATTAAATCTTACTGCAGGTTCACTTGCGACTTATTTGAATGACTTATTGGATTCTGCGATAGTTTTCATCGGGAAATGAAACGGTAATCATGGTTCAATATTAAGTAATTTGCAAGTAAAGGACTATACATACAGAAAACTAAAGGGTGAAGCAGGATAATTTATGGGTTCCATTCCCTTTGTATTAATGAAGGTATCTGTAGCATTAGTCAATTAAAAGCTAATTTCTGCCCTAAAGCAGCTTGGAAGACGGATTTATTATAAATATAATAATCTGGTGTGAAACCGCCAGTTGTGTAACGTAGACTGCGCATTCGATTCTCGCACCGACACAAATGCTTGCGTGATTAAAATTACTAATTGTTTTTTGAAACCCACGTTGAAACACTTACATTTTACTGCGCGGTCAGGACTATGTGTATCACTGTTGAGTGCGTTTATATTTTACTTTTTTGTATAGGCATTGAATATTTAATAGATTTTTTACTGTGATATCTAATTAATTTCCACTTTACTTAACTACCCATAAATAGTAATTATTCCCAAACTAACTCCAGATAACAAACTTCAAACACAAGAATATAACTGAACTGTTTGTCCCAGTTAAACTAAGCCAAAGAGCTCATTAAGAGACGGATATTGATTCGCGGCACCGCTGGACCCGCAGCCTCCACTCGCAGATGCATCTTTGAATACATCCATTGCTACTTAATTACTGTAGATGGATACATTGGGATTACAGACGCGTACTGAGATGCCGAATCCGAATTTGAAGTGATATTTGGTGCATTTTTGTTTTTATATAATTATAAAAATGTACTATACTAGTTTTATTTTTTAGTTATCTAAGTTGTAATTTGTTAAATGATTCTGTACCTAACTCAAATAAATTAAAATAATAATAAATGACGAGTGAGAAACGTCTATGATCTTTGTTCTATTTTAGTGTATTAATAATCTAACCCATATAAACACGATATAGGGGAATTAAGCCATATTCCACCACGCTGGGCGAAGTGCGGATTAACAAATTCAGTTTTGTTTGTGTAAATCCGACAAATTAGTAAGTGGATTACCGCCTCTATTACATATTATATCGATAACATTCAGATGGTGATGCGTTAACCGGCCATTCAAAATGGGGAAAGGAAAGAAAAACTAACGGGAGAAGATAGGTAATTGGGCTTCCGTTAAAATCACTCACCAAGCGATATACAAAAGTTCGAAAAACATAAATGTATGCCCATAATGCAAAAAATGAAAACTTTATTACTCATATAGAAATACATCAATTTCACTCCAGTCTATGCGGAATGAATCCGGCCGCGACATCCATTTTAAATCGATATATTTTTGTATTTGCTGACGCTACCATTCCTAAGCAAAATCTACACCGATGTATGCTCGTTCACTTCGCTGAGCACACCTCAGCTATCTCTCTCGCTCCCCTTGAAAAGGGTATTTTCCTCTCCCTCTTAACCTCAAGGCAGATAGTGTTTGCGGGGAGCAATGGAGTATGAAAAAATGCTGTTTGCTGTATTTCAGTCTTGGAGATCGAGTGTTTTATTTAAAAACATCGTACTAATGTGCTTCTTATAGTCTATTGTTTGGAATAGTTTTACGGGGTTGATTTATTAGGAAAGTAGGAACTATTTTCGCTGCATATATACGGGCTGTGAAATGGAACACGTTTTTTTAAGGAGCAGCCAAGAATCCGTTTACAAATTACTACTATTGTCTATCCATGAAACATTAGAAGCATACTTACCAGCGGACGTCAGTCTTAACCAGAACAAATTATTTATTAGCTGCAAATAATTTGAAACGCTAATACATAAACTAATAAGACCGACACAAAAATCATTTTTGGGGGAGACCTGAGTTCAATAGTAAACTTCCTGTGTTTAACCAACAAAATTATTTGAACTATAAACTGAACCCGGGATTCCACATTTCCCAGTCTCAGCATAACAATGAGACAATAGTTTTCACGAAGTAATAAAACCACCCACTTAGCAAACGATAAAAGGATTTATTTATCTCACAGACGCCTTGAAGAGAAGGTGCTATCAAGATCCGAATAGAAAAGCAATTCGTATACCTCACTAGTCTTTAACTAACACTTGATTAGTAATTGTATTGTATAACTACGTATTCATGGCATGGATGCTATTGTTTGCTTTTGTCTTGTAGAATAAGAAGTCGAAACAGAAGTAAATGGTCGTAGAATTGAAGATGCAAAATTTGGCGACGTAGAGGAGACGCAGTGCAGCATTTAGATAGAATACCGATAAGTAAATGATGATTATATCTCATGAATCATGTTATATATCAGAATGCGGCACACAGTCGTGGGTCATTACGTCACATTTTACAATTTGTGAATGATATTCATCTTACAGGCAAATACGAATATTCTAGCACCACTATTGCTGACATATAGATGACAACTTCGAAGTCTTCCGGAAATTGATATACACTACTAGTTTCATAGTCATTTAATAACATTATCATTAAACATTAATGCAGACAAAACCCTCACAGCCATTAAACAGGGAACCGTACTCACAATACTTATTATGGAAATTTTAAATAAAATATTTAAATGAAACTTGTGCACATTGTTGTCTACGGCGTAGACAAACGCACCGGTATATTCACTAATACCTCTCAAAAGGCATTACTATCTCATAGAAAGCTGAAGTGACGTAAGCTCTGCTGTATGTATCGCTTAATTTCATGAGAATGAGAGAAGGTAACGGTGGTAGAGCAACTGTGCTACCTAGGACTATTGTAGAAATGAAGCCTACAGTAGGCTAAGTCACGTAATTTCTTGACGCGCCGATCAAGTTACGATGCAGTTGCAATTAGGTTTACTTCTTAATCGTACGTACGTCAAAATGGTATTCTTGTAATTGTTTAGCTGCGCGTAAGATATGCATAAACTGCGCATGTTCTGCACGTTGGTCGGACTAAACTGTCATTGGAGACGTCAAATGAATAGGTGAATACTAATCAGGTTGCGCTCTGAATCACGCATGTATAAAACGTGCAGCAGTAGAATACGCTAAAGCGATCGCGTGACGCGAAGTTGACGCGAGCGTATCTGACAGCGGTTGTCTAAATTACGAGAGTACGAAAAGGGCCGTTTTGATCGAAACTTAACTGCAACTGGACTGCAACTGAACTTATTTAATTACGTGAATAAGCCTACTGATTGTGCGGTATTATAGTCGCACGGAAAAACGACGTGAAGCGACCGCTTCGCTATAGTCTTTCGATCGGTGAGTGAGATTGTCAACGGCTTAACAGCACAACAGCGTGTGATACAATATTCGTATACCTCCGTAGTTACCAGTGAAACCGATCAGTTTGTTTTAGTGACTTTGGTTTGTAGGTGTTCAAATGTGATGGTGACCACCGTCCATCAACATAATTTGATTCAGATAGAAAAAACATACAGTCAAATTGAGAACCTTCGCCTTTTTTCGAAGTCAGTTAAAGCGCCAATAATTATTAGAGACATGCAAGAAAATCAGACAAATAAAAGTTATTCATCCAATAATACATTTGTACTAGTCCAACTTAATCGACCAAACCAGATGTTTCATACATTTTCTATCCGAGAAAAATATTGGTAACAAATATATTTCTTGTTAGTCCCAATATATTGCAGCTGTGTGGTCCCATAAATATGGCCCCGACTGTACGAGACTCGCTACAAGCTCTACGGGTTTATACTAATTGATGTTTATACTCTACGCAGAGCCTACGAGAGCGCTACGAACGCTACGGGCGCTACGAGAATGTAGACAATAGAATAAATGTGTTTTCATTATGTTAATATTAATTAAAGTAATATGTTCTGTATTATCGCTATGATTAACAATATGGGTATTACGCGTTTGTAGGTTTTGACGATGTGCCTGTTGCGTGTGAAGATTGTTTAAGGAAGTGTTCGCCGAAATTTAATAACTGTAATATTTCTGGTTAGACTTATTGATAGGGTACCTTATAATGTATTCTTCTTTAAAATTACTGTAATGCTCCTGGATATAGTTGTAATGCAATATTGGAATGCGATTATTGTCTAAGTTGCTCCATAAATTCTGTCTCAAATTATACATCCAATTTATAGCGACCCCACATATGTGTTAGATAAAAAAAAACAGGGACAGTAAACATCATGCTAAAGTCTACTCATATCTGATAAGTAAAAACAATATTCTCGTTTACAAGCGAACCCTCTCGTACCGGCAACTCTATAAAGACTTTTATTAGTCAAATGTTTGAGTTGGTAAGCAAATACACGATTAGAGGGACCTCCAACCCCCTCCCCCTCACTCCCTTCCCGCATACCTCCGCAGGCCTAACTACACAAGAATTGCTTTTGAAAATTAGACTGGACAAAGTCTATTTACATACTTCTTTTTAAAAAAGTAGCTATAATTCTCATGATGCTCTAGTAATCCCGAGTGTCTAGCGGCGAGAGACATTTATTTTTCTACATACATACATACATAAACTCACGCCTTTATCCCAGAAGGAGTAGGCAGAGGCGCCACCAGGACAATCACATTGCGCCTTGTATGTTCCGTCCCATGATGTGATAGGGGGCGAGCCTATCACCATATCGGGCACAAATTCCTGACTCCGGGCTGATAATTAATGGAAAAACCCAATATCACTTTGCCCGACCCAGGATTCGAACCCGAGACCTCAGTTTTGTAGTCGTACTGTGGTATAACTACGCCACCGAGGCAGTCTGTTACTATTATTATTTATTTTTCTACACTATTATAAAGTCTTTGTCAATACTAAAAAAACACTGACTGAAACCAAAAGTTGTCACTCTTACTTGGATTACTAAACATTATTTGGATTAGGAAACAAATATCATGCAACGAGAAAAAACATATTATATCATCGTTTTTGGACTAAAAACTCCTAAAACTATTACAGAAACCAAAAAAAAAAGACAAAATTAACAACATGAGATTTCCAAACAAAATTAATTATAACCCACACTATATAATTTTGGAATAAAACCCGGGACCTTGCGTAGCCTATAACCTATCAACCAAAGAGACCAGCTTACCACATCCCCGTCAACAATACACGACCTTCAGCGGCATAAGAATGCGCAGACAAAGGCCCTTCACATAAAACGCCACTCGGGCTAATTGCTTCTTCGCGTTACAATTTTGATCCCGTTACAAAACCCTTTCCAATTGAATTATGTTTTATAAAACCACTTCGGGAACAATACTTTAAAATCGTAGTATTTTATTACAAATATAGCTATATTTAACTAACAATAGTCACAGTACTGAGCTGTACTGATACTTCAAAAATATTTTTTTTATTTATTTATATTCTTTATTGTACACAAAAATGTAACAACAGGTATATGAAGACAACAAAACAACAAAGTACAAATGGCGGTCTTATCGCACTAAGGCAATCTCTACCAGACAACCATTTGTTAGTGACAAATTGTCATTAGTACACAAAAAAACAAATACGTTTCACCTGTTGGTGGAAATGTTAGTTTCGTGTGTATCTAAATTATGGACTGCCGTTTTGTAGTCGGCATTTCAAGTATTGGCACTAATGCCGTCATCACCTCATTACGACGCGGTCAGTAATTTTAATCTGATATAATATTAATAGACACTATCTTTTAGTAACAATTATAGTGAAAAGGGACAGTTTAAACTGACTGTTCAGTTTGAATAGTGTTTTCTAACACGGTTTATTCTATTACGGTTGTTTAATAGCTCTAACATTGTAGTCCCTACTCACTCTGTTATTATTAACCCCAGCTTTACCGTACCCACATAATCTATTACAAAAAGATTACTATCATTAATGACCCATTTCGTATGCGACAAATCCCGATACACATAACATGGGATTCATTTATGTGTGACGTCACTACGAGACTCTGGGCTCGGCCGGGTCAATTTGTCCGCTTTGATCGGATGTGCACATTTTTTCAGATGTTTGATATCCGATCAAGCGGACGCCTTGATGTCTCTTCATAAACAACCGACTTAGAAGGGTCGAGGAGATATCCTTTATGAGATTCCTTTCGTTTATTACATTTGATAATTTAGTCTTGTCAATTAAGATTGAATGGCGGCCTGTTGATAATGAACCAAATTATTGTTTTATTATTATATATTATGTTACCAAATTATTATATATTCAACGGTAAACAAGACATTGTAAGATAACCTGCATATCTTATATATCAATTTTTTTTTATGGTTTCGCATTAATCCAGCGTGAGAGACTACCCGGCCTAAGCTATCTCTATTGAAGTCTCGATTGTAGTGAAATCTCATGCTCAGCTATTCTTTTGTTGTGATACCAAAAAATATCTCGTAGGCTCCCCACGACACAAGTCTTATGTGTGGGATCAACGTTGTATGTGTGAATGATGGTAATATTAAATTATTATTTGCGGAAACTCCAATAATGATCATGCTGTAATATAAACCCATTTCAACAATACTTAACATTGAGTTAATGCAGCATAAAAATATTATAATACGCTACATTATAGCTAGTTACAGTACAGTAGAAATCTCTGCGTAAGGGCTTACACACAGTTTTGGAGACAAATATTTGCAATGCCAACACCTTTGCTACAGCCCGACGGTCGCAAAACTCGGGCTGGGTTCGCGGGCTCTTACATATTTTACTACACATTAAGACTGGGTCCGGGCATTAATTTGCGGATTGTTTCTGTGTAAGCGTTAGCCCACTGTGATGGCTAATAAGTCCAAGATCTAAGACTGCAAACATAGGCGACTTCAGCAAGGCTAACATTCTGAGGTTTAATGCGACCAACAAAATGATCGAGACAAGGATCCCAGAAACTGACCACAATGCTGCTACTAAGTGAAACACAGTACAGTATTATTAGGAATAGCATCTACATAGACTGAACTCGAAACGAAATACACTTAGTGAGTTATTCACCACAGTATACGTGTATGAAAATCGCTGCCCAGTCAGATAAGAATATACAAAGAGCAAAGCAACGATGCGATAGCCTAATGCGAATTCATCAATAACATATTCCAATTTTGTTTGAAAATACACAGAATATATTGAAATTCTTGCCAATAAACTTTCCATCATAAAATGGCTTTGTAAAACTCTATACACACAGAACCCTAAAAACTGCGAGTACGAGCTTCTAAGAGCTTTTGTCCCGAAGTTCGCGAGCGGAATAAGTTGGAAGCTTTTGTGCTTAGCGGTGAGATATTAAAATTTGTCCCGTTTGTTTGTGCGTTATTTTAAAGGTAACAAGCTTGCTCGTTAAAATATAAAGGACGATATATGATACATAGCATCGCTAATAAGATACAACCTGAGAGCTCAAGATTATGTTTATTTATTTATTTAGAAACTCTACAGCTTAAACATAAGTTGATGGAAAAAATAAGAACAGAGTAAATGACACAAATAATAATTAATCAATTAGGCACGTAAATTACTATCCAAGCATTTTTAATGAAGGAATAATATGGAAAAAATAATAATAAAAAAAATAGCAGATTTTGCTGCGCTCTATTAAAACTACAGCACACTTCGAGTCGGTGACATGTTCAGTCAACGAATCCAAATTCCATATGAAAGACTATTTGAATATTGAAATAAACCTATATTTTACGGATTTTATCGCGATTTGGTTTAATTTTTACATTTTTTAACTTCCCGACGTTTCGATTACTTTACAGCTTTTGTGGTCACGGGGCGGACTCACCACCACGATTTGGTTTAATTTTTACAGTTAAAAAATGTAAAAATTAAACCAATTCGCGATAAAATCCGTAAAATATAGTTTTATTTCAATGTGTAACATTCGCGTAAATCTAAGAAACCATTAGACTATTTGAATAAACAATATTTGTAATGTAAAACCTATGAATTATGTCGCCTTTGATCTGATTTAAAAAATCCCTTTTAAAACTTCCCAGTGCTGAACTTGGTATCTAAAATGGTGTTGGGCTCGTCATGATTTTTCGAATAGATACAAGCTTATCAAACTGATGGAACCTTTACCGCCCCACTACAAAGAACAATATCAAATCCTTCCAAACTTGATCGTTGAACACGAAACAATAACGTCATAGAATTATTAACAAAGATCGTCTCCAGCGCCGCAGCTCGCGTCATGATAAGTGGCTTACACGGACTTACGTGCAACTCGACTTTACGACCCATTATACGTAGGCCGGCGACGATATAGACGATATAGATATAACTATGTGAGCACAATACATACACACCCACTCACATCACCATACACACTAAGCTACGTTTCCAAAAAATATATAATAATGTGCGCTAATTATAGGTAAATCATTTACAACATACAATTTACAAGTAATTACAATGCACATTTCGTTTAATTAATTCAATAAGCTACGGCATCCCACTGTTCCGCATTACCCCATAACTCGTCCTTCAAAACCATTACCTTGATACAGATTAAATCGTGTCATTTTTTATTCAGACAACACATGAACTTTAGACAAATATATTTTGGTGATAATACATCAAACGTTATTTATTATTGTAATATTAAAATTCTTTATCTTGAGATCAAGCCCGCTAATTCATGCTTCATGTCTGCGTTGTGCTCACTGTGCCATGGAAGCCTCCATGTCAAATATATATCTTTTGTTTATATACTAGATAATTTTGAAGACAGTCGTTTGGCTTCGGCTTTTCGATTGGCCCTGATGGACAAATATCTGATTTACTGGGGATTCAAGTCAGGTGACATCTAAAATCCAGTTATAACTTAATTAGATTAAGTCTGTCACCTGACCTTGTTTTATAGAATAAAAGTATAGAGGGATACAACCTTCTTCAATATTGGATCAATTGAAAGAATAATTCTGAAATATCTCTCTGAACAGCATTAAGTGTCTCGTCAGGTGCATTGTGATAGTTGCACTCTACTTGTGACAATATAACGACGCTTGTACAAATAATAGTTATCGTCACTGGGCTTGTCTTGCCACATAGCATTGGTTTACGCCTACGAAAACTTTAATCCTCAGACTCGCAGGTTGCCCTAGCGAGGATTGGTAAATTCAGACATATGAAATTATTTTTTGACCTATAAAAACTCTCTTGTATGCAGATTTCCTCACGATGATCTCCCTCAACGTAATAAGAACGGTAATAACTAACTGCTAATATTAATTTATCTCCGAAAAGTTAGAGGACATGAACCTTAGACTAGAATATGTGACGAACACCTCAAGTGACTATTAAACATTTCAAACCAACAAACATTATACTGAGTCCACCAACACGTCATAAGAACCCACTGGTTTACAAATAAGTGTGAACAAACTAAGCCAAAGATGTTAATCGAAATAATCCAATCGTACTTAACGCAGACGCACACAAAGTTAATCTCTTCTCGTCAATAAATCACAAAGTCCCCGAGCAAAGTGTTTTTAAATTAAAAAATACTGGAACATTCCCTATTTGTCATAATTATAAAAAGACTTGCCTTTAAACTCTTGTGGCTGTGAAATTAGCGAAAAGGTGATTTATTTTTTGTTATACATTACATTCTTAATTATTTTTATAAAAATTATATAAGTTCTGTATCAGAATGATAAAGTAGCAGTGAGTTTTACAAATAGCAGATATATAGCCACCATAGAATTAGTTAAATTTTAAGAAAGGGTGTGTAAATCTATAATGTATTACAGATTTTAATTCAATCTAGCTAATAGAATCACTAACTGACAATATGAAGTATTTGGTTATATTAAAATGTAACAACTACTTCACTGCACCTGTAAGTGCTGGGTCTTCCACACTGGGAACAAACTATTACTATCGACCATCGTATACAAAACGAAAACTCGCTAGTGATCTCTGTACGTATTTCACGTTTTGGGATTATCCTGTGTGCGCCCAGTTTTTAACAGGTTTTAAAAATAATAATGTCTACATTCCAAACTATACTGAACTAACAATCAAGTGTAAAAAAATTATATTACAAAATACAAAAAATAGTATAAAAAAGATTATTATTTGCTATAAACTGCACTGATCGCCCACTTTGCAGCTGCACGACTCCATCAGCACACAATCCGGCGAGCCATCAAGAAATTCTTAAATCAGGAAATGAAATTGGCGCGTTTGTGGCGAATCTTCAATCTGTCAATTAGCGGCGCGATTGGATTCCGCTCTCGAACGAGTCTGATCAAGTTTTGATTAAAACTACTGATTAACAGAATAACTAACAGATTATTTTCCAAGTTAAGTTAACTGGTCGTGGTTTTGCTTTCCAAATGGTGAATATTCAGTTTATATACGTATAGATGTCACTGTATTGAGTTTAGTTTTTAAAAAACATTTCTCAAATGCTTGTATTCCCTTGGGGATGTTGCACTTCACTTTTTTTATCCGAAATTGCAATGTTGCAATTAGCTTATTTAATTGTATAGCAACCAACACTCACAACAAGTATTTATTGTCTCTACCACAATATCACAATACGTTTCAATTAGCTTATTTAATTGTATAGCAACCAACACTCACAACAAGTATTTATTGTCTCTATCACAATATCACAATACGATGACAAACTAACCCGTAGTCTCTCTTACACAGCCACCATCCTGTCTATGGCAGCTCTCAAAAATATTTAAATTCTAATACTTCAGCGCACAATTACTCTCTTTCAACAAAACATAAAACTAAACCCCAGCGCGTCTTATAATCCCACAACTCAAAACTGAAAGAATATCTTAAAGGCTGTGTTTTGTTCCACCTACGTCTGTAGCGACCTTAACAGGACCTCTGTCTTTCTAGGAGGAGGGTTACAAATAATCGGTACGCTGTGAGGGCGTTCCTCCGCATTATTGATTGATTCCGCGAAGTGTTCAAATCCAGGCAAAAAATATTCAACTATTTTTCGCCCACAGCGCCTAAATTCTTTAATTTGCTTTTTTATTTACTCTTATTTGAAAGATGTCTATATGGACCTTAAATATTCTAGGATGTAGACTAGACACTAGGCTTGGAATCTTGTACTATTGGGTCAGAACTACACGTGTAACTGATAAATATATTATTTATTGAGTAACTTGCATTGGTTATAGATTAACTGTACAATTGCTATTTACTGAGTGAACGGTTTCCGCGACATTTTGTTAAACGCGTGCTACAAAAAGCTTTGATTGCAAATTTTACAGTCGACTGACCTACGCCTATTTTATTTTAAGTTAAAAGCATTTGAAATATCCTATTTTAAACGCATTTTTCAGCTTCTTCATGTTATTTTTTTTAAAGCATGAATGAAGTGACCGATTGACAATCAACTTTATTATTGAAAATACCCATTTCTATTAAAAATGTCTGAGCAATGTGCAAATACATTACACACTAGCCTACAAAAAGAATTCCAACATAATATCCAAAAATTAGATCATTCAAAAACTTACCTTTGAAAGAGGCCATGGTTCGTTCGCGCCGTGTGCATTTATCGCTCGTCTAGCTCAGAGGCCATCTGTAACACGCCTCTCGGCCTCCCGGCCTCCCAGCCTCTCCTCCAAGCCTCTGAGCCTCTCGCCTCGCGCCTCTCCACGCTTCAGATGCGTTTACCTGCAAGCCAAGATAACTGAATTACACCGCCCCGATTCACACGGCTTTCCCAACTGGGGTGGATTTTATTGAAGGTTTTGTTTGTTTGAAGGTGAATGAGGATTAGGTTGTGTTGGTTTATTTGTTGGGTAAATAAGTGTTTAATAGGTTTTATATTGTATTTGTACAAAATTAGTTTGTGTTTCCCTAGATTTTGACTAAGTCTGGATAAAGTTTTGCTCTAAATATATCCTATTAATACTATTCTTTTTTTAGGTTAAAATCAAATGATGACTGCCTCGGTGGCGTAGTTGCACCACGGTACAATTACAACGATGAGGTCTCGGGTTCGAATGCCGGGTAGGGCAAAGTGATATTGAATTTTTCTATCATTCGGAGTCAGGAATTTGTTCCCGATATGGCGATAGGCTCGCCCCTTATCACATCGTGGGACGGAAAATACAGGGCGAAACGTGGGTGCTCTGGTTGCACCTCTGCCTACCCTTCTGGGAAAAGGCGTGAGTTTATATATGTCAAATGATGGACGCAGTGATATAGCCGGCAATTAATTTAATGTGTTTATACAAAATAACATATTATCAATTCTTCTCTGCGAAAAAAAAACGAACATGCTTTCGCATTTATAATATTACCGAATGACGCGACGTAGTGAACGCTCATAACACATTATTTAATGTAAAACGTATTTATGTACCGATGCTTCTTCTTAGCCTCTCGAAAATAATAAATTTATATATTGGATATATAACTCAATAAAAAATAGACGTATTCAATATGTTACGGCACAAACTGCGGCCCACCTGTGCGTTTTCCACATCGCTGCACACGCCGCGCTATCGCAATGCGAGAAAACGGGCGCCGCGCCGCTTGCCTTTAAATTATTTATTTAACTGAAACTACGAGTATACTTGAAAAATTTAGACATAAGCTTATTTGAAATATTTTATGCCACAAAAATCACAGAAAAAAGACTTTGATTCATTTCAGATTTTTAACTTAGAATAGGCAAGAGAGATAATAACGACCACCATACATGGTGGTAGAAACTTTGTCTTAATGACCCGTGCCAATGAGTCGCGTTACTGGCTCCATTGTTTATTTACTGAACTGCATTGCACTAATATCAAAATAGGTGCTCTATAATTTATTTTTACGATGAAATCACCATCAAACCCACAGTAATCCACGCCACTGGACCCCATCCCACCATCCCCAATTTAACATCGCACAAATAAAACTCAACCTCAAATTTTAGCACACTGGTATTCGGCTTGCAAATAACACATTTTATTTAGCACAGCGGCGAGCGTTTATTGAAAACCCATCGGTCCGTCACTCGCCGTTTCATTTCCTGCCAGCGACTCGCCCAGCGGTAATGTCATATACAATATGTTACAGTATTTAAATTTGGGGGAAATACGCCCTCTTGAAGACGTCAACGTTTAATGCTCTATCGATATAGAAGACTGATGTGACCATTTTTAAATTAAAGACAGCCTCTTGTTTCCGAGACCAGTGATACTTGATGTCATGATCTATTCGTGTCTTTTGAACTTGGACTTTGGGTCTTTTGTTCTAAAGGCCTAGAAGAGCTAGTACATTCGTGCAGGCCGCTTCCAACAGCTTGTGTACCAATAGTAATATTTGAATTCACGTCATTACCTTCCCAAATAGGATATTTCAACAAGATATATTGACTATAAAGTACAAACATATTACAGTCGTAAATTTCAGGCGCATCGTCACGCATCGTTCGTCGAGTTTTACGCATTTAATTAAACCACACTTAATTAAACACACGTTTCTTAAAATAACACGAGAGGTCACGAACCCTTCTAATTTTACACCTTTACATACGTGCAATCACCCCTGTTGATTTAAATGGCAATGTTCCCTAAATTAATCGAGAAATAGACGCTTTTTTTCGGTGAACCATAAAATGGAAGGCCGATTTTCGAGATTCGCAACCACGACTGTACGTTGTAATTACTAGACAATACACATTCATATCTAAGACTTTAAAGCTTATAGAATCTATGAATCAGCATTTTGGCAGTTTATTATAAGTACCTGCATATCTCATGCCTTGGATATTACAGAGGTACAAAACCTAAGGCTGAGAAAGTTTATGAAACAACCTTACAAACAAAAAGGCAGTTGAAGTTTTTTTTCATTGCATAGGTCCGGCAAACAAGCAGATAGCTCGCCTGATGGTAAGTGATCACTGCCGCCCATGAACACTCATAACGCTGGGTCATGGATGTGTTGCCAGCCCATTAAATTGGGAGGAGAGCGGGGAAAAGAAAGATGGGAATGATATTGGGCAACCGGCAATCAGCGTCGCCCTACCACTTCAAAGATGTGTGGTTCAATGAACTTCAATGTATTGATTGTAAAATGTCTCGTACATGTTAAACATAAGTACTTACGTTTCACCAAAAAGTACTATAAACAAAACACTCTTATTTAAAAATATTGCACAACATATTTCAAAAAAGTTATTATAATGACCCAACTTTCTAAAACCTCTGCATATGATCTTCTGATCCCAGTAATTCGTGTTGAAAATGCTACAAAAAAACGCAATTATCACTACTGTAATGAACCAAGACTGATTAGGAGTCAGATAGTGACGAAACGACCTCCAAGGAGCAGTAGGGGAGACGAGCGAGGGCGGAGGCGGGGTGAAGGCAATCAAGCCGCAGTGTCAACTCCGTCCGTACGTGCGGCCCCGCGGGGTGGACGCTCGCTGTTTGTTCACCGCGATTCATTACACGAATCTTTGCGATTGTGCCTTAAAGATCCAGTGGTCGAGTGGCAACAGACTGATATCTCAGGATTGGGTTCACTATGTTTGACAGCCTCCGTGGCGCAGTTGGTTAAAACGCCGGCTGTGAAACGAGAGGCCGCGGGTTCGATCCCCGCACCGAAACAAATATTTGTGTGATCCACAGGTATTTGTTTCGGGTCTGCGTGTTTGTGAGACCGAAAAGTCTCTCGTAGTTTCTGATACCCACGACACAAGACTTGATCTTAGTGTGGGGTCAGGACTATGTATGTGACTGTTGGGTGTTATTTATTATTTATTTATTTATGTGACTGGGAGAGGTCATATGGGTGGAGAAAAGGTATGAGTATCGGTTCGGACAGTGTACGACGATGAAAAACTAAGTTAATGACCAAGAAGTGAGTCGCGCTGGGCTCAGCCTGTATATCCCGTTTCGAGTAGATCAACATAATTCAGAGATGACTATCTAAAAGATAGTCATTTTCTACCGATTTTCTCCAGTACAATCATACTTTATTTGACGTAAACTAAAGTAGGCCAAAGACCATAAATGAATTAGAAAACGTCACCTCAGAGTCATACTTCTATAGTTATAATTTCATACACCAAATAAATAGACAAAATTAATGGCCTTTCGAGACTATTAGTGTTTCTGTCAGATACGTCTCAAACAATAATTAACGAACCGATAATAATGAACACAGAACGGCTGTTCCCAAATTGCATTATGAACCAATATCGAATATTGGATCAAAATCACCCTCCCTCCGAATACATACGGGAAATAATCAGAATGTTAAATCTAATAATCTGCTAAACACATCAAAAGCGGCTTATGGCTCCAACAAGCGCTTTCCAAATCCTATAAGGATTTGCTCAATGTGGTCATATAATAGGATTGCAAGCGCCACCGCTGCCTTGCCTGGAAAATTTGTACACATCTAGTATAATAACGCCTGGAGCCGAATTAATCTATATCTTTCCCAATGGGACAATCTTACTATATGATTGAACCGGCAACCTTATTACTGCACATCCTTAACGTATGATTTTATATAAAAGGTTTAACCTATATTACATTACGCTGGCATTGTACTAGCCACCAAAGCACCATAAAAATTAAACCCGTTGGATTCACTTGTAATTAACATTAGCAAGCGGAAGATATAAAAATTACTCGGCAGTATTACTCGGGATTACATTAAAATTGATGCAGACCAAATAAAATCGTTCACGAGGTCCCTTTGAACGTGTGTGATTTCGAATTGGAAATTGAGAATCACAAGTTGTATGTAACGTGGACGTTCACTTTATACCAAATGACGAGTGTGAAAATTGTGGGGCTTATAATGATGACTTTAATGTCAAATATCCGAATGATTGAGGATCATTTCAATTAGCAATGAGGGCAAAAAAAGGAAAAAATAAAGATTGTATTGTGGTTTACCAAAAATCTTATTCGCGGCATAATTGTCATTTCCAACATCGAGGTAGACAGTATCATCAACAAGACCGAGGCGATTTCAATATGGTCCATTTATTCCCACCAATTCATTCGACCGCCCATGAGCAGTAATAACCAAAACCCAACATCAATTCCGAAAAAAAAACAACATGGAAGCACTATAAAAACACGAAATGAAAAATAAACGTAGTAAAGATAAATGGAAGCGCGAAATTCGCCGGCGGCGGCAATAAATCACGTTTATGTGCGTGCAATAGCGCAAAACAATACAGGTGTATTGGCACCGGATGATCTATCGTCCATTTTGATGAACAACACAATAAATAATCATTAACAGATTGCGACTGCGGTTTTGGAAACATAGCGAATTAAAACTAGTGTGAGAGAAAGTGGACGCAATACCTAATGAAGATTAGAAGTTCACCAGACGTAAGCCGCTTCCAAAACAAACCTATGGCAATCCTTAGGGAACCCGTGTTTAATAGCAGATACTCATAAGAACACCTTAAAGAATATTGCAGATAGTTTCTGGTTGCAACCCAAATTTTTAAATCTCAAAACCACGTCAAACCTTAAATGTTTTAAAGAAACCTTTTAAAAGCAAAAAACCTTTGAGTGAAAAGGAAAATCTAAGAAAATCCTCTTAATTGGAAATTATAATTTTGAATTTGAAACGCTTGAGGAAAACTACGTTGAAACTCTAATCTGGTAAATTTTGCTGCAATAATTTTATTATTTTTATCAGATTAAGCAGACCTATGTAAACAGTTAGAGCTTACTCGCTGCAATGGACAAAAAAACATTTGTAAAATAAAAGGACCTCGTGTATGCCTATTTACGGACAATTTTTTGAACCGTCATTAAACATATGTTTCGTATTGTAAGAATTAAAAAAATTAATATATGGATGTTTGTTACTCATCCACGCAAAAACTACTGAATAGATTTTAATGAAATTTGGAAATTTCATTGTGTCATTCAGGATATGCCCTGGATGGTCACATGGGCTACTTTATACCTCAAAAAATGTAGTTTTCCCGTGGAATGCCCAAGGAATTCAAATATACATATTTGCTATTCTTTCAAACTCAAAGGGATTGCACGTGGCAGAAGGAGATTATGTGCCTAGACTCAAGGGACAGAATGAGACGAGACAAAACGGTATATTAGAAGTCGGGACGCGAAAAGCTGTATCGTGGATGGCAGTCACATTTATTTTAAATATGAAACAGTACGCGAAATAATGTTGTTGATGTGAAGTGTGGACTGGACTAAAAAGTATCTGCACCCAGGCGAAGCCGGGCCGAGCCGCTACTTACACAAATATTGTTACCCACAGAGTTAGCTGAATTTGGACATCGTATAGTAGTTTGTCATAAATATGCCAAATAGTTTTGATTTCTGATTTTTAAAAGTCAGTTATAAAATTTTGCATTTGTATTATATTGTGAAGAAAGTATTATGAGTGTTGATAACTCTACTTTTTTTTAATTAATAGAAAAAAAGAGTAGGTATTAACTTTAACTAAACTGCTTCTTCAGTACCTACTCCATTAGAAGATAACAATTCATACAAACTACATAAGTCAAAAGCGTAGTAATTTCACATCTTGCGCCGTCTCACCCGATATTTATTGTCAAAGTTGAGAGCATTAAATTCGACCACCTATTTGAACTTGACCCAGCTGGCTGAGATCTGTGTTCTATCTCCCTCACACACATGCAGTTAGAAGACGCCGGCATTATTCGAGGCGAGATAGACTTGCCAACTTTTTAAATTGTTTCTCTAAGATTTTTTGTATGAGAATTTTAGTTAAATGCTAGTGACAGTCGTATGTAGTATTCGTATATAAACATATCATTATATAAAACTGTGGAATGGTTTTTCGAAATACATTCAAACGTGACCTCTCCGAAACAAAATAACTTAAATCATAGAATGAAAACTGTAAATTTAAAAAAAAAACACCTTAACTATTGAGCGCTTTGAATCAAAACAGAGAAATCAAATAAAACATTTGAAATATGAGAAACACGAATCGATGCGTTATTGAAAAAAATCTCCATAAATTTTATTTAAAATGTTATGATTTACAACCACGAAATAATATATTTTTTTCAGAATACCGAAGAGAGTTGGCAAGCAGTATACCTCTCGAATCGGAACGGGGCCTATGGGATCGATCGGCGAAACAGATGCTCCTTACATAAATTATTACTGCGCTCAACAACAAGATATTGAGGAGCTCATCGAATAATTTTCGATAGAAAAGGATGGATTGCAAAATATATAAACAATAAAATATACTGTCTTATATGTGCGTCCTAATCAAAAACTATGCCCCATTGGTTTAGTAGCAGTGCACATAAATTATACAACTCGAGATTCTGAGTTCAAAATCTAGGAAATTTTATACTGGTAAAATGCCTAAATAAACTTGTTGTTAAGAGCAATCTAACACAAATAGTATATCCACCAGCGAGTTATAGCTATTTATTGCCGACCGACACAATTATGCCGGCCTACTCTATACTGGACGCATATAAAGGCTGAACCAGAAATGCGACACGTATACGTGGTTCACTATGACATATTTACCACCATTGTATGTATAGTGGTGACTATATATATATACAATTAAAGTAATATCAGCGAATCAACAACACAACTAAATACCACCACATTATTCGAATATTAATTAATTCAATTCCACAATAATCTGTCAATTTGTATACCAATAAGAACAATGCATATTCACCAAACTATGACTGAAACTTAAGACGTAATCCGCTAATAGATTTAATCAATGGCTCTTTTGATAAAATGTTATTAATTAGAGCTATCACAACACTCGTAGTTCGTTGCACTCGCAATTATAAAGTTGCGCGAAGTTTCAGATGCTTGCGGACACGTCTTGTTGGCGCGGAGCTGTGAACTCTAATGCTCCTTCATCCTTTTTATTTAGTATGTTTTATGGTATAACGAGACTTGGCCACCTGATGCATAATACTAATCAAAATTTATTGGTCACTGCACAGTGTTTCATCACTTAGACATGAGATATTAAGGACGCGCATTTACGGGCTAATGAGATGTCCTTCAAATTGGAAACCAACAGTGCTCTCACACTGCATGCAAGCAAAAATAGACAAAGCAATGCCCTACCGAGATGTCCATCGAGTACACGAGAGACCTACGAGTTTTGCTTCTTTATTAATCGCTCGTTATAGAGATTCGAATCAATCAATAATAAAAACTAGCAATTCATTATAGTATTCATTTTTTATGTATTTATATTATAGTACATGTTTATATAATTTACGTATATTCATAAGTAAATATCAAATCAAATAAGCATTTGTACCCCTACTTCTGTCATCTCTGCACCATCTCAAGGTAGACTGGAAGAGAATGCCTTTGGCATTAAGTCCGCCTATGTACAATATGTTTGTATGTGAAGTTAAATAAAATAAATAAAAATAAATGACCATGAAACCCATCAATTTAATTGCCGTGCAGGTTGAAAATTCACTGCCTATTCGATGCATCGCGGTAAATGTTGTACGAAGTTAATACATTAAAACTAACTTCTGTTTCTACTATAACAATTTAGCCCCTCATTAAATAATGAAAGGCTGATCATAAGTCTATTGAATTAGAAAAAAAAAACGTGCAATTTTTGCAGTTGATACTTTATGTAGACAGGACTACTCTTATGCAAATGCCTGTAATTTTATTCAGCCAATAAAGTATTTAAAGTTGTGAACGTAACTCCAAGCTCCGCGTCCGTCGATAAATGTTCGGAAGGAACTAAGTCGCTCGTTAACAGTTTCAGAATGTAATGCAAAGTGTTGGACTTGGCAAACAAATAACGAGTCGGCACTCCCGCCACTCGTACTTCACGTAAGAATATTACAGTTTCTCTTTGAACATACTTTACTTGTTCGCCTGATGCTTATGAAAGTGTTTTGACTAACTTTTTCGCTTTTTTTAAGTAGCAAGGTTTTTGGAATCGGCGTTTTTGAGACGAATGTCCGGGTGTGTTCGGAAGTAATTAGCTCTGATAGCGGTTTTAGAAAGTGGTAGAGTCGAACTAATTTCAATTTGAATATGTTTACGGTGGTCGCGGGTTCAAATCCCAGGGCACACCTCTGACTTTTCGAAGTCATGTGTGTACTGATAGCGATTTATAAGAATTTCTATTACATGTAAAGTCCGCCAACCCGCACGAGGCCAGCTTGATGGACTATATAAACTCTCTCAATCATCCTCTCATTTGTAGAGGGATCCCGTGCCCTGCAGTGAGACGTATACGGGGCTGATACAATACAATTTTATGAGGCCGGCTAGGCCAGTATCACTTTCTTACAGAAAATCAACTAAAAATAAAAACGTTTTTGTCGTATTTAAATTAGGTCAGTGCAATCGCCGGAAACACTTACAAGGCGGTAAAAGATTACGGCGCCCGTAAACTACAACAGTTGGACCAGTAAGTTGTCCGCCTTTCAAAATGGGAGGGGAAACGAAAAAGACGTGAGAATACAAAAATCCTTCCACTACGTTAATCTTCAGCTGACCTATGATGCAGTGGCATGAGGTGTCTATATATACTCAGCGTACGGTCATTCGAAGTTCCGAAATTGGTTCATAATCCTCTGAGCGGCGGTTTTACGATTTTAATATTTCACGTAAGCGGGGACCGAGCACGCGGTCCCGTACATTAGCATTTTTTAATGTTTATTGCCGCCAGAGGCTGCTAAGTTCGAAATAAAACGCATTTGGAATGTTGCTTACGTATTATTTTTTTTACTTATTGGAATTTAAAAATATAAATACTTTTGGATGATTCTTAAAAATCTGAATTCTATGGTTGTAGGATGTGTATATAAAAGTAGATAACAAGCAATATACACAAAGGTGTTGGAACGATAGTAACTACGTCTTAGGTATACGTATCAAAAAATATTTAAAACAGTCAGCATGTATATTTGTTACTGCCATAAAAAAGTGACTACAACGCAATACTAGAGTTTCCACCCACTTACGTCGGGCTACTATAAACCGGATGTACATTGGCTAAACCCTAAAAGCGCTACACATGCGTAGTTCCCTAAGCATTCCATCATCGTTTTACACCGGAGTGATGGTACTTAAAGAACCATAATATATTATAGAGTATCGTCTATACTCGTATCAATCTCTTCGTCACTCTTAAAATTTTATATTGGGAGCGGAGAAGACAAAGCTAGTTTAAATTCGATATTTTGACACTTCATAGTGCACAACTACACTTTTTTTAACATAAGTATGAATATTATGATCGAATATGTGCGTGGTGGCCTGTTGGTAACGGACCAGACGCGACTGCCAGCATGTTCGCGGTGGTCTCGGGTTCAAATACCAGGGCTCACCTCTGACTTTTCGGAGTTATGTGTATATTGATAGCAAGTCAATCACCACGCAATATAATGGTAAAGGAGAACATCGTGAGAAAATCTGCATACCATAGCGATTTCGAATTTCTAGGCTATGTAAAGTCCGCGAACCCGCATTATGCCAGCGTGGAGGACTATACGGCCTGAATCCTCTCAAGCGTATTCCGGATTGTGAGGAAGCCCGTGGCCTGCATTGGGACCTATATGGACTGGTACAGGAAAGAACAGAAGAGACAGAATAAAGGAGGCAAGACGACAATAAACGCACGCCGCTACCCACAGGTGGACGAGGAAATCTTTGGCTGGGTCCTGAGTTCATCGCGGGCTGAAGTTGATATTCATTAAAATATTTCATTTTAACAGATAACTTTACATGTCATAAATATCATACTCGTAACTGAGATCTCTCCCGGGAAAGAGCTCCATCGATTAGTAAAAACCACACCGAAATACGATTAGTGGTTCTCAAGATACCTACTGAGAACTCATTTATATGTAAACTCTAATAAACATATCTATATCTATATCAGCCCATATACGTCCCACTGCAGGGCACGGGCCTACTCTACAATCGAGAGAATCGATTGAGAGTGGTTAGGCCGTATAGTCCACCACGCTGGCCTAGTCCGGGTTGGCGGACTTACATACCGTAGAAATTCTTTAAAATCGCTACGGTATGCAGGTTTCCTCACGATGTTTTCCTTCACCGTTAAAGTGCGTAGTGATTTAATATCAATACACACATAACTCCGAGAAGTCAGAGGTGTGCCCTGGGATTTGAACCCGCGACCACCGTGAACATGTAGGCAGCCGCGTCTGGTCCGTTACCAACAGGCCACCACGCACTAATAAACATAAGTACATGTAAATACTCTTTTTAGTTAATTACATAAAAAGAAAGATCCTAATGGCGGCATTCATTGATCACGTACGATGTAAATCGTAATAAATCAGAGATTGACTTGAGTACATGTTGAGACCGATTACGCTTTTTGTTTTCAGTATAAAATGGCAAATTTATTTGAAGAAGTAAAATTTCAATAGACGGCTTTAATTACTTAAAGTAATTAATAGGCTCACAGTCAATGTTACAATAATTAATTAAGAGTTAAATGAAGATCAATTAAATTTTGGAGATGCCTAGGAACGCAATTATTTATGAAATGGCTCATTGTTACTGTGCTTCTACTTGTACTTTAAACTGATTATCTAGTTTTTTTATAACAGTTCAGGAAGATCATTGAAAGTAACAATGATTTTCAAGTTCTCCTCATAATTCACCGAGCTGCACCAAAATATGACATTAATGTACATGCTATACCAGAAAGGAATATCTGGAGATGATATGCTCCACCCGTAAGACCTGCATAACAATGCATTCTGTGAACAAACATTGATATGCAAGATGATAAGCTATCGACAACACCAAGCCTAGTGGGATACCAGCAGTAACTACCGTGGTTTTGAAGCTGCGGTCATCAACCACGATTTTGATTCCCCTATCCAGGAAACTATTGACTTCCACTAGTTGGCAGTTACCAGAAGAGTCCTGTGTTACACTAAGTCTGTCACCTATGCAACGCCAAGGCCAAGAGCCTATAGCCTAATCTCCACTCACCTCCCCCTCCCCCCGCCCTATCGTTATGTGAGGTATGTATGTGCCTCATCTGAAGGTTACCAGGTTTTAAGCCTAGTTAATTATTACTATCTATATTTACTTAGAACTTGTTCTTAAGCTTCAAGATTTTTTTTATTGTTGAGAAGCCTATCAATTGATCAAGGAAATGGAGACGGATGAGCAGGAACACAGACCCTATACTTGCCGGGAAAATCGCAGATAAAAACAAAAAACAGGAATAGAATGGTGTACTATAAGCCTAATAAATGTACCGGTATATTACAAAAGTATTATGGTTTATATTTATTTAGGTACAAAATATGTCTCAGTTGTATTTATTTTATGAATATGCATCATTTGTATTTTTATGATATAATCTTAATACATCTGCTGGGCCTATCTCTTTACCACTCTAAGGTAGACTGTGAGATAATACTTCAGGCATTAAAACTGCCTGTATACTATTCACTATAGGAAGCTTAAAGTAAAATAAACTAAATATCGTTAACTCCCACGACAATCAAAAACTTTACAAAGATTATAAACCCCTTGGTTTATAGACGGATAGATAGACAATTCGTTTTTGATCAAAGGTTTATCATATAAACTCACATATTTTTTTTAGTCTTTATTGTACACAATAAATATAACAATAGGTAAAGAGACAACAAAACAACAAAGTACAAATGGCGGTCTTATCGCATACAACCTCATGAAAGTCTTAGACTTAGAACGCAATACTAATCGAAAAAGTTTTACTTCTTTTTTTTCCAGGTTCGATAGATTTGATCCATCCCAAGGTTCTGTTTAATGGTTGCTATGTTAATGTGATATACATATATTTTAATCGTTATGAACGTATTTCTATAAAACACTTAAACTACTAATTAAAAATCAAGAATTTAATTTACATGGCATATAATAAAAAAAAACTAAATTTAATTGTTATATGAAGATTAGCCCGAGCTCGAGGTTCCTAAATAACCGAAAAGTGCGGAAAATCTAGACAAATAAATTAAGGAGTATTATAATTACGAAAACAGGTGGTCGGAGGCTCGCCCACGTCTCGAAGAAGGATTGCTATTACTTTAATAAATTTATAAAATCGCGGTAGAATTTTTAAGCCGTCCAATAACGATTTAGAAAACAACATTTAAAGGCTTAAACGCGCGGGTGTACAAAAAGTAGGCATTTCATATACCTATAAAACACTTATGAGCTAAAAAAAATAAAATAGGATTTAAAGAAAGAAAAAACTTCCCACAAAAAATTCCGAAAAAGAAAATAAGTAAGCGTAATTTTAAAACTTGATTAAAAGTTACACAAACAAGCAAAAAAATTAAATGCAAATTAGACAACTGTTCTGTAATAAAAAAAAACATTTACCCTTATCATAACCAAAAACTAAATAATAAAAAACATAAACAAACAAACTCACCTCGAAGACGTGCCGCGTCACGGATCTCGGATGTGTCGCGATGAGATGCGTCGCGGTTGGATGCGAGTCGGTCAGACTCAGACCGGTCGGTCGGTCGGCGGTGTCGGCGCGGCGGGCGCGCGGCCCAGCCGCTGGCGGCGCTGTGGCGAGGCGAGGCGACGATACGTCCGCAACGGCGCGCGTAGGCGTACGTCTGGGCCGAGCCCCCGCGGCTCCGACACCCCCCACCTACCCGGGGGGGAGTTCAGGACCCCCCTCCGCTCTACCTCACGCCGCGCCCCCCACACACCTTCGCACATAAAAAACTGGTAAAGGATTTGTGTACCGAATTTTAGGGGCGTAAGGCATTTGAGCGATATATTTTTTTGTTATAACACAACTGTAGAGTTTTAATTTGTTGTTCAGTTTTGTTTAGAATTTCGAATTACAGGGTAAATAAACTTTGAAAAATCTGTTGACAAATTGATTGAGTTAGTGCAAACAATTTTTATATTGATTTAAAATATTGTTTCGTTAAATCTTATCTATTATAATTGGAATGTGACTTTGTTTGTTTCTATGTCTCGTCTTAACTTCCCAAGAAATCTTCATGATATTTCGTATACACGTTGTCAGGGGTACAGAAAACTACATAAGGTATCTTTCATTCGATAAAACTGTTTTTGAGAGATACTTACGTAGTTCTTTGAATACCCAAGAAGCCTATGTCTGTTACCTTTTTTGGCTTATCGTCTGAACCGATCGTAATTAAGTTTGGCCTAGTGATAGCGTGGGACCCGTGTACTTAGGATATTTTTCATTATTAAATCCCTAAGACTGATAAATTGATAAAATAAATAACTTATTAAAATATTATTTTTGATATTATATTTTACTGTTGAGTGCACTAAGACACATCAGACCTTTAGTGTTTCAATATGGCTCCCAGCTATTTGATAAAAGTTGGTTAGGTAAAGATAAACATTAATAATTGTAGCGTAGAAATGAGAACGACCTCGTGGGACAAAGTAACTGGATACACACGCTAATCCCTTAACGCTACTCGTGGAAGCATGTGAGGTTCTTAGCACGTGTATGCGGGCCCTCACTCTTCGAACTAGTACACCACAACTAAGCAACGGTTGGATTGTGTATAGCTGGGATAATTGTCACCAATCGGTCCTGAGTCTGGACGGTACTGGATGTAAGACCAGGTAATGTACAATCATTTCGGAGGCAAATTAAAAAATAAGATAGAGTTTTCTTCGCCTTTTACTCCAAAATTATTTTATTGACTTAGAGTTTTCAAAAGATGATTAAAATACATATTTCAAAATGAATTGCGTTTATGATGGTTCACTAGTTTTTCTGCTGGCTGACAGAGCTGAAAATACCGAAGGAGTAGGTTCGACGATTTCGTCATCTTTAAAACAAGAGATAATTAACCATAAACACACATAACTTCAAAATTAAAATATCCGTAGCTAGACTTCCCAAACCATAAAGCTCAAAGAAAATTATGGGTTAACTTGACAAAAAACACTAAATTCCGTTTTTTCGAGGCAGAATTTTTGAGATATGTTCGTTGGTGTTTGACAGTCGGTGTTTTTGCCGGCGCGAGTACAATACGCGTCAAGGATTCAACGCAGGTGCGAGAATTATGTCTTCACGCCTTTTCTTCGGCGGAATGTACTGCGACAGGTTTTGATTAAAAACCTTCTGGTATTATGTTGAATTTCCTTTAATTAGCTCTAGTTTTGTTTGAAATAAAAGAATGATTACAATAGTTTCATTTTAACTTAATGAGATTTTTGGAGACCTTAGATTAAACCTGATAGGGAAAAATGAAGTGGGAAAAGTAAGAAACCTATGCCCAACATGGGGCTGTGAATTATGTTCTAAACGTTTAAAGTGATTTTCAGAAAATTCACCGAAAAAACTCTTACAAACTAGGATTGACAGTGGCCATGAATAACACGACATCAGAGATTGCACGATTGTACAGAATACTCATACATACATACATAAACTCACGCCTTTATCCCAGAAGGGGTAGGCAGAGGCGCCACCAGGACACCTACATTTCGCCTTGTATGTTTCGTCCCACGATGTGATAGGGGGCGAGCCTATCGCCATATCGGGCACAAATTCCTGACTCCGGGCTGATACTGAGTAGAAAAATCCAATATACTTTGCCGGACCCGGGACTCGAACCTGAGACCTCAGCTTTGTAACCATACCGTAGTACAACTACGCCACCCAATACTCCCAGCCAAATAAACAATTACCACGCCACATTCCAAACCTTATTTAATTTCTCCTTTACACAATCCAATCGCAATTCACTTCTTCCTCACCTAACCATCTTGTCGAACATTACCCTGCATCAGTTAGGCGATACAATGTCGCGTTATCGCTTCACGCGTCAGTGGCGCTGTCGTCGACTGAAGAGTAATCCACACGCTCATAGTATTGCACTTGTGTGTGTTTTGTTAATTGTATTGTATTATGAGCTTTCGGCTAAAGAGCTTAGACGAGATTTGAACCTGCTGTTTGAATGATGATTACGAAAGACGAATACATTGTCTGTTAGGTGTTTGTAGGTAATTATTGTCTAGAGTGTGAAGTAAAACGTAGTGGGGCAATTTGCTTACGTGAGGGATATCGACTTGCATTGCATGCGTTGCAACGATTGTGAAGTCGCCAAATTCGCTCCAGATAAGCACGACCGACAAAGCCAAAGCCCTATTAATCGAGAATTTAGGAGACATATAAAAGCAGTATACTATAAAGCTTTTTATAATATAAATACAAGTTAGACAAATGAGTAAATTTGCTCCTATTATGTGATCCTCGATACCCATATATGCCAGATGAGACCTAGACCTCACGTGATTGGTAATTAATAAAGTTTAGGATTATTGGTTTCTACCAATATGTTATTTCTATAACATAAATATATGAATTAATTAGTCCTAAGAAGCCGGTAGATTCGAGTAGTTTCAATAGTTTAATTGAACAAGCCTGCATGATGAAATATCGTCAGTCTATTGACTAGAGATGATCGTCTACCGACACTGGGTATGACACATTACGACATATACAGGCAAGTACAGTGCATTCACTTCGTAATGCCAGTATGAAAAGGGGTCTTTATTACTGCATAGGTCTGGCAAACGAGTGAACAGGTCATCTGATGCCATGATGGTAAGTGATCACTGCCGCCCACAGCGCTGGGTCATGCATGTGTTGCCGGCCCATCAAAACGAGAGGAGAGGGAAGGAAAAATGATAGGAAGAATAAAAGGGTATTACAACTACACTTGAGCTAATTATTATTGTAGTACAAGAAGAAAGTCACCACCCGGAATGTTGGGTAATCTAATAACAAGACTCCAATTATTACAATTGTTACACATAAACATAGTTTGTTTACAGGTTTTACAGCTACCGCATATCTCTAAGTAATTGACAAAAAGCTTTTTATGTTATTTTAAGCTTTTTATGTTATATTAAAGCTTTTATATTATGTTATTTAGAAAACGCGCAAAAAAATCGAAACATTTCAATTAAATGTCTATAACTCTACAGTTACTACGTATGTATTGAGCCTAAAAATATTGAGCGCAATGCTTGCGACTACGTGACCTTCACCTTCGGGAACGTTGCCAAAATGATAACAGTCTCAATTCAAGTGTTCTATTATTGTAACGTATCTATACATACTATGAAGTAAAAACTTGTACATTGAAAATTATATTTTCGTATAGCGTGATGGCTCAGTTTCGATACCCACATTTCGTATTCCACTTTGTAAATTAATCCATTTGAGAAGTCTCATAAGAGTTGCCTAATGAGTGGCACTTCTGTTTTCTCCTTAAAGATACAAGCTTGAACGATTAGATAGTAATTAATGTACAAAGGTTAATCTGTTCGTGGAATTATCGATTACAATGCATATATTAGAATATACATACTACTCGCAATTACACCCTAGTTGTGCAGAATTTATTTGTTAAACGTATTTACATATTATATTAATTACTAACAATTATCAAACACAATTGTATAATAACTCCTTATGTTTACTATATGACGTATCAAAACAAAATGTCGGAGCGGATCAGCTGATCGCGCCACGCCTTCGTAGTACTACGTTCGTAGCTTGCCCGCCGAAGCTCGTAGCCGCCTACGCCTACGCGTAACAGTATCGTAGACCAACGCTACGTATTGTAACATGTGGAGCATTCGTTGTTGTTGGATAAAGTAAATATTTGTTGACCGTAATGAAGCCATAATTAATTTGTTAAATAACATTTACATACATTTAGGGGTAATTTCAACGGGTGATTTCATACGACAAACATTATCAGTTTCAAAGTTAATTAAGTAAACAATTTTCAACTTCTATCAAATTCCGTTAAAATTTCCGACAAGTATTACAACCGGTTACTTTTTTAATTTAACTTGCAGATAACTATTAGATGCACTTTCCACTTAGGGTCGACATCAAATCGGCAAGATATCATCATAAAAATAAAAATCATATCAATATGCGTTATGCATCTGAGGGGACATTTTACGGATGGCTTATAACTATCACTATCCAGTCCAAGTACCTCTGTAACTTATCGTTCTAAAGAGCTTGAAACAAACATTAAAACTAAACTAGCTTTATTTATCCGACTATTACTATAAAACCTTTATAAATACATAGAGAAACAATTATATCCGCCGTATCCCGGGAACAAGTCGTTTATCCACAGGCCAGACCTCTCAGAACCTCCATCCCAGAACAATGCTCGAGCACGAGCGCCGTCATTTTTCAGCAGAAAACAACCCTTTTCACGTTGAAATAAATCGAGCCGCTTACACTAATATCTTTATGCCGGCTTTACTTGTGGCGTAAATCTTATCGTTGAAAAAGCTACTTGGGAGGTTAAACGCTGTTTTGGAGGTTTTTATACTAGCACAAAAAAGTCAATTACCAAGCATGTTAACGTTAAAGGAAAACATCGTGAGGAAACTAGCATATCAAAGATATTTAGGTTAAATTTGTGAAATCCGCCAACCCGCACTGGGCCAGTGTGGTGGACTACGCCCAAAGTATTCTCACTCGAATTGTAGAGGAGTTCTGCGCTCATTAATGAGCGATTGTGGGCCAGTACAGCATAGTACAACATGTATTAGGTTGCAGAACATCTCAAAACGTTACAGTTGCCTCTTATACTATTCCAGACTTGAGATTAACAAAACTGCATTTACCATTAGACACAGTGAAGTCATTTTCCCAGAATTTAATCAGTCATGTTGATAAAATTATCCATGTCAGATACAGTTGTTCGATTCTCGGATTGATATTCATTGAATGACAATCCATAGTGATTTGACACGCCTCCACACATAGATGCATAAATCTAAATAATTTAAATGGTACCTTTTAAACCTGGCAAAGCCGTAATGACTACCTATACGAGGCCGACAAAACTGGACTGCTACCAGTGTCACTGAAAACCGATGTAAATCTATGCATTTACGGACAAAATTAATAAGCGATCCCAATCCCTATCTAAGGATCGATCCCGAAAATAGACCAATCAGAACACATCAAATGTGAAGGCGTCGACAAAACCTTGAGCCCATTGGTCTATTTTCGCGATCGATCTTTAGATAGACTTGAAGATCGTTTATTAATCTCGGCCATTATTGACGTGTTCGATTCGGTGAATAAGATTATCTGAAATCAATAACATTTTCTTCTAAAAAATAAAAAAAAATACTTATAATTACTAACGTCACTTATGTTGGCTCAACATAAATAAAAATATTACAATCATAAATAAACAGGAATATTCATGTCAGGTATATTTATAGATGCAGCTATTCCGACGTGAATACTTGACCTCAATGCCGCATTAAAAGCGTTGAAAGGCATCCTCCGTACAATCATACTAAACATGAAGATGCTAGAGTGAAAACTCTAAGGAGCAGTTAAAAGTTGCTTCGTTGGCTCTAGGTTAAGTGATGCACTAGAAAACTTGTATTCTTTCGAATATATATATTGCTGAGTATGTATTTTTATTAATTTACTGCAGAATGAGGGTACTTAAGAAAATTTGCATGCAAAAGTTACATGCATACACGACATATTACCAACTCACAATGGATTGTGGTTTAAATGTGTCCTGCACCAAAGAAAATCCTCAACAAGATCTCTTTCTGTACATAACCTTATCTATGTATATTACCAACCCAATAATGCTCTTTACAAAACATTTACATATTAGCCAATTAATTAATATTACAATTTTTTATAAATATCCAATAACTACAGTTATTTGACATCCCAAAAAACGATTCCAATATCAATTATTATTTTGAAATTCGCAACTCCATACACCATTGGACTGACATAGCTTAACTGGACAAAAAAACCCTAAATAAATAGACGAGAAAATGTCTATTCGCATCGCATCCAGTATCCACAGTACCAACCCTATCCACAACGCGTCGGCTCGCGGTGTGAAAGCGTCCTACACAAAAATTCAATTTAAAATTCGGCTCTCCAATCCCTGGACATTTGAAAATGGAACGTAAACGTTATCAGTGTTGCCAACGCAACGCGACTTATGTCTGCGTCGGATTTTGTAAATTGAATCTATTGTGCTGGGGATGGGAATTTTATTAACGTTTCCTAGTAATTTGACGAGCGATTGGCGGGAGAAGTTGGGTTACTGCGCCGAAAGTTACGGGTTGAATGCATGTTCGGATATTTTTGTAATGTTGACCTAGGATTATGTATTTAATGTTGGTTCATTTCAAGTAAATTATATATTACCTGTTACTATCACGTTTGTTCGTTATATCGAAAGTCTGATAGATGAGCAAAGGACTTCCTTGATGAACAGTAATCATTGCCACCCACTAATACCTACAAGTGATGTGGGCATTGGTGGACGGTGACTTTTAATTTGCACTTCTATAGCCATTCTATGTAAACAGATAAGCAAAAAGGCGGAGCTAGAAAGAATTATTACTAAGATTCTGGCAAAAATATAAGAATGTTAAATTTACAACGTCTTAACCAAAGTTTTAATTTAGGAAAAAATTACCTGACAACCTCACTACTGGCAAGTGGCCAAACCAAAGACATCTTGTCCCCGACTACATTCTCATGTGACGTAATTTTTAATTTTAAAAGTTTAAAGCACATTCGTTCATATGTGTAACTGTCAGATGTTTTTACAGTTCAGGTAATTGTCGCGACAGTGACATAGTTCAGGCACCACGAGAAAGTAAATATCGTGTGTCGTGTGTATTAAAATGGTATATAAAATGGTTGGTTTTACCTTAGATCTATAAATTATGTTATGATGTGTAATGCCTTATCTTATCTTAAAAGTGGACATCCCATGCTTGACGAAAAAGCTGAAACAAAGAGTCATCTAGCAATTACTTCAACCAAAGTACGAAACCCGGAATAACCGAAAGGAGGTAAAATTTCCAGTCTAGCAACACTAAGTCCCAGGCCGAAATGAGGGAGCACATTAAGATGGCGCGATAAGACGACGTCGCCGCTAATGGATTGAGCCGTCGCAAGTTTTTCCGATTGATGCCGCCATTGTACCGTGATTGAGATCCATTTGTACAGTTTTTGTCAATGATGTAATGCGTATATAATAGATTTTGTTTTATTGTCCGGCAAATAATAAAACAGTTTAAAAGATAGTGAGTGCTCGACTCGGTGGGTTGTACTACGCTATGATGACAAAGCTAAGGTCTCGGGTTCGCATCCCGGGTCAGGCAAAGTGATATTGGATTTTTATATTCATTACTGTTGGGTGCATTATCAGCCCAGAGTCAGGAATTTGTGCCTGATATGGCGATAGGCTCGCCCCCTATCACATCGTGGGTCGGAACACACAAGGCGAAATTTGGGTGCATTGGTAGCACCTTTGCCTACCCCTTCTGGGAAAACGGCGTGACTTTATGTATGTAAGTGATAATCGCCTCCCCTATGTACAATATTTTGATGATAACATCTAGGACTGACGAGTTAATTAAAGTAATACATTCTTAATGGTATAATAATATTTATAAATAAGAATAATACAAATAATAATGCTATACGAGTATACCTAAGACCTACTCGTCTCGTACTTCTAACCAATAAAATAATAACCATAATCTAGACAGCTGATTTTAGTTTTGAATCTCGTAATTCTTAAATTTTTTGCGTACTTTTTTTTAAACTTGTTATTTCGAACGCTTTTAGTCATCTTAATGAGTAAAGAAAACTGTTGTTCCAAGAATTAAATGTTTTTATCCAACACGAAAGGAATTTAATAGCTGATTAAGAAGTCTGGAACTCGATACGAATCTTAAGTAAATTCGTGCGACTCCTACCAGATAAAAATAAAACTTATTTCTCGGGATCGCGGTACTTTCGTACCGAATTGATTTTTTAAATTTATTTCGGTCTATAGACTACGTACAGCGCGGCGTTCGAGAGTTAGCAAAAAGGCATGTGCGGCATTCTATCTCACAGATATTTTCAAACAGAACAATGTATTTCCAGAACTGGAAATGAAAGCTTATTTTATTTAAACACGCTAATTAAAAACGTCATAGTATTAATAAAGTCGATATTGATTGCCTACGTGGCGCAATTGGAAAAAAAACGGCTATGGACTGAGAGACGCGGATTCGATACCCACACCGAGATATGTATTTATTTCGAGTCTGAATGTCGTGAGAACCTTTCTCGCAGTTTTAGATAGCTGAAATATAAGTCTTCTTTTAGTTACCGCTGCCCGTACCATGACATGTATTTTCTTATGGCGCCAGGCCTAGGTATGTGTGTGTTTTGCGCACTAATTAAGTTGCTTACTTATTAAGAAAACTCAGGCAATATACATGTTTAAGTAGCAAGCAGTAAAGTGTAGCATTAAAAAGCGCGAAAGTGAAACTAGCGGTACCGTTAACTTCGGCCATTAAACAAAAGTTACGCGCGTGAAACATTCGAAACGCTTCCGTATGGCGGCACCGCTGCGGCGCGAGCATGTGCAGTCGATGTTACTATCGATAATAATTGAATTAAAATATTTTATCTTGCCAGTTCCTAGTAGAAAAGCAAAAACTTTTTTTAATATATGAGAAATATTAATATATGTATTGAATACTTCATACTGGCAATAAAAAGTAAATATTCACGGTAAGTGCGTGGTGGCCTTATTGTATTCTTTTCTTCATCTATATTAATATCGCACTTTGATACTTAAGGAAAACATCGCGAGGAATTGCTTTCAGCCGAGATCTTTAAAAAAATTATATTCTAAAACTACTCGACTACTGAATCGTATATGAGTTTTAGTTAGTTATACACATTGATAATTACTATCAATTAAAAGCGGCACATCACACTATAAATCCGTAAAAGAAACACATACCAATTTCTCATTCAGTTTATCGATAAACGATATTAACTACGCCACAAAGGACAGCACTACATGGTAACAACTGCAAATTCAACTTCCAATGCGCTAATTAACATAATGAACAGTTTTTCCATTAACTTATAAAATTGCCAACAATACTGACAACGCAACCCACAATTTAATTTAATTATAAAGCGAGTTGGTGTTTACCTGAACTGTATGAAATAAACTGTGGGCTGTGAGAATGAAATTATCTTGTTTGTAGTAAGATTTTTGTATACCACTAGGGTAACATATGTGTTGTAGGTACATGATGGTGGACAATTATACTTCAATGTCCCTGAAGGTAAGTGCAGAACTATCGATAGAGTATTTAGTGCCAAGAAACGAATATTTGTATTCATTAATACATTTTTAGACCAATCGTACTAGAATAAAATAACTTACTAATGACGTCGAGATAAGTCACGTTTCCGTTTGTGAGGCATATTATGTGCATGAATACTAAGCCAGAGCATAATATTAATTTGTTTGTTAACTTCAGGTCAATAGACGACCACAGTGACACACTGTGGATACATTTGTTTGTTTATTAAGCTCCTACGTATAAAGCCCGAACAGATTTCCGTCCAATCCACATCACTCCGCAAACCGTGACACCAACCAAACTCTTTGATGTCGCGAATAGGGGGCTCTGCGCATTACGGCCGCGTCAAATTCGGACAATACCTGACCGGCGGCTGTCGATGCCTTGTGCAATAAACGGCGTCCATTCAACTCATATCAAATAATCCCTATTGTAGCGTAGCCCGGCGAGGACGTGGGGTTTTGCAGGGTTCGGTGGGAAGGATAAGACATCTCCTATAAAACTTTTGAAATTTTAATATTAGGACTTGTACATACGCCCGCTGAGCACGAGACTTCTCTTCAATTGAGAAGTGTAGCAATAAGGTTGAGACGCAGTCCACCGCGCTGGCTTATTGCGGGTGGGCGGACTTTACACACTACACAAATTCTTTTAAAACTTCTGTGGAAGCACCTGCGTACAAATTTAAGAATACTCTTACGATGTTTTCCTTAACACTGTGAACACATGAATATGAAAGTCAGGGGTTTGCCCTGGGTTCTCAATCCGCGACTTCAGAACAAGTCGACACGTATTAGATAATGACAATTTTAAAAATTAAAAAACTTATCTTGCCATACAGAAACAATCGTTCTGGAAATGATAAAGTTGTGCGGAACCCACCCATTCCACCCAGGTCGCAGTCTCCCGATGTTTCTGTTACGTCATGCCACAACAATAAGTTAGTTTTTATTGCGAGGCATTTACTTTTATTGTGTACTTGTTACGTTATTGGCAAAAGGTACCCTAATCGCCTGCTGCCCTTACTTGGCACAATGTTATGCGCAATGTTAATACCGTGATTTTTAATTGATGACCTGTCGCTCTAGATTTTTCTTCTAGGAACCATAACACTACTATAGGTGTTAACTTATATTTATAATGTAACTAACATTAATTTATGAGTAATTATTCCACAGCGAGCGATAGAGAACCAGGCCCACAAACTGGAGATCGTAGGTTCAAACCCACGGGCCGCGGCACACACCACTGACCTTTCGTTATTTCATCTCAAGCTATTTAATCTCAATCAATTATATTATTAGTTTGCTTTAAGGATTAATCTAAAAACTTGATGAACACAATATGTGAAGTGTACCAACCAAATTAGGCCAACGTGGTAGATAAAGCGGCCTACTGCCGAAAGTCTCAATACCAGACAGGCTCCTAATAGTAATATTATGAGTATATCACATCATGCCGCAACAAAACTGAAAATTCATGCACCGACTCCGGGTGTATTTATGTATTATAAACGAAGAAGACTGACTCAAAAGCCATATATTTAGACATCCAACTTTTATACAGCGCGAGAAATCCTTCAAACTAAATAAAAGTGCAAGAAAGTGGCACAATCTTGCAGGCGCCCCGGGATACGTCTCGCGAAATTCCACAAGTACTAAAAACTTTGATTGAACCGTGTCACACTTCAGTACTTTCTAGCTTAGAATACTTCAATGTAACTGATTTTTTAGTTCACAATTATATTTTTTCTTAGGATCGGTAGGTCTGCAATATTGGTTTAGTATGAGTAGTGAACTTTAAAACCCAAAAAAATATATTTTTAATGCATTTGACTTTGTATTGAGCTAGTGTGGGCAACAACGAGTGAACTGATTGGAACAAGACAAAGTTGTCAGGGGCGAAAGCGGAGGCACTTTCGGTTGAGCAAGTGAACGCGACGTTTCTCTTGGGGAATAATAAATGTACCTACACTTAATTAAATTAAATTTATAATAGTATTTTAAAATGATATTATATTTTGATATTATACTACCTGTAACAACTTTTGATGTGTACCTTTTGTCATTTCTTTGTCAAACTATGCATTATTTCTTTTTGGTAAATATTTTTTTTTAAATTTGGATTTAAAAATAACTTAACTAATCTTGCGCAATAATTTAAATCCACGCGAATCACCGACTGCCGTCAATTGAGTATAAGTTTTTTACACTAGTTGTTTGATAAGCAGCTGGTCTAAGGATAATTTTTCATACGAAGTTACTCCATGTAAATATGGGATAAGTGGGTAAAATAAATAAATAGTAATTATCTGCAGTCGAAATTTCTCCCGTCAAGAACCTACTTCCCTAATTCATACTTTTCAGTCGAAAATACGCAAAACAAACCTTATACTTCAGAAAAAGGCCATGTGAATTTTCCCCTGCAGACATTGAACCCTGAAAACGACCATACCCAATAACTATCCCCACAACAAAAAACTAGAACATAGAATCTAGAATCTGGAAAAACCCTTACACGTGGATACCTAAACCAGCTAAACAATATAGACATACTTTAAGTAAATACATATGGGGCGCAATTTTCACTCTTTCCACTTTGAACTTACATGCCTAGCATTTTTCAACCTTATTTTATAAGAAATAGAGTTATGTTTTAAATGACAGGTATGTTTAGCACGATCCATGTTAAATTTTATTCCGTGCGCGTTTAGGAACCGGCAAATATGTTATTTTCCGCCGGCGCAGGCTTGCTTATTCAAACGACTAGTGTTCGCCGCCGGGAATGTTTATTCATATTTTATATACAGGAAATAAAGGTATGAGTCTTTTGCGATAAAATCGGATGATATCTTGGTAGTATAAATAGCATCATGAATAATTTTACCTCCGCCTACTGACTCGAGAAAAGCTTTTTGGTTTTCTTGCGACATTGCCCGACCAAGAAGAATAAATTAATGAATTACAGGTCAAAGACCTCAGATGTTGCTACTAGACTAATGAGGTGACTAACATTTTTTAGATTTTTTTCATTTTAAATTTCCGGAAAACTAATATTCAATTTTCATTTTCGAGATCATAATTCGCAAAACTGCAGCGATAGTTAGCGCAAGTAAAACTTCCCGATCGTCTGCTAACAACAAAGGCTTTGGAAATATGCATTTATATTCCAAAACGAAAGCATAATTTCATCCCCGGTGCAGCCCCTTTATTGCCTCGGAGATAGGAATTGAAAGTGAAGTGGATGAGCCAACTTCAATATACATATTTAGTATTTTTTTAATTCTTCTTGAGGTTGTTAATAAATAATTTATTTTAATGTTCCCTTGTTTCACACATGTGAGATGAGTGACACGATTTTTTCCTGCGCTTTAAAAATGAGAAGTTATTAATTAAAAACACAAACGTATCTTTGCAAAGTTCGTTATTTCGAACCTGTGACCTTTTTAATCCTAACTTCACTGAAGTTTCGGACAAGTCAAACGGTAAATAAACATACGGCTCACTCGATGCTTAATTAATTGATTACCGCCTCAAAACCACAAACCCCAAATAAATTAATTTCACTGCATAGAATTGGTCCAAGTTTACCCTCGATTGGCGGCGTGCTGTGTATCGATTAAAACTGAATCCGATCGGCCGATACAAACCCGCCGTAACCCATTTAAACTTATTTACAATGCAGTACCTTTGTAGTGCGTGGTGGCCTGTTGGTAACGGACCAGACGCGGCTGCCTACATGTTCACGGTGGTCGCGGGTTCAAATCCCAGGGCACACCTCTGACTTTTCGGAGTTATGTGTGTATTGATAGTCAATCACCACGCACTTTAACGGTGAAGGAAAACATCGTGAGGAAACCTGCATACCGTAGCGATTTTAAAGAATTTCTACGGTACGTAAGCCCGCCAACCCGCACTAGGCCAGCGTGGTGGACTATATGGCCTAACCACTCTCAATCGATTCTCTCGATTGTAGAGGAGGCCCGTGCCCAGCAGTGGGACGTATATGGGCTGATACAAAAAAAATACCTTTGTAGTTGTATTGGGTCAGGTGCAGTGGGCAGGAGCGCGGGTGGGTACGTTAAATATTTGCGTATAATATCGATATTTATTCTCATTATTTCTGTGTATGCTTGTTTTGAACCTGTTATATGTTATTGTGGTGCAATTGTCGTGAAAAACAAAACACTAAAAAGTTATATGTATATAGCAAACATATTTCCTCTCTTTATATTATAAAATACGTATGTTTACGTCCCACTTGTGGGCACGGGCCTTACCGAGTAAAGTGGTTTCAGGCCTTAGTCTAAAAGTTGACGTAATGAGTTTTCTGGATGCCTAATACCCATTTTCTCTTCCCATTTTTTTTCTTCCCGCTCCCCTCCCGATTTTATGGGCCAGCAACACATCTATGACCCAAGCGCTGTGGGTGTTCATGGGCGGCAGTGATCACTTACCATCAGAATACCTGTTTGCTCGTTTGCCAGACCTATAGCATAAAAAAGTGGTTTATTTATTTATTTATAAATACTTTATTGCACACCACACAAATTAATGCATACAAAAATGTAAAGCGCATAAATATGTGTAACAATCGGCGGTCTTATCGCTGTCGGCGATTTCTTCCAGACAACCTTAAGATGGACTGAAATGAACGGAAGCACGGAAGAAATGGGTGGTCACAACATAGGAAAAAAAAATACAAAATGTAATAGTGATAAGAGGAAAAAAAAATCATATTATTAATAAACATAAATAGAATACATAAAATATCAATACATATATATATAATATATATATAATAATATACTACATAAACTATAATACATACAATATATCATATATTAATGTAGGAGAAAAAGAAATCAAAGTGATAAGTAATGTGATCTCAGACACTTTTTACATATGGGTAGAGCTTTCCTTATTGTAAGTGGCAGATCGTTCCACAGGCGAGCAGCATGGACCGTAAACGACTTATCTAGAAAAGCACTCCTATGCTCGGGAATAGCCAGTGTCCAATTCTCTGAGGACCTAAGAGAACGTTCGTGTGTGATACTTAGAAATTTAAAACGCTCTTTAAGGTAGAGGGGAGTTGTGGAATGGAAAAGAATGGTATACAAAAGTGAGAGAATACGAGTATTTCGGCGAAGGCGTATTGATAGCCACTTGAGCTTTGTACGAAACTCAGACACATGGTCATATTTACGAAGTCCAAATATGAACCGGATACAAAAATTTTGAAGTCGCTCAAGTTTATCAAACTGGGCTTCGGTGAGATCGAGATAGCTAGCATCAGCATAATCAAGGAGGGGAAAAAGTAGAGATTGAACGAGCGCAACTTTCGTGGGAATCGGAAGAAAATTCCGTAGTCTTCTTAAGGACCCCGCAGCTGCAAACAATTTGCGGCTGAGCTCTTGCAGTTGGGGACCCCAGGATAGGGTTTTATCCAAAGTTAATCCCAAGTTTTTAACTTTATCACTGTAAGGGATAATGCAGTCATCAAATACCAATCGAGGTAACAGATTGGTATCAATCCTGGAAAGCATCCTGGAGCTGCCGACAACAATGACTTGAGTTTTTGTTGGATTGACTTTCAGACCATGCATCTTACTCCAATCGCTAATGCGTGCAAGGTCCTTGTTAATAGAAGCTATAGCCTCCGTCACCCGGTCAACTGGAGCATGGTAATAAATTTGCAGGTCATCTGCATACAGATGGTAGGAAGAAATAAAGTCAGTGGAAATTGAGTTAATAAATAACGCGAAAAGCAAGGGAGATAAAACGCCGCCCTGAGGAACGCCAGCAGAATTATCGCACCAAGAAGAAACTGCTTCTTCAATGCGTACACGCTGCCGGCGACCCGTCAGGTAACCACGAAACCAGTCAATTACCATTGGAGATATGTTAATGGAGCGAAGTGTACTAAGCAAGACATCATAGTCTACCGTGTTGAAGGCATTGCTGAAGTCCAGCAGAGCTAGAACTGTCAGCTTGCCATTCTCCATAGCAGCCCTGATGTCGTCCGTGATATGCACCAATGCAGTTGTAGTACTATGTCCGGGACGAAATCCAGACTGGAAGGGATTCAGAAGTTGATTGTTGGACAGAAAAGAGCAAAGCTGGTTATGAACGAGATTTTCCAAGACTTTAGAGAGAAAAGGAAGGATGGAGATAGGACGATAATCATTAAAAGATGTAGGACTAGGTCGCTTAGGGAGAGGTATGACTTCGGCATCCTTCCAAAGGGATGGGAAGACGGAATTGGAAACCGAAAAATTAAAAATATGGCAGAGGATAGGGAGAATTTCGTCCAAAATTGGTAATATCATAGTACGACTGATGCAGTCGGTTCCAACTGCATTGGAGCAAATCGATAATATGCTCTTCTTAACATCACAACAGGAGAATTGACTTATGACAAATTGAGAATAGTCAGGGGTTGGAGCAGAGGAAAGAACTTTTAAAGTATTTTCTTTGGTGGCCCTATCAAAATTGGGCAAGGCTGTAAAATGTGAATTAATGAAATCAATGTTTAAATTATTGGAACTAGATTCAGTACGAGACTTTCCAACTCCCATTGACCGAAGAAATTTCCAAACTTTTGCTGGATCACCATTTTCTACGGATTTATGGACATGACGGCGTTGAGCATTCCTACACATCTTGTTGCAGATATTACGGATAGCTACGTATTTATCCCAGTTACGAGTAACAGGTCGTCGTTTAAATTTGGCTTTTGCCGCAGCTTTCTTTTCCATAATAGCTTTTATTTCATCAGTGAGCCAGGGTGACGGAAGATGCTTCAACTTAACAGCGCGAAGAGGAGCATGAACGTCATACAGGTTAATAATACTGGTCGTAAAGTAGTCAACCTTGGCATCAATTGAATCGGATGTAAGTAGAGGAACCCAGTCAATGTTGCCGGCATCCTTAAGAAGATTTTCAGAATTAATTCCACGAAAGCAACGTAGCATCCGAACCTTACATCTCACTTTAGGAAGGCGAATTCTATAAGAGAGATAGATAAGATCGTGATAGGAGAAGGCGTCGGCGGAGCACTGTCCATGATTTTCGACAAGATGAGGGGAAGAGACAAAGATTAAATCAAGCAAGGAAGGTACAGAATTAGGAAAATGATGAGTGGCGTTTAGAGGTAGGACAGATAAATTGCTAGAATTCAGAACATAATTTAAAGAAGAAGAACGATGGTTCTTCTTAAGAAGACATGTGTTGAAATCTCCCATGATTATAGTGTGACTGTACGATGGAGTGAGGTTAATAAGGATAGTTTCTAAAGAAGAGAAGTAATCAATACGAAGGGAAGGACAATAGTAAACACCGAGAAGTACTTTAGAATGTTGGAGTTCAACCTCCAGGAACAAATGCTCACCGCCATTTGAAGGCGGCGGCTGGGGTGACTTATGTACAATAGAAAAAGGAATGCCGTTACGTAAATATATAGCAACCCCACCGCCGCCGCCAACAGCGCGATCGTTCCTGATAAGTTGAAAACCGGGGAGAGAGTAGGAGATTGATGGAAGACATGGCGGGTAACAACAGTACATTATTAAGTAAAAAATAAAAACAAAGTAATATTTACAGCAAAAAAAAAAAAAAAAGAAATCATACAGTTCAATTTAAGACAGTATGAAAAAAAAAATCAACAAACAATAAAATTATAGCCTGTAATGTTACAAATAGAAAATCAACAAGTCATGGAACGTAACATAACAAGATGTCAAAGTCACCTGTAGCCAATACAGAAAAAATAAATGACAACACAAAAAATAAACACAAAGGTAGGTAGACAAAATAAAAAAATTATACAGTTACCCAACCAGTACCTACTAGACTACACAAATAATATACTGCTATTATCTCTTATTGTTGACTGCACGCTTCGATTTCGCCGCCCTGGTCCTAGCTGCACAAGGCTTAGCGCCTTCTGTGGCCTCAATGCGGTTGATATCTTGCAATGAGGTAACTCGTATCCGTGCACCATCTGGACCAGCAACAAACACGCAGCCTTCTTGGGTCCAGCACTTCGCGACGCCGAATCTCTCACGGGCAGACATGAAAACGTCATGCCGCACCTTCGTCAAGAATTCCGACATGGTGATGCCGGAACCCTTCAGCTTGGTTTTGGCGTACCAAAGCTTGTCACGAACCAGCACGTCATGGAGCTTGAACAGGATCGGCCGAGGCTTTTGTGTGTCAGTGGGTCGTCCCATTCTGTGGCATCTTTTAATGCTCTGCGTTGTGAAGTCGGACAGTTTAAGGTGGTCCTTGATGACATTGGTTACCAGCATTCCAGTGTCCTCCTTGTTCACCTCCTTCACACCATGCAGGAGTAGTATTTTACGGCGACCTCTCATCTCAATGTTGTCCACATTTCGCGCGAGAATCTGCACCTGCTGCTGAAGATTGCCGAGCGTCTCCGTGATGAAAGATCGGAACGAGGCAAACTCAGCAGCCAAGTTAGATGTGGCGGAAGAAGGATTTGGTGCTTTGTGCAGCTCAGCATCAAACTCTGCCATTCGCTTTTGGAACAACTCCATCATATCAGCGAGTGTGTCCTTGATGGAATCCATAGAGTTGTGCAGTGGTCAGACACAGTGATATAATCCGCAGTGTTAGTGAAATAGGTGAAAGAAATATTTAAACGGAGATAACACCACACCGGCAAGTACTAATTGTTAGCACATTAGATTGACTATTAAAATGCTATTAAAATAAAAACTTTGATTTTAATTGCAAAATAAATACGGAGCACAAAAAAACGGTCTCGACCTGATGACTACCCTCCCAATCCTCAGTGGTTTATTAGATTACGAAATTTTTGTGGACAATGAGACTTCTGCTTTCGAAAACCTCTCTTGAAATCGTGTCGTGGACATGTCGGAATCAGTAAAATCAATAAACAAAGCCGCACAGTGCAGTGTATTGAAACGCAAGAAATTCGAGGCGGGACTTACTGAACTATTTCATAGCAGTTGTTGTCGCGACGCGGAACATAATATTTATCATATGGAAACACTCAAATTGTAAAAATATATTTGTGGGTTTCATTTTCATTCATTTGAATTGTAAATAAACAATCTTCTATGACAAATAATAGTTTCAGAAAGTCCTGGATGCATGATGCTTCCAACAGATCACTGTGTAAGTCTTTATGGGAAGAAAATAATGTCTAAATAGAACTCAAAGCTTAATATTTTTTATTCGCTGCTCAGATTCTCGTCTCGTAAGAAAAAAATTCATATTTAGTTAATGTTTCCAGCAATACAGGATTCCGCCTATTTCTGTATCCTTTTTGTTTTCTAATCATTATACCTTATTGGGATCTCTGTAGGTATCGCTTGTTATGAATATAGATGCTTGGTTGACTTTAGTTATATGAGTAAAATGAGAACAAATAAGGAATGCCAAGAGCACCTATTGTCAGACGTACAGAAAAGTAATGTGTAGTGTGGGGTATTTACCAGCTAAATCCAAAGCTCGCTATTAACATGTGGAGGGCAACAAGAATTCTCAGGGCGTCGCCCTGAGTCACAACAATTGACCAAATAAATAACAACGAACGTAACAATACAACCAACAAAATAAGTCTACAACATTGAGAGTTCATAGTAACTGTTGGTATATTCTAAAATTTATAAAATGGTCTTTGTTGTAAATGTGTGGCGTTTTTACAAGTGTTCAAGATGAGAAAATTGTTTTGCAAATAAACGTTTTTGAATAAAATTAAAGATTACATTACTTTTTTTTCAAACTTTTTTATTTCCAAATCCATTTTCTCAAACACTTGTAAAACGATTAAACTTAACACCGATCGAAACGCAATAGCAAAGCTTACTTCACGTCGGTTTTCTATGAGATAGTGGTATCATCCAACACTTTGGTACTGTAGTTTTAACGACCAAGGCTCAACGGTTTAACAGGTACTTCAAGCAAAAGATAATACAGGGTATATCCAGACTGCAACCGAGAATGAAGCCAGGTGGTAGTATTAGTAACTTCAGACAAACTGCAACTCAAAACTCACCGGAGTCCCGTTCCTGAAAGATGATTAACACCAAACAACGCTTTTCACCATACAGTCCACGACAAACCACCAAATAAGGTGAAGATTCACTTAGACTGCAAAAAACGTACCACGCATTTCGAAGCGCCACGAACTAGGTACCCTTCTTTTAACAATATTCACGGTTAAAACAGACATTCAAATACGAAATTGTATTATTATTAAATACTACTAACGCATATCAAAGAATCTCCCATCAAGTGACCATTAAAAGTGTAGTTAGTTACGTATTCTATTCAATTCTAATAATAGCGTATTGTGGTCCAGCCATTGTTCATACTTGTACTATTAGAGCACAAAGCCGACAATAAGTCTTTGTATCGACACAACTGGAAGACTTACATGACTTTCAGTCATACATGAATTATTGATACAATACCAACTTGGAAGCTATATTTTGAGCGGGTTAATCGAAATTGTAATAAGGGTTTGGTTCTAAATAAGGAGCGCTGTGGTTATCTATAAAGGCTGTAAAAAATCTGTCAAAGTATAACTAGCTTACTTTGACTACTGTTTTTACGTATTTTAAGCATATTGTGATGACGAAATGAACACCACAGCTTACAAATTTCAACATTGTTGTATAATTTAAGGCTGAAAATTCTATAGTTAAATATACATTTTTCATTTATTTTCTAATTAAATATTAACTATATATGGCAATAAGCTCGCCCCCTATCACATCATAGGACGGAACATACAAAGTGAAATATAAGTAGGTGACCTGGTAGCACCTCTGGGAAAAAGGGGTGAGTTTATGTAAGTACCAATGTATGTAATACATAAAATAAAATGACGAAAATTCAGTGAGAGCAATCATAGTTCGATAGCCTTGTAATTTCTAAAATACTTACCAAACTTTCTCCATGCTCGAATTCGAAGAGATGCGGTGCAGTCAGTAGCGGATTATCCCTAAGGCAAACTAGGCACGTGCCTAGGGGCGCGAGGTTACGAAGGGGCGCGCGATGATTTCGGATATCTTCGTTTCTATGCAAAACCATCTAATGTTATAATTATGTTACATACGTATCGCATTCGTTCGCTAAATTAACAATACATTCATGTAATGTATGTATATTTTTTAATATGAGTGCTAGAGGGGCACCTTTGAGGTGCTTGCCTAGGGCGCTCTCAACATTTAATCGGCCCCTGAGTGCAGTCACTTAGCCTGTCTAGAATAAAAAAAACAAAAACGTAAAGCATTGCACAGAACATACGTAGACACAAAAATGAAACTCTGATTCCAGGAATGAAAAACATACACAATTAAAATCAATCCGCAAAGAAGGAAACAATAACCGAGCAAAAACCGGGAATTCACGCAAGTTCCCGTAGATAGTGGTAAAGGAATCGGATGTTCCCGTGGCCACATCTTGAACAAATGGCGACCCGCGAGCCCTTTCCTAATGGATTGAATCTTGTTCTCCACTTGTTAATGTAAAGTTAGTAAGACAACTCCGCGCAGACAATACACATTACCGTTACCATTCGAAAGTTGTGCTATTGATTTATCTTATCCCATTGTTTGGTTGCTAAAGGCGTAAATTGAAATTGAATTGTTTCAACTGTAAAATTATTTGGATTTTCAATAAGTCGAAGTTTAATTTTTGAAGCTGAAAATTTAATTATACCTTAAAGTTATTTAAATAAATAACATTAGATTAAGACTGTGACATAACAAACAATAGATCTTTTACCATACAATGTGTTCGAAAAATGACATGATGATCGTTTGTTAAGAGACTGATAGCATTACAAACGAAGAAACACACATTCTGCATGATATCTTTTAACCGCTATAAAAAAATATTTATACGGGACTTATATATTGGGGAAATAGTGGTATAATTGCTAGGATTCTCGTCTCCATTAGACTCAAACCATTGGATATAAAGTATCGGATCAGAAAATTTACATACAACAGAAAAAACAGAACAGGTAATAATTTCTTGCCAATATTGTACCTGGGCAGGACTTATCATCACGTGCAGTAAGTTTACTAAAATAAAAAGTGGAAAGTTACCAACAGGCTACTAAGTCGCTGGTAAAGAACTCTTTAAAACTCTCGAGTTGTCAAGATTAGCTCCAGTAAAAAACAAACTTGTTTAATATTAATACCGTCGGAAGTCTTGGCTTAGTTTGTAGTTTCATCGATATGATGGTCGGTGCAGCTTCCCGCGAGTTCGATGAAGTATTAAAAGTGAAATAGAATTATTTTAATACTTTCAGTTTATGCGCTTAGTGGTACTATGAATTATGAATGGAACTGGACATATTTTCTAAACCTCTTTAAATGTCGATCTTGAATAACATCTTCAACTTTATTTCATCGCGGAATATATGAAAGCCAATGGTAAATGTTTGGCGCGGGTTTGGATGTTTGTGAGACCGAAAAGTCGCTCGTAGATTCTGATACCCACGACACAAAACTTAATTGATCTTAATGTGGAGTCAGGACTATGTATGTGACCGTTGCCAAAAAGCCGTAGAAATAGCGGAGGCTGATCAGGTAGGTCAAGCACGGCATCGGATATTATACAAAATTTCCATCGCCTTTATATAAACGTCGTCGCGCCAGTGTATAAAAATCTGACCCTAATTTTGATAGACCACATAACACAGCTAACTAACAACTCTCAAAAGAAATGTATCACTAGTGAACATAACCCACATAAAATAAACGTTTGAAATGTGCAAACAGAACTACACAAAGCCCCAGCGAGAGATTTAAAAGCGTGCCGTACAAAGTGTAAAGCGATCGCGCACTTGCTTTTAAAAGATGATCTTTGAGTTAAGCTATCAAAGCTCTTCACACCTACACGCCGCCGCAAATTCCCACTCAACGCTGAAAACCTCCGACGCAGATCAAACCAACTGTATAACTGTGGAAATGCAGTATTTTGCAATTTTATTTGAGCATATAATATTATCCAAGTTATGTGTTTTGATTTCAAAAGTATAATAATTCTCGAAGGTAATAAACAAAAAATGCAGCGTCAGATATCCACCTTCCAGGTAGACAGATCCAATAAACATTGTAGGAAGCCACTGAATGCAAGCAGATTTCAACACGTTGGTATGGAAATCCTAAGGGGACATCTATGTCCAATATTGGACTTCTTTCTAGTTAAGATGATTTAGAAAATGTTAGTTCTATGAGACTCGGATTTGCATCACGTTTTTATAGATCAACCTCCTAACATAACTTGGATCTAAAACTAGTTCTGCTAATTAGGCGTAGCTAGTACCAGCTATGTCTACCCTTTCAGGTATAAATAATAAATAAATTCACCCAACAGTCACATACATAGTCCTGACCCCACACTAAGATCGAGTCCTGTGTCGTGGGTATCAGTAACTACGAGAGACTTTTCAGTCTCACAAACACCCAGACCCGAAACAAATACCAGTGGTTCACACAAATATTTCTTCCCGTCCGGGGATCGAACCCGCGGCCTCTCGTTTCACAGGCGGCGATTTAACCAACTGCGCCACGGAGGCTGTCTATAAAGGCATACACCAATTAACAAGTAAACCAAAACTTTATTACTCAGGTCCTATATCATACCACACCTTGGCAACCATAACAAAGCCGCAGGGGAGACGAGTCAAAACGACTGGAACGGGGCCAAGGGTATCCCATTACAAAGCGTCTCACGTCAAGCGTTTTTTGCCCTCAACAGTTTTCATACTTCGCCCCCGCAAAGGGATTAGCTATCACATTACATTCCATACTAATGACGTTAGAATTATATTTTGGTTTGTTATCTGTTTTTAACGTGAATTTGTGTCTGTTTACTGTCTAGTCTGCTTTTTCTCTAAAACAGGCATAATTATTTCTTAGATCGGTTAGAAAGAGTTATTTACTTTAATAGCGCGCACTTATGACCATCACACGCATTGTGACCGAGGTCACACCAGGTCGAAGAGCGTCTCGATTGACCTCCGCGTAACTGGCCCGAGCATCTGAAGCATTGTAGGTAGTTACTCGTGCAACTATAAACATACGTTGCACTCTAAGCTTCAAACTCAAAACTCAATTCGAAAGACTCAAACAGTATTGAGTCCAACTAATAAAAATCAATAGCTCGAGTTACGTAACTTTGCATCCCGCGACGACTGCAAATTCCATCGTCGATAGTGCGCGTTCTGCGGACTATTTGCCGAACGGTCCACAATCCGTGCGTTTTATATTATTCCTATTAAATTATTCCTAGGCATGTCTCTGAGATTTGACGTAAATTATTCTAGACGTCTCTTCCAAGTGTAATTTGTCTTGCTGAAATTTTGGTTGTTAGCATAATTTGCAAATGGGTAAGTGTAGTGGACGCCCACTCATAAGGTAAATAGACCTAAAGAAGGTCGCCTGAGGTTCATGATTGCAAGCCAGATTTGTTGCGGATTTTTTTGAGGAAAGCCGCTTCAGTAATGTTTTGTAACTCTTATTAGGACTTCTGCCTTATTCGCGTGTTGGACGTCCAACACTACACTTGCCGGAACATGAGGTCCATTCAATAACTTCCATTCTGACAACAATCATATCCTTTAAATTAAAGTCTAACGGCCGCACTCAGAGACGTTTAATGACAATTAAATTGTTCCTTAGTATAAATTCTCTTTGTAAAATCTACACTTAGTAATGATTTAATTGACGTTAAATGTCTCTGAGTACGGCAGTTCGACATGAAGTTCTACTGAACATGACAACATGTCTCAATAACAATACCCTTGTAAAAAATGAAAGATCCAAAAGAAATCCCACAGGAGGAAAAGAAACAAATCCATTGACGAGTGGTTTTAAAAGCCTCGCACCCTTTTCTTCCAGCTGTCAAAAGAAACATGAGCGGGTGTTTCTTTAGTATTTCGCAAATGTGTCCTAAGTTAACACGATTATTCGTAAATACCTTTATTTTAAATAACTACATAGTTGGGGTCAAATCTATTGGTCTGTTATTTCGTAGTCGCTATTTAATGGCTTCATTGATGTGATGGCGGCATGTATGGGCTGTGAACTTTGGAGTCTTGGGTTCGATCCCAGATAGGGAAGAAGACGTTGTGAGAGGAGTCAGATTGAAAAATCTTGTTGAAGTTCCACGGAACTACAAATAGTTCTTGATACCATGGTATGCACCGCACCCCCTATCAGATTTAGAGACGGATAGCTTCGTGGACTGAAGATAAGACTGCCTACTCATTAGGGATATAAGCGTGATCATTGTATGGATTTATATGTCATTCTCCGTGGAGTAGTTGGTTAAACGCGGGCTGTAAAACGAGAGGCCGTGGGTTCAATCCCCGCACCGAGACTAATGTTTGTGAGGCGCACTAATATTTGTCTCGGGTCGGTATGATGGTGAGACCAAAAAGTCTATCGTAGTTCCTGATAACATCACAAGACTTAATTGATATTAATGTGGGGTCAAGACTATGTATGTGACTGTTGGGTGTATTTATTATTATTCGATTCTCGAATATATTTATACATTATTTTTAGCACAAAAAGCCTTACCCGTTGCGTCAATTGATCGTCATTCTTGACAGTCTAACAGTACTACGAGTATATAGAAAATTAATTTCAAAGCCATTAGACGTTTAATAGCCAAACGTAGCCTTGAAATTACATAACCGAGCCATAATACGGATGCACACAGCCGCCTGAATAGCGGAACCAGATGTTACGCTGATCCTATGGCGCTGTTACTGTTGTCTTAATTAAATTAATATCATGTTTAAATCCGGGCTATGAATTGATGTTTAAAAATTATAAGCGTTTTATTTAAAAATATGTTGACGAATACAAAATATATCGAAATGTTAGCTACTCGTCTATCAGCACTAAAGACTGTCTGAGTGTGTGTTGAAAATTCTTTTCAACGAATGGAACTTTAGGTAGATAATATAATGGTAATTTTTTTATTCATAGTAAGTGGAAAGTTTCACTAGGATTCAAATTTAGAAATATATAACAGAAATAAGTCCAGTCTGAGCTTACAATTGACATCACAATTAAACCATAAATATTGCAATTTTGAACTGATAAATAAATTCTTATTACAACATAAAAAACATTAAAACTATCTACGCAAAGCAAAACATCGTAAAGTAAAAATCACTACAATTTATGAAGGCCCAGAAAATATTACATTAAAGCGAAAATAATGATTTTATGAGACACTTCATTAAATTCCTTGGTTGGCCCGCGCGCTGTTCTTCGCAATAATCCTATCAATTTATCGGGTACGCCATTATAAAATCAATTGAACAAACCTCCACTTTAATAGAGTTATTACTTTGTTTCGTGAAACAATATATTCGTTCATACAAGGTCTAAGGGAGATAGTCGACCCCTGTCACATCGTGGGACGGAATATACAAAGCGAAATGTGGGTGTCCTGGTAGCACCTCTGCCTACCTCTTCTAGGCAAAAGGCGTCAGTTTATGTATGTATGTATGATAAGGGAGATAGCCTAGTAGCAAGAGGATCGAAGCGCGAAAAGTTAATAGTAAAAGCAATACTTTCCCCTTTTTCTCTTCTGTTTAAAAATCCGCAATAACTAACGCGGCCGTGTTAAATCTATGTAAAATAGATTTTTGTAATTACGCGCCAGGTGGCAGCGCCTTAATTAAAAGTTCCGCCATTTTATATTAAGCCATTAAGTTAGCTCACTTCCGATGCCGGTGGGAATGCGTAACCTACATTTTTATCGGTCAAGTTTGCTAATATGCCATGCTTAGGACTTGGCGACAATTTGGACTGGAATTTTATTTCTTTGACTCTAGAGTTTTGTGTTATAGTATTCATTTTAGATGCTTATGAATTTGACGAGCTAATATTAACAAAAGTGATTTTGAAATAAACCTAATTTTTACGGATTTTATCGCGATATGGTAAACATTTTACGGACGGAGTCTACCCCGTGAAAGCAATCGAAACGTCCGGAAGTTAAAAAAATGTAAAAATTAAACCAAATCGCGATAAAATCCATAAAAAATAGTTTTATTTCAATATGTAACATTCGCGTAAATCTATGAAACCAAAAGTGATTTTTTATTATGCCTACGATGGTAATCACAGTGCTGAATATTGAGTATTGGAAACAAATATGCCGGCGTCGTTGTACCAGGATATACACAGAACCCGAAATGCGACACACTTACGTGGGCGGTAGGTCACTATAATTATGGTCATTATGACAAAATTAAGAGAAGTTGAAGATCTGTAGTCTCTGCTTACCCTTCAGGGATATAGACGTAAATGTATATTATGCTACGTAGTTCAGGTAATTTTGCATGCCTATTGAATATAAAGGACTATCTGCGCAATGATTACCATATTCTAAACATATCTAAGTCATATGAAACCACTAACCTTTGTCCTGAACACCCACAGCAACTCACAAACACACCAAAACTGAACCTTAGTATAATGTCCTTATTTACCAACATATTGCGTGCTGAGATGCGTGGCTTGTGGGTTACAGAAACGACGCGACGCTCGACACGACGCGCCCCGAGTACAATGTATTGCGGACTACCCACATATGAAATGATAAAAAAACGCCCGAACAAGAAACTACCACACATTTAAAATTCAGGTTTATTATTGTTTATTGCAAGTACAAATAATTCTATCTATTTTAATATAGGTACTTCTTCGAATTTTATCTTTAAAATTATGTCACGCCACAGGAGACGATCATCTGTTGCCAACTGGCTCTCTTTTTGGTTAGTCTCGAACTTACCATCAGATGTGGTTCCTTTATCGCGATAAATAAAAAATAAAAAAACAATATGAAATAAACGGCTGAACAACATTAAAACAAGAGCGAAAGGTTGTTGGATGGACAGTGGGGTAAGACAAGTGTGTAATCCTTCCAATTCCGTAATGAAGATGTACCGAGCATTCGGGGAGGGGCGAGGAGGAGGGGTAGCGGAGAGGCGGGGGGAAAGGTCCCGACAGACAGATGGACGCGCCGACTCGCGTTAATTGCACACAGTATTATACATGTAGTAAGTTTGTATGAAATTACACATAATACCACTTTTTTAATTCTGGTTGGGCTTTTGGATCTCAGTATTAATATTTATTTTTTAAAGCACTATCGCGCGGTTGCAGTGAGATCTTGCCGTTAATTAATTTTTAATTGTTTACAGCTTCTATTTGTTTTCTGATCGATTAATTTAGTTGCAGTTTAAAGACCAGCTAATGAACCTGGAAGACTCGCCAAGATTCAGTGTCATGCTTAGTAAACTCATATTTACATTCTTTGCATTAATATGTATAATCCTGGCCGACAGGAGTTGCAGTGCGTGGGCGACAAAGTCTCATGCCATTTGCGTCGCTTGTTTGTCGGACTTATGACACAAAATGAAAGCATTGTGTGGGCGGGAGCCAGGAATTCTCTTGTGATTTGAGTCGCTAGTTAATTTATCGTAAATGTAATATGACTGCCTCAGTGGCGTAGTACTACGGTACGATAATGGTCGGGCAAATTGATATTGTGTTTTTCTATTCATTATCAGCCCGGAGTCAGGAATTTGTGCCCGATTTGGCGATAGGCTCGCCCCCTATCACATTATGGGACGGAACATACAAGGCGAAATGTGGGTGTCCTGGTGGCGCCTCTGCCTACCCCTTCTGGGATGAAGGCGTGAGTTTATGTATGTAATATGTAAGTAAGGCTACTACATGCCGAACACTGTGCTCGAGCAACAGTGCTGAGCCCGTCAGCCCCTCGTTATCACGCGACCCTCGCTCGAGATCCCACGTGAGCCACGCACACTCCTCGCAAATTTAACTAATACGCCACAATGGGGAACTACTATATGTCAAGATCAACAGAGCAATGATAAAATAAAAAAGCTTACGCGTCTCAAAACGAGGAGGAGTTAACTTTCGGGCGGCGAATAGATTAAGTTATCAATGAACTAGAGTTGCTGTCCATATTTCCGGTGGGAACACAATGAGAAAATGTTTATTTCATTAGAAAACTCTTCTTCAAACTCACAACTAAAATGACTATTTTTAGATGAAAGGTACGCCCCGTGGTTAATTATACATACATAAACATAACATTTTATACATAAATATACGTATTATAAATAAACATTCATAAATATCGTTAAAATATTGCGGGCTCTGAAAAACAATAATACTATTTCTCTAAGTAATATTAGTTCCATGCGTCGCCGTGTTTACCTGCTTCAGGCGAGTCGTGCTTCTTGTTCTCGGGACGACTTTCAGAATCTGCTCATTTTGTGAGATCTATCCCTGGGATCTCGTTGCAGGGGACTGATTCATTTCTGAAAATAGTTTGAGTAGTCATAATAGTTACTCAGCGGGAAACATTTTAAAACTCGCTTTTTTTTATTGCATAGGCAAACGTCACCTGATGGTAAGTGGTCACTGACGCCTATGAACATCCACACCGCTTGGGTCAGAGATGTATTGCCGGCCCATTAAATCAGGAGGGGAGCGGGAAAGAAAAAGGATGGGAAGAGAAAAGGGGTATTGGGCAATGGGAATTCCATACTTAATTGACACTAAACCAAGCCCCGATGTAAATTCTATTTCTTTATGATACAATTTTTCCATCGCAGCAAGACGAAGCTTTTATTTGCTCTCAATGCTCGGCGTAAATATTTTGTATTTTACAATTTAAATTGATAGGATTTTATTGAATTTATTTTTCGTTAGTTACTTTAAAATTATTTGTATAGCAGTGTATAGCAGGGCCATTATATCTGCATTGTCATATTTCAATTAAAAAACAATATTGTAGGCCCAAGTATTTGCACCAATCGCTTTAAGACTGCAATAAGTCGTTTTTCCTTTCATCAGAAAAGTTCCAATGCTAGATGGAATATACGGTCAAGTTGAAAATCTTTGAGAATTCCTATAAGTTACTAAAACATGTTACTAAATTGGTTTGCTTCTGGGCCATCACCTAAAACGATGGATTATTAGGTTTTTGTTGACATTGTTAGTGAGTGGATGTGTGAGGACGGAAGCAATGGTCATGCCAATACACGACCTCCGCATGATAAATTTTCTACCTCCTCGGTATTATCACCAACTTCGTTCTAAAATCATCTCGTCCATTTTGACTTTCCCTTATACTTTTATGATAGCACAAAACCAGTGTTCTACTCACGAAGCGTCGAAGCGGCAGGTATATCTCCGTGTTCGAAGAAGAACCTGTCCGACTTGCTCCAGTCGACCAGGTTGCGCATCATGATGCAGAACAGCGTGGGCCCCAACCAGCCGCCCTTAATCAGCTTCTCCGAGTATATCGCCACCATCAGCTCCATGTCGTCCACTTCGTCCTCCTATAGGCGACGGAGTTGTTCCAATTTCTGGAAAAACAGGATTATTCAAATTGTATTCGTAATTTATTCATAATTCTATATACACTAATCAGTCTGTACTGGAATGGTTTTTAATAGTTGTGAATATTCAAAAGATTTTTAACAAATATAAATAATGGTTGGAATGCACGCAAACTACACAGAGCAATGAGAACATAGGGGAGCCCTCATAAAGCGCGACATAATATGCATCGAGGCTTGGTATGGGACGCGGGTGAGCCTGCGCCGCGTGACCATTTATTCCAAATGGCGGGTGGAAAATTCGCTGATGTGAGTTTCCAACTCTCCGCCACAAACAAACAGATACAGAAGGGTTAAAATTATTGCAGTGGAAAATAATTGCAGTGATAATAGCGTCCCTGTGAATATTGTTTGGTATCTGTTTTTGGTTAAGGAGAGTAAGTATTTCACAATGGCATCCCCTGCCGTTATCACACATGTAAATCGGGGCCACTAGGATTGCAGGACACACTGGACGTGTAGTGTATCCTTACTGATAGCAACACCTAGATGCGCGACGGAGCGAGCCACTGCGTATTTGTTAATAGACTATAACACTTTAAATGGGCGTATAAAGTTCCAAAACAAGTCATAAATGGAAAACACTTCCACCCCAGTACAAAATAGATTTAGTGATAAAAATGTCGAATTTTGATGCTTCTGTCCTCTTTCGTTGCTTATGGCAGGTAAACTGCGCTCGTCGGGAATTCGCCGCGTCATCACTTCTGATTGGAGGCTCGTGCTGATTTCCCTCTGTTTGTTTCTATACTACCACAACACATGAAAGGCCCTTAATAATACCGCTAGATTTCAGGCCTTGCGAACATTGCTTCGCTATAACAAACTCAGTTAAACTTTAATATCCATACTGAAAAGTTGAAACGAGTACACGTATTATTGAGTTTATGTGAAATTAATTTTGTTGAATACAAGGGTTGGAGGAGATGGGTAAGTGAAACACACACCTAGAGTTATTACGTATTATTTTCAGTGTTGTAAATAGTTTTACAAAGTCGCTGGCCTGGAAACCAAACCTACATCATCGCGTTCACAACTATATCAACTAATAATGATAATTAAACTGATGTCAAATGATACCAAAGCACGTGTCCAATTCAATTTACATAACTCAACTGTGATAAATACAATTTAAATCAGTTTGAAACACAGATATAGATTTTCATCTAATCATTGTTCTAGAATAAGAATCTTTTATTAATATTTTAGCAGTACAAAGTACTCAAAACTTACTGTTAACGTAGGTACAGTTCTGATCGAGAATAACGATTGACTAGAAGTACAAAAACAGTAGGAGTGGCGCGGCAATACAACGGATTTAAATTCAAGTGACGAACCATCGCGCCGGGGGAGGCAATAGGAAACCATTACAAATTGGCCAGCTTGCGTCCTTGCGGTGCAAGGTTCGAGATATGGCGTTATTTTTTATTTACAAAGATGGACCACAGATATTACAGTGAGATGGACTGATTAGCTGTTAAACACCGTCGGGAGGGACTAAAGATAATCTATTTTCAATAAGTCGCAGTTTAAATCTTTATGAGCGCACTATACCAATCAGCTATGGTCTGCCTGAAGATCATTAGGATATTTTTTATTTCATAAACCTGACTAAAAACAGATGGTTCATCTGATTAAGTGATCACTGCTTAAACAAAACCCCTAAGTCTTGTAAGCAGTCGTCAAATATTTAAATACTTTGAGAATATCTTCGCCAAAACCTTTAATCCCATTTATTTAATATTTCGATGTCAATTATTATCATCATTATCCTAGTCAACAAAAATAAGCAAGCTTGTCAGAAACCTTACATACACTGCACGATTACAAAACTTCGAAAACGAGTGAAGCCCACTACTGTGGAATTTACCCCTACTGGTAATACCAATGGATATGGATCCAAATACCCTTTTAACTTAGTTTATTTGATACCTTACTGCTGCTTATTCAAACTATCTATAAAAGAAAGAAAGTAAGTGAAAATAGAAAGAAAGAACATTTATGATTGCACTAGAAACCGCTAGAGTTTATACCTCGTACCAAACGGTGGGTAAACTCCGCGCCCTTGACCCGCCCAGCGTAGTAATACATAGCTGCGGTATGTTACCATGGCTCGTAAATAACACTTGGCCGATTCCAAAATTACATACATTGATTTTAATCGATTGTAGTGCGTGGTGGCCTGTTGGTAACGGACCAGACGCGGCTGCTTACATGATCACGGTGGTCGCGGGTTCAAATCCCAGGGCACACCTCTGACTCTTCGGAGTTATGTGTGTATTGATAGTCAATCACCACGCACTTTAACGGTGAAGGAAAACATCGTGAGGAAACCAGCATACCGTAGCGATTTTAAAGAATTTCTACGGTATGTAAGTCCGCCAACCCGCACTAGGCCAGCGTGGTGGACTATATGGCCTAACCACTCTCAATCGATTCTCTCGACTGTAGAGTAGGCCCGTGCCCAGCAGTGGGACGTATATGGGCTGATACAATACAATACGATTTTAATCCTTAAACATAATGGTTGATAACCATTCACCGAAATCAGTGATAACTACGGAACAAACTTCAATTTCATGCAGATATTATACTCGTATTTATATTTATTTCTTGCTGGTCAAACTTTGATCGAGCAAACGCTAGGCTTCACTTGTTGGTAGGTATCACCTAGGCGACCCCCACTTTGTCAATTCCTACCGGCAACAACTAGGATATTAGCGCTGCTATGTTACGGTATAACGGACATCACAGCCAGTAAAATTTAAAAGTCCAATAAAGGTTTGAATACATCAGGGTGGATTTAGCCATTATCCAATCACGATTTCAATCGACTTAATACGATCATCAAATCAGAAAGGGACTTAATAATTTATACGCCCAATGTATATTGAAACTCCTTCACTTCAGATAAATATTATTACAAAAATACAGACCTGAGGGCCTCCGTTGAATTGATCACTTACTTTTTTAAACTTTATATTCCTGAATTCCCAGCTCAACGCTACAAAAAGGGATTTATCACCCTCGCTATCTGCCGGCGACTATATCTCAACGGGCCTTTCAGTAAACAGATTGATCTAGATGCTAGCTGAAAGCGTTAATTAACTGAATAAATTGCTTCATTACACAACACCTAATGGCAATAAACTTTAAAGTTCATACGGGAAATAGAGGTTTTTTAAATGTTGTGTAAAATGGTTTCTTAAATTTACGTAAATTTTACACATTGAAATAAAACTAATTTTTACGGATTTGATCGCGATTTGGTTTAATTTTTAAATTTTTTAACTGCCCGTTGTGTAAAATGTAATGTAAAACGCACGATGGTAATAAGGTCCAGGCATTCAGGACTAATGTTCGACTAATTTGTCAAAGCGAAGTTTATGGAATTCATCTTTCTTTATCTATCCGTATGCCCTGACTGAAATATAAGTAGTGCTGCGCGTGCAATACTCATCCTTTTTTGCAATGGATGGCGAGACAAGCATGCCATTCGCCTGATAGTAAGCGATACGACGGCTCATGGACAGTAGCATAACCAAACAACACCATGAATTACAAAACAATGTTTGGCATTCCACTGCGCTCGCCATCCTGAGACATAAGTTCTGACTTCTGAGCATAAGTCTCAATATGTCCAGCAGTTATTCTGGCTACAATGTCCTTCAAACCGGAACACAACAGTGCATTTAAAGTGCTGTTTGGCGAGAGGAATAGACACTGCGATGGTACCTACCCAGGCGACGTAACATATATGAAAGACCTACCACCAATAAGTACTTTTTTCTTGTAGATTGACCAAGACTACCCTACTATCAGGTTTACTTGTATAATCTTGCTTTTATATCTGAATAGTTTTAAAAAGTTATGTTAATGTTAGATTGTGGATTTAAGATATAAATTCTCTAACTCTAAGGTGTGTAGGTTTCCACACGTTATCTTCGTTGAAAACTTACAACATCAAGCACAAATAAAGATATTCCCTGTCCACACCTATCTCCACTATAATGCAGTAGTAATTGAGTAACCGTCTGCGACACCCGCCTTATTTCGCTTGATGGATGTGTGCCATTATGATCGGATGGGAGTTTAAGTGCCAGCCCACGCCACGCTCCTAACTTAATATTTACTTTACAACTTGAGAACTTCGGCGTGTGTAGTCATTTAACAAATTAGTAACGGTACTTAGAATATTTTTACATTTTCTTGTTAAAATAGCATATTACATTTTAAGGTGGTTATATTAGGAGACCAGAAACTGGAATCGAAAACAGGGACAGTGCGAATTAAAAATAGTTCCTTTTTTTGTACAGACCCGACAAAGTTTAAAGTAACTACAATACCTGAGGTGATAAATACAGCATCCACTGGTGACCAACTAGTGGCTGAAGATAATTATCAGAAAAAAATATCATAGTTGTATAATAGAAAACTCCCTCTTATTTATTTACCAAATTCCTTGCGTAAAACTACATAAAACACTACAACTAGTATCACCAACGGACCACATTTTTAACAGATAGTTTTACTCGCAGCACTAATAATAAGTAGCCAGCGGGGTGTGACGGCAACGCCACGGCCTCTGCGCCCGTCACCGGTTGTCATTATAACGTTTTATATTTCTCGCCGTCGTGTCGTCCACATAGCCACTGTCTTACCAGGGTTCCGTAAATATGGATATTGACTCTTTTAGCACTTTGCTCTAATTTGTCCAGAAATCCAGTTGAACAAGCAGTAAGCTAGGAAAATAACGCGCAGAATTGATGGCCACAGCTATTGCCAATATTTAAAGTACCTGGTCTCAAATGGCGAGCACATGCCATCCATCCATGTACGTCGGACGTCCATCTAAGCGGAGAAAAGAGGACATGAAAGACACAGTTCAGGCCACACTTGCTTCCAATATCCGTGGAAAGAAGTCCGCATTTAACAGTTCACAGATAACTGTTTAATATTTTTGAAGTGAAACTTCTTTATCGGGGTTGGAAAAATTTTTCGTTACGCGCCATTTTTATTTCTAAGTCACATTTTTGCGTTACGCGCCATCTTTATTTATTTAGTAAATTAGTAATACTTAGTAGTAATCCTGTGTATTGTAACTGTATTTAGTACGAATCCCACACTAGTGTATCATCCCACATTTGGACATAATACAGTGTATACCATTAGAACACATTCTGTACCCACTTCAGTAAGCCACACCCCCAAACGTTTCCAAGCCCCACCCTAAATTTTAAGTCCCACCCACTTTTTTGTAATTTGATCCTTACCCCCCTCTGGCCTTCCCCCACCCTAAATCCAAAACAGTGCCCAATAGCCTCCCCACGAAACCTCCCCCCCCCCGCTTACCCCCACCCTAAAAATTTTACCTCACCCCCCCTACTCATATCTCCGGCATTATCCATCGTAGACCCACCGACCTTGGGTTCATTGGAACCGGCTCAGTGAGGGCTACAATCCTGCCCCAACAGAATTCCCGAATTCCCCCTCCACAACTTTCCCCACCCAAAAATATTTTAAGGTGCCCAATAGCCCCCCCACGAAACCTAAACCCCCCCCTCCCCCCGCCCCTACCCCCACCTAAAATTTTTACCTCACCCCCCCTAAACCTATCTCGGCCAATAAAGGTCGTGGACCCACCGAGCTTGGTATCCTCGGAACCGTCTCGGTGAGGGCTACAAATTGGCCCCGATAGAAATCCCAAATTCCCTCAAAAATTTCCCCCCTCCTAAACTTAAACTTTATTTAATTTAGCTATATTTTACCAATTCTGTAAATTTGTAAATAGTAGATCATTTTTCGAAAAATGATGTCATAAAGAAGTTTCACTTCTTACGTGTGTACACTAATACACACACACATTTTTTTTTAAAGTTTTCATGTGTTTATTCGGCGGTGGGCACACCTAAGCTAAAATACACGAGATCTAAATACGGAACCCTCAGCATACGGTCTCGACTCACTTCGATCCAGTTTTATAACTAGCGGGAGCGAAGACGTTCCTCAATTTAATAAAGAGATTCATATCGCTTTGATGGGATTCCTTGAATACTTTCCGACAAGTTTTCACATTTTAATAGTTTTCTCGCAAATGACCTTTCCGATATTGATTTTTTTGGTTTTCATTGGTTTTCACTAGGATAACTCATATGAAATAATATTTGAATACATTTTATCTATCAAGCTAAATATTTTCATTGTTTCCTATTTTTATCATTCAAACTTTATTCTAAAAGTACATTGAAGTCTGGTCTCTCTTTTTGCGTTCTCTTATGTCCATCCCATGGTAGTCCATAAGAGATTACCTCGAGCGATACGACCATACTGCCATTTGTACTTTTATGTTTAATATTCGTTTAGTTGTTATGATTTATTTGGTGTACAAAAAAGAATAAAATAAATAAATAGGATTCGAACCCGCGACCCTTGCCGCTGCAGAGCGTGTCTGTTTCATGATCATTATACCAACACGCACGTATCGAATATCGACATTTGGCTATGATTCATATGATTGATTTAATAAAGGAGAGCGAGCACGCGGTTTCTCTCGCCTTGGTCCAGTTCCGTGTATTAATTTAATAAAACAACACGAAATGTAACAATCAAATACATATTATGAACATAGTACTTTAATTTGAAGAAGAGCAGTTCTAATAAAGCGATTAAAGGCCTCTACTTACTACATCGAAAGATAGTCCCGGGCTATGAACGTATCAAGCAGAAGTATTACTTGCATGAATTAGAAACGTTACGGACCGGATACGTTACGGTCTAGTGAGTAGAGTTCCGTAGTCCCTAGCTCATAGAATGTATTTTTACTTGACTGTATGTTGTCCATAGCATAGTTATAGCACCCATGCTACAGCATACTTTGTAGTGGATATCAGATCTTAAATAACAGAAAAATAAAGTTATTAAATTAAATAAATAACTATCCTTGGAATGATAATGATAGTTTTTAATAAAATGTTTTGGAGTATTATTTATTTGGTGAAGTAAGCTACGTATATATTAAATACCCGTTTTAAATACAGTTATATTTTATTTGTTCATATTTGTCGTAACGTAGATTAATAAAATATATAATTTACATTTGACTGCCTTGGTGGCGTAGTTATAATACTACGGTACGACTATAAAGCTGAAGTCTCGGGTTCGAATCCCGAGTGGGGCAAAGTGATATTGGGTTTTTCTATTCATTATCAGCCCGGAGTCAGGAATTTGTGTCTGATATGGCGATATGCTCGCCCCCTATCACATCATGGAACGGAACATACAAGGCGAAATGTGGGTGTCCTGGTGGCGCCTCTGCCTACCCTTTCTGGGATAAAGGCGTGAGTTTATGTATGTATGTATTAAATTAAAAATACCGCCTCCTTTAGTCTAGTAGCACAATATATTGTTGTGTATCGCGAAGCCTGGGGTTCGATTTGGGAATCGCACACCTGGCTGCGCTTTACCTGGGGGTAATCAATTTTTTGGATTGTAAAATATTGTATGTGATGTTTGGAATATTAAAATTAATTATGTATTCAATAGTATATTTGTATTCTTTATAAGACTAAAGTGGGTAAAGGTCAATTGGTGACGGATCGGACGTGAATTACCGAAACGTTGGTCGCGGGTTCGAATCCTAACACATACCTTTGAATTCTTAAACTCATTTGCATATTTTTAATCAACCTTATATTTTAACAATGAACGAAAACATTACATTAACATTGACGAGGAAACATTAATACCATAATAGTCTTTAAAACTTATGTGGTACCTACATATATCAAGCCTGGCAACACGCAGTGGGCCAGCGCGAGCGTGGTATTGGTGGTAGTATTCATCCTTATGAAACGCATTTCCCTACAATGCTTTAGTGCCCTACAATGGAACATACATAGGTTAATTAAAAAGCCAATCAAAATAATCAAATTCAAGCGGATGCATTTAGCAATTTCATGCAACATGATCATAAACAAGGGTCCTATTTGGGCTGATTTATAAATCAATCACAAAAACCAAAGTCAAGCGGATGCAATTAGCATTCTCATGCAACATGATCATAGTTTGGTTCACGAAGCAGTGTATATAATCGGCGAGCGGCCTAGTTACCCACTCGACCGGGGACAGTATGTGGAGAATCATCCTGCTGCTGCCTCACCTGGTGGTAGGCCAGGTGGTTTACGATGCGTACTTCGGGAAACCTATCACTGATGAGAGGAACAATACCCTCAACGCTCTTAATTTGACTGGGTGAGTTCCTGATCTTCCAACGGGTTATTGGACAGTGTTTTATAATGGCATGATAAAGGACTACAGTAAACTTGATGGACTGCAGTTTAGATAGAGCCACCTCCGACGCGAGATGGCGATCTCTTCTTAGTCGAAACAATGACTGCTGATTCTATCCGGATGAACTTCCAACGCACCATATTTGCATGAATGACTGTGAAGTTTATACCTCTAAGTTTATTTGGTGATTATTTTTCTAGACCATGCACTATAACCGTGGAGCCATGCAGGAAGTACGAAGGCCGTCGCGTGGACGGCACGTGCGTGAACCCCAAGTACCCGTCGAGGAATGCATCCCCGACCCCCCTACTCCGAATGCTGCCCGCTAGGTTTGGCCTAGGTACAGTACAGCTAAATATCATTATCATCATACATCGTATGCTCAGATTTGTAACTCCAAAAACGAAGGTACAGGTTACATCCACGTGTAGCCAAAATATCCCACGATCTAATAGGGTTAAATAATAATTCGACTCGCGTCTTTATAGAATTTCTATAGATTACATTATTTTCTTGTTTAGTTTGTATGGTTTTTGATTTTGACGTGACACCTTATTAAACAATATTAATGTTTACATTAAAACAACTACTTTCTACTAGGCAACACCCTGCGTCCAGTTGCAAACGGGTCGGAGCTGCCTTCTGCCCGACTGCTGCGGACCAAGATCCTGAGCGACGGCTTTCCAGAAGACCACAACTTCAACACGCTAGCCACACACATATTCGTGTTCTCCATCGTAGACTCGGTGGATTTGACTGTGCTGCGTAAGTGATTGAATGCAACCACGAAAATAATACATGTAACAATTCTGGTCTTGCTTTCAAACGAATTGTTAACATAATTTATTAATATTGCAACTAACGTCTATTACTAAAATGTCAGTGTATTTTGTATACTACTAGTATTTATAGAAATAAGAGGTGTACAAATAAGGTCTTTCAACATTGAATTTATGATTTGAACGAGAGTCGAGGTATATACTCTTACAAAGACTACAATCGTGAATGTAATAAGGCATTAAAAAGTGAAAATTAACACGTTGAACGCCACGCGGCTCACCGGTGGGCGATTCAAGCAAACCCGTTCGGGCTTAGTGGAAATCATCAATTCCATCATTTTTCGCTAAAGTTAATATCAACACAAAACAATAAAAAATTACTGAATTTGCATATTTAATTTGATTTAAACAATTTTTCGTGATATTTTCTTAAGGAAAAATGTAATCGGTCACGGGTGTCCTCCGTGGCCCGAACAGTTCAATACAGTGTGACCCACCGGTGTCCCCCGTGGCCCAAATGACTAACTGCCATTTTTTGCTCGGCGTTTAACGTGTTAAAGTCCATATTCTGTGTCTGCTTTCATGTATAATAATTCTAATCGGGCGTAAAATTATACCAATCATAATCAAACATCGTGCTTAAATGTCTCTCTATTCTACAAATACATAATCCTATCTTCACGTGTCATCACCCTCGGCGATAAGAAGTCTACTACTAAATGAAGCCCACGCACACATATTAACACTGGCATCTTTCTAGTGCGATACGCTGTTGCAAGCGACTGCTGCCTGGGCAACACTCCCAACCGCGTGAACCCGACTTGCATCCCGATCCCGGTCCCTCAGGATGACCCGTACCTGCGCCGCACCGGTATACGCTGCATGAACCTCACCAGGTTCACCACCTACCAGGAGTTAGGATGCATACCTAACAGTCTGCCTGCTGAACGTGTGAGTATACCAGACCTTTTATAGATTTAGTTTTATGGTGCAATAACTTCGTTAGTTCTCCCGGAACACAGTAGCTGAGGAATGCTCAAAACTAAAACAATGCACAGACAATTGTGATTTATAATGTAAGACGATATTTCGTATTTTTTCAACAATAGTATGCTCTCCCGACGCCACTGATAGACCTGTCCATCGTCTACGGCTATACATCATCGCGGGAGCGTCAGATCAGGACCTACCAAGGTGGCCTGCTCAAGTCTGAGTTCAAGGATGGACTGGAGCGACCCCCAGGCACAGCGCTCACTTGTGCCAACAACAGAAGGCCTGTAGAGAATGCTTGCTATGAGTTCGGTAAGTTTTCAATTATTTATGACGTGTTTAATTTACAAAGGTACCTATACATCTACATGGTCTTTACAAAATATACTATTGACTAAAGGATCATCGTGATCGAATTAAAGGTAGGTATGTATCGGCTGTTATTAGATATTGAGATCCTTGTATTAATTAATCGAATGAAAAATAAACTCTTGAACCCCGAAATACAACATTTCATGTTTTTTGTGTTTATTAGTAGCACATAGAGTGTGTAAAATAATAGGTATATATTTTACTCGCAACTGTTAACACGAGTAAAATCCTACGAACTAATAGGAATAAAAAGACCATATTCACAATGAACTCTTGTAAAAAAATAATCTGCTTAAAATTTCCAATTTCTAGGTGACTCCTACGACGGGAATGTACTATCTGGCATGTACTTAAGTGGCACATGGTTCTACCGGGAGCACAACCGCTTGGCGCGCAGACTGTCTGAGATCAACCCGTGCTGGGACGACCAGAAGCTGTTCGAAACTGCTCGGAAGATCAACATCGCGCAGTGGCAGTACATGCTGTATTACGAGCTGATAGCTGATATATTAGGTGAGCTTTCAAATTCGTTTAAAATATATAGTTTTCACTAATTATTGAATTGAATTGATAATCTTCTTTAGGTCCCAGTCAATATTTTTGACTTTTACGTTGCGTGTTGGTAGCATATACCCAACGGCCAATTTAATGAAAATTAAAAGATTTTTACTGCCTGATCATCTTCTTATATTAATACTTTCTGGAAAATATCTTCTCCGAACAAAATTAGCTTTTGCTGCAAAATTAACACAAATTGGGTTTATTAAAGTTGAAATTAGGCAAGATTTACAAGAAATTTACGCTAACATCAGAGTGCAAGACAAAGGCACTAGAGAACATTAAGTTTCAATTAGATGAAGCGCTTGCAAATGAATATAATGTTCTTGAGCGACGAAGCAACTGTTGCTACTTACTATCGGGTTGCCCGTTTATTCGGTTACCGCCTATTCCTTATTATAAATCATTAGAGGCAACAATAACCAATGCTAAAGAGATTTGCACGATTTCTAAATAAAATCTTTCCAAGACCCTTACAGAAACAAACAGTAGTAATAATAAATCATCATCATTCTGACAGCATACTTCTCATTCTAATAGCGTGATATTAATTTTCAACAAACAGGTAGGAAGAACGCCCTGGCAGCTGGTATTATATACGACACAAATGATTACGTAAATGACTTCGACGACCGGTACAAGCCCGGGATCTATCACGAGTACGTAGTCGGCGCCAGGTGGTTCCACACCTTCCAGGATGGAAGAACTGAGTGAGTCAGCATATTTTAATATATAAGTACTGGCTTTATGATGCTTGGGTTCAATGAATAAAAACGATAGTATACTCAAGATTACAAAATAAAAGTGTAATAATAAAATACATTAATATCGAACGAAGACGACGAAAAATTTAATTGGATTTAAAATATGTTTGAAACAATATTAAACCGAATTTTGAAGAGACAATACAAATAAAATATCTATGATAAGCTTCGCTGTTTTATAGTACCTATGCAAAGAATAATCAACAATTTTCCATACTTTTAATACAGATAAGAATTTAAGAGGTTTCACAAGTTCTACAAGTTTTTAGGGGCTTGCAAATTACACCTGAAAATAACCCTAAAAAATACACCATCAATTGCTGAGAAGTGCCTAGAATTATCTATGATCATTGGTACATGAAATATTCGGGAACGAACACACACAAACATAATACACAATCAATATTTTTGTTTCCTTTACACGATATATTATTTCTTTCAGTTTATACAGCAGAAGTGGTAAATACTTAGGCACGCGTACCACGGTCGACGATGAACTGAGAAGTGGCATATTAGAAGTAAATAATACTGAGTCTGACCTCACTCAAGGGGCGTTCCGTCAGCCGTCAGCCAAGTTCGACTACGTTATAGAACCCGATGTAAGTAACATGACGACAATCAGACAACAAATTTGAAGGTACATAGAAGTAAACGGCAAAAGATCCACAAGTAGGCTTCGCTTAATAATGTCGATCTAGTCTCACAACAGTCACAATGACAGGAGGGCGAGTTAAACTGTACATACATAACAGATATCATTCATTACGCTCACGCTTGTAAACAGCGGTGCAATTAGCGACATTCACATTACAAATTAAACTTTATCACATTTAAATTGACCATCAATTCTGTTACTAAAACAGAAGACGAAAGTAATGAAGAAAAAATATTGTATGAATATAGACCGGTAAAAGGGCTCATGACTTCAGTGAATTCTTACAACTGTGTATCAGTTGGCAGAACGAGTGCTGGGCGAGCTGCAGTCGGCTTCGGACCTGAGCGCCATCGACATCATGCGAGGGCGCGACGAGGGCCTGCCGCCCTACAACGAGTACCGCAAGATCTGCGGCCTGCCCGTCGCACACAAGTTCTCCGACCTCAAGGACACCATATGGCCTGACGTACTATACCTTCTCATTTTCTTTTGCACAGGCAAGCGAGTAATAGGAGAACAGTATAAAGCTGTGGCGTGACTAGAAATCTTTTGTTTCATATCGTCGCTCTGTTGCCTGAATTGACAACATTTCATTTTTCTAACACACACATTTTTTTATTAAAAATTAAATAGTATAAAAAACGAGAGGACTTGCACTGGCTTTCATTCATGAATTCAGGTTTGAACTTTGGTTCATTCTAAATAGACGTAAACGCCAAATGACGTCATTTATATGGCTTTATGGCATGTATGCCTTTAATTTATACTTGAAGTTTAAAAAAAATAAGAAGCTGACACCTGTCCCTTTTTCTTTCACTAACAATTTGGTGTCCTCGTCAATAAAAATCATCTTCTTATAATAAATTAAACGAGAATTCTCGAAATTAATAATTAAACGAGTATATTATATCTATTTTGTAGACTATGACATTTGTCATTATCCGTTGTCAAAACATTTCAAGTAATTATTTTTATCTTAGAAATCATAGGCAAAGAACATAACTTATAAAGTCGTATAAATGACGTCATCACACCTTTTTTGGTTTTTATTTATTTTCCCCGTAATTAAGTAATTTAAAAAAATTATAAAATCGAGAGCGTACTCAGGGCAGGTCAAGAAAGAAACGGTATTTTTATTTTATGTACTTTGAAATTATGAAATGTTGTCAATAGAGCTAGCTCCGACTTTTGTTTTCTATTTTTTAGAGACATGCGTATATTCTTTAATAAATGCCACGTCTTTAAACGACGCCAGAAAACATTGTGAGGAAACCTGCAAACCTGTATGATTTCTACAATTTCTAGATTACCTAAAAGCCGCTAGTGCGCACCCAGTGTGGCGTATGAAATGAAATGAAATGAAATGAAATGAAATGAAATGAAATGAAATGAAAATATTTATTGAACCCATGAAATGTCATACATTATTTAGATTCAGTCACTTTTTTCCACTACCATCCGTTTCACAAGGCTGTTTTCGCCAGAGAAGAACGGGCAAGAAACTCTAGCGTTGCTCTTTTCAAAATAAGTTTACAATACAATAATCATACAGAGGTTTCAGCGCAGTTAAATTCAGAGCAGTTCATAGATAATTTAGAATAATAATGATGGATAGTGTTATTGGTCAAGTGATTTTGTACGGCTGAGTTAGGTAAGTAAAGTCACCCAGAACGCGGAATCAGTACACTGCTTCACCAAAGCAATGAATGGTAATAAAAGTCTTAAAGCAATTAAAAGTTATCATTATAAGCAAGTCGAGCAGACCAGTCCACATATTATATCTTATTTATTCATTAACAGAAACTAGAACAACTCCGTCGCATTTACGACGATGAAGTTGACGACGTGGAGCTGATGGTGGCGATATACTCGGAGAAGCTGATCGAGGGCGGCTGGGTGGGGCCCACGCTGTTCTGCATCATGGCGCGGAACTTTGTGCAGTGGAGGAAGTCGGACAGGTTCTTCTTCGAGCATGGGGATATACCGGCCGCTTTGACTCTGCGTAAGTGATTTAGAAGTTAGATTATAAACGCAGTGTTGTAGGTGGACCGTAGAAATTAGAATACGAGAATTACAGAACGTTTTCTTTTACCAAAAAAATCCTAAAGTGTTCGTATTTAAATAAGAAGATGACTAATGCATTGCTGACTTGGGTTTAATTCCCGGTTAGGAGGAAAATAATTTTTATTTAAATAACATCTCTGAGTAAATAATATAATGCCGTCTCTGCGAGATAATATAGGTACATTGAACATTATTATTCCAAAATGGACACTAGAATAACGTAATCGATTAATCCAGCAAATTATATTGTCAGATATATTATATTAAGATTTGATTTATGCAGTTAACAAACATGTAAGAAATAATTTCGGCCGAGCATTTCCATTATTACCACTCCTGAAATACATACAACAAAAAAAAATGCTTGAAATCAAAGCCTAGATTTATGGGTCTTGTTAAAATGCTGAGATCGAATTCATTCGTATCATTTAATGCCTGAAATATTCAAGATTCGCAAAGAAATATATTCATATTTCTAAACTATTTTACAGCACAACTGAACGAAGTGAGGTCGACCAGCGTAGCAAGAATCCTCTGCGATAACGGTGACAGAGTGGACATGATACAACCGAGGGCTCTTCTCAATGTGGGCAAAGGGTATATACATATATTTTTTTCTTTTAGAGTAGCAAACTAGTAAGCGGCTCACCTAATGCAAAGTGACAAATATGGCAAATAAACATCTACAGACTGCATCGATGGCCAAGTTCTACTATGGTACCATAACAACACTGAGGTCTTGGGTTCGAATCCCGGGTCGAGCAAAGTAATTGGATTTTTCTATTCATTATTAGCCCGAAGTTAGGAATTTTTGCCCGATATGGCTATGATAGGCTCGCCCCCTATCACATCGTGGGACCGAACCGACAAGGCGAAACGTGGTTATCCGCGTAGCACCTCTGTCTACCCCTCCTGCGAAGAAGGCATACATTTATGTATGTATGAATGTCTTGTATTATCTACAGAATAATAGGTGTATACGAGTACTACACATGAAATGTTATACGAATTAAGAATTGGGTTATACGAATTTTTGTGCACGGTGGAAATAAAAGAGGGGAGCTGTATGAACTGCACATTATAACAAAGTTGTTTTTTTTTTCACTTTATCGCTATTTTACCACAAACTCAGTTGAGAAAGTGCGCCAGAAACAGTTTGGGTAAGTTAAAACTAATAAAATTTCATATTTCCACCCACACCGATGGGACTGTTATTATTGGAAGTTGTGACAAAGCGTACGTACAGTGGAGTAGGATAGTGCCTAACTGTAAGACGTGTATGTGTATATACTAAAATGTTTTAAACTCCAGACTATCGAGATGACATTTTTTTTTGCAGTAACGAGTTGACATCGTGCAAACACATCCCGGGAATGTACATGTATTAATACCCCATGCTTCTATAATGATATTATTAAACATTTTTGCAGTAACGAGTTGACATCGTGCAAGCACATCCCGGGAATGGATCTCACAAAGTGGCAGGACCCGAAGTGCCACCACGAAGACCACAAGGAGCCTCAGTCACACAGCGACGTGTGGCACAGCGGCGGCGACTGGCCGGTCTACGACCATGAAAACAAAATGCATCATTAATCTTCACAAAACTGAGCAATAGCCAATATGGCTGGCATTTTAAATCTTTACTTTATACCTATTATATCTCTTGCCTAATATCTATCGAAACTAAAAATACCAGAATTCCAGCAAAGCTTAGTAGCTTTTAGTACGCACGTTAGTACGCACACGCACAATTAGTATACCATGACTATGCCACGGACGTGTTTTCCTGAAAAACTATTTTTGTTTAGCCTGTTAGGAAGGTGTCAAAGCTTCAAAATATTCATTGTATAAATTACTATGGCATGCTGCCTATCGTTTCCTTACCGATTAACTAAGTTCCAGAGTAATTCATACAAAAATACTCTTTTTCATGCGTTCAAAACACGGTGATGTGCTACGTTGCAGTGGACAAAGACCCAATTTAAATTAGCAGTAAATAGTACTTTGTACAAACTGATGAATACTAAACTTAGATCATAATTTTATAGCAAAAATATTTTAATTAACTGTTTTCTGTACGTATGAATGTATATTTTGTAATAAAAATGTTTTACTGTTAATGAGTGTTTTAACATGTGTATTGTTTATATATAAAACCTGGGTAATTTATACGTAATGAAAGCATAATATTAAAGCCATAACAGCTTTTGTAACACAAACATGCTAAATTAAAAACCACACAAATGAGGACATCGCGGCATTTTAGAAACATTTATTAATTTTAATACTATGGGATTTTGGCACGGCAAAGTGACTGCATTAAACCTGCTGGTAAGCGCAATCCCGTCCAGATAAAACATCCAACATTGGCATGGGATGGTGGTCAAATTCGACACGAGTGTGCCGGCTCACGAAATCACTACTTCACGCTACAATTTTGAACATAGATGATTACTAACTATCCGTTTTTGTCTCGTCTATCTAGTGGGATTAATAAGAATCTTGAAACCCCGAGTACGATTTTAATATCAAACAATATTTTTTTAAGTTTTTAAATATTATATCGGTGGAATAGCTTGGTATACTTATTGTTTGTTTAATTTATTAAGAAAACCAATAGTATGTCAATATACTGGTAGCCAAATCATCATCGCCATCAACATCTTTGGCAAAGGAAGTCCACTACTGAATAATATAGTCCTCGATCGTTGTGGATATCTTTGAGGATAGCCTTGATTACCTACTTGATTTCCTGTGACCGGCCGACAATGCACTTGCCACAATCTAATTATTGCAAAAGTTCGTGGACGACATTAATTACTCACCATCACGTGAATCATTTGCCCGCTTTCCTGACCTTTGCATTAAAAATAGAAATAACTAATATATCAATATATGATGCAAATACTGTTCTCAATCCATTACGAACTACCACACGCAAAAGATAATGACCACAACGCTTATAAGATTCCTGACCCAACAACGGAAACACCACGTAGGAATTTTAAAAAGCAATAATGCATCTTTATCATAAATTATAATTGATTAACACGAACAGTTTGTAATAAAACCGCAACATTGTCGGCACACGCGAGGGAACTCACTGTGCCGGCGCGATGTGGAGACTGCTGTTGCTGCTTCAGGCCTCAGTCCTGGCACAGGATCTGTACGATGCCTTCTCTGGAAAAAAAATCACAGACGACAAGAGAAATGATCTTGCTGCACTTAATTTGACTGGGTAAGTAGCGTGTAACACGACAGATGATTTTAAATCCCATCAATTCAATTTAAAATTTGGGAGCCTTAACGTAATAGACTTGAGCCTGTTTGTGCTTTGAATTCGGAAATAGATGATGTATTGGTGAGTAATAGATCGCTTTATGTTCCAGACTATGCACAGTAAGCGTGGCGCCATGTAGGACACACGAAGGTCGGCGAGTAGACGGAACTTGCACGAACCCGAAGTACCCGTCGCTAGGAGGCACGCCAACTCGCTTCCTCAGGATGAAACCTGCTAAATACGGACTAGGTATGAAACTTTTATAAGTATTTCATAGCTTTGAATTGAATTTTCCTGTTGTCCTTTTTAAAATTGAGAAGACTTGGGTATTATATTCCACAACAGTGACTTAGTATGGGTTGGTAACCTTCAAGTACAATAGAAATTCTTATAGAACTCCAAGATTTTTAAAATTTTACAGTGTGTGGTAATTGACTAACTAGCTATCAATACAATAACATCAAAAGCCTTGGGATTCACACCCATAACTACCGTCTCGGCATCTGCGCCTGGTTTGAAACCGACAGACTCCCCATTTAATGTTAATATTATTTCTAGGCAATTCGATACGTCCAGCCACGAACGGGTCGGAGCTACCATCAGCTCGATTGATCCGAACCAAGATTCTAAGCGACGGCTACATCGAAGATCATAATTTCAGTTTTCTGGCTTCAAACATACTATTGTTGGCGGTGGCAGATATTGCAGATTTGAGAGTTCTGTGTAAGTAGTTAAAGGATTTTTATATGGCATGGCATTCACTAAAATGCAACTGATTATTGCTTTACACTTGAAATAGAGTATACCTATACACCAGCTAGTGGCAGATTATGACGACTTTCTGATTAATTAGATAATACAGTGGTAGATCCAAGAACCCGACAACCTTGTCTGGGTGTTGATGACGGGTATGTTATCCTACCACGAATAAAAAAACGCGTATAGGTAACTATATCGTGTGAATACTATACAACAGAAATATCTTTTACTGAATGCGTTGATCTTTAGATAACCAATTTCTCAAACCTAATTTTTGAGAAAATAAAGTTGAAACGCCGATGGAGCTAGTTCTCAAAACTATCAAATTAGAACACTCCGTTATTTCAAGTTAATGCAAATAACAATTAACAGATATTTAAATGATTACTTCACTTAATTATATGATGCATACAATCCTATTACCATGCCGTATGTCTCAAAGTTAAACACAATTTTCCTTACAATTATGAGGCTGTTGGGTCTTAGCCCACCACGCGAGGCTCTTGGGACTTTGATGCTTCGAGACTTTTGGAAAATTGTACGTACATATATCTATAAAATACTTGGATGAACTCGTAATTATTATTCAGTTAAACTAAGCAAAATATTTGAGGTAACATTGGACTTGAATTACGATCACCGGCTTTGCACCTCGATCGCCTCTTAACAAGAATACCACCCACTTAATTCCATTTAACTTAATCTTAATTTGAACCACAGTGACCTACTCAATAGTCAGCGATTGTTGTCTGGGCAACACTCCCAACCGCGTGAACCCCAACTGCATCGCGATCCTGGTCCCGCAGGACGACCCGTTCCTGCGCCGCGCCGCACCGGCATCCGTTGCCTGAACCTCACCAGGTTCCCCACATTCCAGGAGCTAGGATGCGCTCCCAACTCGCTGCCTGCTGAAAGAGTAAGTGAATTCCATTAAACATTAATATTTATTTTTTATTTTATGTGATGTCACTCGTCACGCCTTACATAAATTATCATCTTACATAAATTACTTTGCCTTGACATCATCGTTTAAGATTCATACGATGCAGTGGGCATTTAGTCGAGTGGGATGCTTGTGTGTATTACTACAAAAACAATTTACATTATAAGCTTATAAATGCAATAAAATAATGTTATTCTTTGTACAGTACGTCACGCAAACACCTGTGATAGACTTGTCAACTATTTACGGCTCCTCCAACGAGAGGGAGAGACAGATCAGAGCATACAAGGGAGGTTTTCTCAAGTCTGAAATGAGGAATGGACTAGAGTACCCTCCGGGCGCGTCACCCTTCTGCCCGTTGAATAGGAGACCGATTGAAAATTATTGCTATGAGTTCGGTAAGATCTCACTTGTATTGTAGCATATAATTAGCAAACGAGCAAGGTGACTAAGATGCTGATAACTGGTAAGCATAAATCACTACGTAATCACCAAGAAAGAAGAGAATAAGAAATAAGAATATCTTAATTGCAATAAGAGGAACTTAGGCTGATGCCAGCGTTTGTGAATAAATTGGTAAGTAAGTATGGTAGAGAGGTGGACCTCCAATCCAAATCATCCGCAACTCCCATTTCGCGCACCAGTAGTTAGTTTCATTCATCGTATAAAACGCAACCGCCAAATCACGTCAGTAGTCAATGATGCTACTTCGTTCAACCCGGGCTAACCATCTTACAGGAAGGTAATTAATAGAGATTATGACATGTGGCCGACGTGTGAAGTCAGCAGAATCTATTTTTTTTTTTTGCCCAACACGCTAAGTATTACGCAAAAAAAAGCATAATAATTGTGTTGCTTGAAGATGCAGCTCCCCACTGATAAGATAGTTTCCAGTTCTCTATTTAACAATTTTCACATCTTCCAGGTGACGAATTCGGGGCCAACTTGGTAGCTGGTGTATATTTGACTGCGATTTGGTTCTTCCGGGAGCACAATCGCCTCGCTCGCAAGCTAGCTGATCTCAACCCATGCTGGGACGACCAGAAGCTGTTCGAAACTGCTCGCCAGATCAACATCGCGCAGTGGCAATATATCATGTATTACGAAGCTATGGCTGAGGTTTTAGGTGACTTATTTATTATACCATATACCATTATCGATTAAAATCTTTCTTTGATACACTAAAGATCTGCGAAGAAGGAAATATTCTTGAAAATTACCAAGTTCCTTAAAAATTCATTAACAACAAAGATCGTCATATACAAAACTGGTTTCAAGTTTTATTTTAGAGCTAAAAGCAATAGTTTTCTTAAGGTGGACAATTATACACTGGATAATACCTATTGCCTTTAAGTTCATTAGAATTTCTTTCCAGGAAGAGAAAACGCCTTAGAAGCTGGTATTATATTTGACACCGATGGATACGTGAATGATTTTGATCCGCGCTACAAGCCGGGAGCTTACCACGAGTACATAGTTGGTATTCGATGGTTCCATACATTGCAGGATGAGAGGAATGAGTGAGTCTCTGTTTGATATATTATATTTTTCAGCCAACATCTTCAGCTACGGAATTGATAAATTTTTACAAGCATCAAAAGACAAATAATGAAATAAGTAAGCTTACTCATGGATAACCGTAGTAGTAGTTGCAAGACAGTTCGCAATACATATTTCTGTCCAGAGATGTAAGTTCACAGCTCAAAAATTCCAGTCCTGAGAAACGTATATTAGATCTAACAAGTGGTGTCTGAAGTAAAAATCCAGTCTATCAGCAAAAAATTCAGATTCTTTAACATTGCTATTAAATTAACTCGAAATTCTTCTAAAATTGAGAGTGCCAATAAGAACTTAGACCATATTCCAGTCTCCAAGAGTGAGTTCAATTTGAATTTCCTAGACCATAAGCAAAACCGCTCGCCTATTGCGAGTTGGCGAGACTTGTAGTTTACATGAAATACTATTTTTGCATATTTCAGCCTATACGATAGGAAAGGAAAATACTTAGGTACTCGAACAGGGGTGGACGATGAGTTCAGAAGTGGTATCCTGGAGGTGAACAATACAGAAGCAGATCTCACTCAAGGTACATTCCGACAGCGCGCCGCCAAAGTAGATTATGTTATGGATCCAGATGTAAGTTAAATAAAAATTCCGAGACTTTGACATATCTAAATATATCTGAAAAGAATTTAAACACATTTTATTTTGTAACCATCTATGTTTTAGTTATACGGAATCTCCAGCTAAGTTACATCTAAACCAATCATTGCAGATAGCAGAACGTGTATTCGGGGAGCTACAATCAGTGGGGGACCTCCCCGCTATAGACATGATGAGAGGACGCGACGAGGGGCTCGCCCCATACAACGAGTACCGCAAGATGTGCGGCCTGCCCTACGCGCACAAGTTTTCTGACTTCAAAGACACCATATGGCCCGACGTAAGACCTTTAACTTCTGCCTGGCTGACCTTTACTGGTCGTAGGTCTTTCATTTGTGAGTGACCCTGACGTAAAATGTAAGGACTCAGTCTTATATTCAATGCCTCTTTAGTACGTTGCCAATATAGTTAAGACTGAGCTTCAATGTAACTGGACCTCGTATATTTACATTGTATAAAAAGGGCATTACTTACATCAATCTAAAACCAGGACAGTTAGGTATAAAACTAAAGATAAAAAACTTGTTCTTCTAGAAACTAGAACAACTCCGTCGCATATTTGAGGACGAAGTGGACGACATGGAGCTGATGGTGGCGATATACTCGGAGAAGCTGATCAAGGGTGGCTGGGTGGGGCCCACACTGTTCTGCATCATGATGCGCAACCTGGTCGAGTGGAGGAGGTCGGACAGGTTCTTCTTCGAACACGGAGATATACCTGCCGCATTGTCATTACGTAAGTAATGCGGGAGTGATGCAAATAAGGGACTTAGTAGGTACATTATTTAACCAAAAGCAATAAAAAAGGAGATATTTATTAAAATCTGTTACCATCAATACCAAAATACCGTGAAGGATACATAGATAAATAAGTAAGATGCATGTTATGACGCTGACTAAAACAAATCAGATCAACTGTTGATTTTGAAAAAAAATATATAGTTAATGTTATAGCGGTTTATTAATATAAATAAAAAAAAGTGTTCCCAAAAAGCGAAAACTACTGTACCAATACGAATTCATTTACCAAATCGTATTGCTAGCTTTATAAATTTAGTCTTAAATCATTAGTCTTCATAAAAATACTGATGACTGCATATAATTTTATTGTTTGAGAAATGAGAAGATTCGTAAAGAAACAATTTAATATAAAATATTTTACAGCACAACTTAACGAGGTGAGGTCGACCAGTATAGCAAGAATCCTCTGCGATAGCGGAGACAGAGTGGACATGATACAACCCAGAGCTCTACTTAATATAGACAAAGGGTGGGCATACATGTTTTTTTACTTATACAGAAACGAACTAATAAGCGGCTCACCTAAACCGAAGTGACAAATGTGGTACAACTATACTATTCTATAGTTTACAGCCTACATAATCAGTAGTATATTAGAATATATGGGTGGTATATTATAATATGAAGGAGGGAATAGTAGAGATTATTAGGCCTCTCTGACAATCTCGTTGAACGGATGAAATATTAATACAAATTTGTAAATTCACAATGTTACAAATTGTTCGTGGCACCAATTAGTAAGCTGCGTCAGAAATAGTTTAAATAACTTCATGACACTAGTAAGTTAAATTCATAAATCCATCTAATACGCTGCTGAGACGACCTGGATGAATTCGAGTCCATGTGGCCTGGAATTTCGTTAGAGCGCGAATTGTGGAGGGACAGGGGGCTTTGCCCAACAGTGGAATGAAATAGGCTAATTAAAAAAAAGTCCACCGCGACGCAATTGGTCATGAGTAGTGGAATAAGGCTCTAAAGGTCTTACATAGTACTAACTGTAGGACGTGCATGTACGTGTATTAATACCCCATGCTTCTATAATGATATTATTAAACATTTTTGCAGTAACGAGTTGACATCGTGCAAGCACATCCCGGGAATAGACCTCACAAAATGGCAGGACCCGAAGTGCCACCACGAAGACAAGGAGCCACAGTCACACAGCGACGTGTGGCACAGCGGCGGCGACTGGCCGCTCTACGACCATGAAAACAAAATGCATTATTAATGCGGCATTAGCCTGTGCTCTCTCAGTCATACTATCGGTTGTAGAGGAGGCCTATACTCAGCTGTTAGGTTAGCTACTTATACATATAGATACTGAATGCGGTTCCTAACCGAGTCGTGTAGGTTGCATTTTAAATGCTTACTTTTTTATTGTTCTTGCCAAGTAACACCTGAACCTTTTTAACCGCTCTTTTGATCGTTTGATAGAATTGAATTAATTAAAATTTATAAATACTGCTGCACCAACTAATACGAGTGCTAAGATATCAATTGATTCACTATTCGTGATGGACAGTGTACAAAAGACTTAATAAATATAGGGTTCTGCTCAATACAACCTAGAATATCGTGACTGCAATGAACGTATCAGGCAAAATAAATAATATCTTGGCGATTTTAAATCCGTTCCATCGCCGACCTTTGATGTTTCATGGTAATTCATACAAAATATATGTACATTTGTGCCTGACTCGTTCATAGCACTGTAATGGCATGCTACTGGGTAGTGATACTGGTCACCTACTATTACTTATTATTATTAGTAATAGCAGGATTAGCAGGTGAAAATGTTCATACACAAAATTTAAATTTTACGGCATGAAAAATATGCGCTAATATTGTATTTAAAAACTGTTTTCTGTGCGTGTGAATGTTAACTTTGTAATAAAAAAAATAATTTTTAATCATTGTTTTTTTCATGTCCAATAAATGCGTAATAATCCAGGTGATTCAAACTTATGTAAATACAGCTTAATGTGAGAATAACAATCATATTATATATATCATTTTCGTCAACATTAAAAACACACATAAGTTAAAAAAAAACAGAAACATAATGTTAAAATATGATATATTTTTTTTCATAAAAAATAAAAACCGATTTCAAGAAATTTACTTAAAAAGTAGTTCAAATAATATATATTTCATTGTACTTGTTAACGTTGGTTAATTTGCTTATAGACTTGACTAGCCAACAAGTACAATAAAATAGATATTATTTGTTACTTTATGTGCATTTTTTACCCGTCTTCTTCTCTCCTCCACTGTAGCTTAACTTTTATACTGAACCTAATGCAAAAAGATCCATTGGAATGCTACTCAATCGAGGAGTTCTACTGTTCAGGCCTGAAGATATTTATCAGATCTTTACCATTTTTATGGGCCCAAATGACAAGCACCAGCTTTGGATCAAAGAATTAAAAATAATGAAAATCGGGTCACCCAGTACAAAGTTATGAGGTAACAATCATAAAAAATATACATTCGTTTAAAACCAGATCTCTAATCGGATCAATCAATTTTAAGTTGTAAAGAATTAATACAAATGAACAAATTAAAATTACTTACTTAGCAGAACACAAGCCAACATCACAAGCATTTATATGATGTAAGTAGATGACTTTTTGATATTCCTGTTGAAACTTTGTACAAATAACCAATATGACATTCTGTAACAAAAAAAAGGACACTTTTTGTTGTCTTTTTCAATTATTCAATGTGAGTTAAACATAGCAACTATTTAACGTTATTACTGATTTTGTCTGGCCCCAATACTATTTGCAAATTGCGGTTAAAAATGACTAAAAATACCCGTACTTCACGCTAAGAATTGGCGCAATATGATTATAATGCATAATGAAGAAAAATATGAACCATTTAGCTTATGACTTTAATGATGACAATCCCCCTGCTCTATAGATTAGGTACACAGTTCATCACGCTGGCAAAAGCACGCTGAAATTACCTTGAATATTCTAATAGAGAACTCTCGGGTGTGCCGGATTCCTCTCGATGTTTCTGTATCTGCATCTGTATCAACCCATATACGTCCCACTGCTGGGCAGGGCCTACTCTAGAATCGAGAGAATCGATTGAGAGTGGTTAGGCCATAAAGTCCACCACGCTGACCTAGTGCGGGTTGGCGGACTTACATACCGTAGAAATTCTTTAAAATCGCTACGGTATGCAGGTTTCCTCACAATGTTTACCATACGTTAATCCAATATCTAGTTATCCTAATTTGTAAAAAGAAGTTGATCGCCATGGTAGAATTAAATTTCAGTAGACGACCTTAGAATGTAGCCCGACCTGAAAGTCGTTTCCAGGATGTCTACGGTTCACAACCCACAGATACTATCATTGGACCATTGAGGCGAAGATTACAATATCCAATATCAAGTAATTAACAATTAATCATATGCGAGACACGATTTTTACACGAGATTATAATTGGATAAACGCATGAATTGGTATTCAATTTAATCAAATCAAATCAAATCATTTATTTCACTTGTGATACATAGGTTACAAGGTTCTTATACAAATCGCACTAATTAAATGTTAATCAATACCTAATTCGGATTTTACACAAATCTGAAACAAAACCACTTATTGTTAACAGGCGATTACTAATTATTGAGTTTATGCCTTGTTGGTTTAGTGGAATCGATCGAAATCGTTCTGCCCCTGGTACGATTTTAGTAGATAATAATAAATTTTATGACTTTTTTTAAAAACCCATAATTTCAGAACAATCAGAACAATTTGTTAGGGACTCAGCTCAGGGAAGTGACAATAACATATCCCTTTCGACCTCCTCCAGGGTACCGAAAGAGGATCTTGACAGTTTCCTCTCGAAAAAAAATAGTGTAAGTTCATGAGTGCCGATAATCATTTACCTTCAGACAAGCCGTTTGCTCGTTTTCCTGTCCTATACATTAAAAAAGATTACATACATTATTAATACGACATGCAAATACTGTTCTAAATTAATTAAAAAACACCACAAAAATACACTGATAATGACGACATAACTTGTGATAATTCCTGACCCACCAAAGGAAATACCCGTCAAGAATTTTAAAAGGCAATTATGCATCTTTATCGTAAATTATAATTGATTAACACGAACAGTTTATAATAAAAACGCAATATTGTTGGCACACACAAGGAACTCACTGTGCCGGCGCCATGTGGAGACTGCTGTTGCTGCTGCAGAGCTTAGCCTTGGGACAGGATCTCTACGATGCCTTCTCCGGGAAAAAAATCACCGACGACAAGAGAAATGATCTCGCTGCACTTAATTTGACTGGGTAAGTGGTAACACCCATACATACATACATATGCATGTATAGCCTTGACACGTAGATATACAGGGTATATCAAGAGTGCGACCGAAAACGAATTCAGGTGGTAGTTTTAGTGATAACAGACACAATGCAATCAAAAATTTCGCGGAAAAAGAGACAGTTTATTATTTGCATTTTTTTAAATATCATCTAGTTTGGATGGTAAATACCTAGTTTTTGCTAAAATTATAATTTAAACGCTCTCGTACCATTGTGTCTTTAAAAATAAAAAGGTGCACATAACTATTTTAGTTAAACTATTTATATACCACCCAAATGCGACAAAAGTATAATATTACAAAAAATAATAGTCGCTTTTTTGCGAAAATTTTATTTGCTTTGTGTCTGTAGTCACTAATACTACCACCTGGCTTCGTTTTCGGTCGCAGTCTGGATATACCCGGTATGTAAGTCTTATGTCGTGGACATTACAAACTACTTGGGCCTACTCAACATCACAATACTTAGATCAAACATTTGTTTCGTTACGGGTATTGAAACCGCGGCCTTTGTTTTCAAAGTTGACTCCCCGAGCTAGTGATCCTTGGTTGGCATAGTAATTTAAAAAACATGGCCTTACTTTCCTAGATTTTCAGTACAGCCACTAGTGAGTTATTAATCGTTCTATTTCTCAGACTATGCACGATAAACGTGACGCCATGCCGAACACACGAGGGTCGGCGAGTAGATGGAACCTGCACCAACCCGAAGTACCCTTCGCTAGGAGGCACGCCCACTCGCTTCCTCAGGATGAAACCCGCTAAATATGGACTAGGTGTCATGTATTCATAATTATTATTTTATAAATTTCCGTTAAATTGTTCATTTTGAAACTGACAAAACTTGGGCACAGTCCACCACGCTGGCATAGTGCAAAATGGCGTCAACTTCAACTACAATAGAAATTATTTTAAACAGGCTACGGTAAACTGGCTTCCCCACGAAGTTTTACTTCACTGTTAAAGTGTGTGTTAATTGACAGTTATCAATACGCAGATGACATCGAAAAGTCAAGTAGGTATACCCTGAGATGAACATCCACAACTACCGTCTCGGCACCTGCGTGCGGTCCAACACTAACGTTGATATTCTTTAATTTATTAAATTGCTAATATTATATTTCTATTCCTAGGCAATTCGTTGCGTCCAGCTACAAACGGGTCGGAGCTACCATCAGCTCGACTCATCCGAACCAAGATTCTAAGTGACGGCTACATCGAAGACCATGATTTTAGTTTCCTGATGTCAGACATGCTAGTGTTAATGGTCGCAGATATTGCAGATTTAAGAGTTATGTGTAAGTTATATTTTATTTTATACTGACATCATGTCCCGCACGGGGCGCCATATTTAATTTAATATCGAATTTAATTAAGAAGTCACATAGTCCTTAACCAGCGTATAAACATGAAGGTTTCAAAGACACCTCATGTGTCAAATTATGATGACCAGTTTCGAAGCTTTGAGCGAACAGATGAACTTACACATAACAGTCCAAAACATAATGTTTCCTTTTGCTTCGCGGTGTGGGCTAATTACTTTTTGACCGACTTCAAAAGAGGAGGTAATCAATTCGACTGAATGTTTTTTTTTTTTTATGTATGTTTGTTACTCGATTACGCTGGTATTAGGGAACCGATTTCAAAAATTTCTTTTTTGTCGAAAAGCATGATATACTAGGTTGGTCCCATAAAAAATTGGTGAAGACCTGATGAATATCTTCGGTCCTGAAGAACAGAACTCCTCAAAATAGAACGGTACAGCAATAATTCTTTTTGCACCTGGTTCAGTATAAGCGTATTACTACAAAGGGGGGCTTAAAAGGGGGAAGGGGTGTAGGGGGGGGGGGGGAGAAAATAGATTCTAATGTAAATACTCAATATCTCTGGCAGTACTTAAACGATTAAAAATAAACTATTTTGTCGACAAGTATGATATGTTAGATTGGTGTCATTAAATAATGGTGAAGACCTGATGAATATCTTCGGACTTGAAGAGCAGAACTCCTCAAAATTGAACGGTACAGCAATAATTCTTTTTGCACCTGGTTCGGTATAAGTGTGCTACTACAAAGGGGGGGTTAAAAGGAGAAAGGCGTGTAGGGGGGGGGGTTAGATAATAGATACAATTAATTTCAGTTTTCAATATAAAAGTTTTACTTTAAACAGTAGGTGAAGAAGAGGGAGAGTGAGAGAAATAGATACATAAATTACCTACGTAAACTAAGAGAATCCGACCTGGTCAGTGTCTAACAATAGCGGATATCATGATTATAATGACTTACAATCTTCTCATAATTTCACAGCAATAATATCATGTTTGGTCTGAAGAATTCGTAAATTTTAAAGACATCGTTTTGATTATATCATGATCACCTTTCTCATCATTAAGATGCCTATCAAAACTAAAAAGGGACAAATAAAATAATTTTAAATAAAAAAATAAAAACCGACTTCAAAGTGCCACTACAAAGTAACAAATAATATATATTTCATCGTACTAGTACCCAATGATTAATGTTCTTATTGACTTGACTAGGTAACAAATCTTAAATACGTAATATTTTGAAGGCGGGTCGCTAAATATCAAACACGTATAAATTTAAGCAAATGTTACACCATTTGATATTACATGTAGATCCTGCAATATTGGCTCAGAAAGGCACATAAGTAAATTAAACACAAATGAATATAATGTGCTAATCCTACGTGTAAATTTATTGAAGTTTTGATAGAATTTCTATGTGTCTTACATGTGTGTGGTAGCCTGTTGATAATTATCTAGATATGATCCACGAGACGGTTGACCACCGTCTCGGTTATAATTCCAGGGTATACACCTCCGGAATTATCGGAGTCACTTGTGTGTTGAAGATATTCAATTCCCAAACTCTTTAACAGTGATATATTTCAATCATAGTTAGGAAACCTGCATGACATAAAGGCCTTTAAGTACAAGAAAAGGTATGTTGTGTCCCATGCTCAACAGTGGACGATTACGGCCTGATATATTAAGACAAATTAAAATTTCGTGTAAATCTTGCGTGTATTACGCTATAATTACTTACACAAATTAATGTTAAGCGTAAGGCGTACATGTTCGGCACTTAGCGACCCGCCTTCAAAATATTACGTATTTAAGATTTGTTAGCTAGTCAAGTCAATAAGAACATTAATCATTGGGTACTAGTACGATGAAATATATATTTACTTTGTAGTGGCACTTTGAAGTCGGTTTTTATTTTTTTATTTAAAATTATTTTTACTACATTTATTCGACTTCAGAACATGATATTATAGAATTACCTCTCAATGCAATTGAAATAGAACTCTGACTATTCAAGCCAATGCTAAAAACGATTAACGGATGTAAATTGCTTCAATTCATTATTTCAATATTATTACTCTTTAAGGTCATCGCTACAAATAAGAAGCTGTTAACGTCCACCACGCTAACCTAATGCCTTTTGAAATATTTTCCGAACTTATGAAATTGTAGGAGGAACTCTTGTGTATCACGACTACCTATAGCAAAACAAAGCGTGTATTTAATATTATTGGGACCCTACAGGCTGTGGATGATGATGATGATTTAATATTATAAACACTCGTAACTTCAAAGTATTGAAGGTGAAATTGGGCTCGATTTAGGACCATTGGCTTTGCTCTTCAACCTGCTCTAACCTCTTCATTCTCTCATAATATCATTACATTTGATATAATATATTCTCAATTTGCACTACAGTGACGTATGCAATAGTCAGCGACTGCTGCCTGGGCAACACTCCCAACCGCGTGAACCCCAACTGCATCCCGATCCCTGTCCCGCAGGACGACCCGTTCCTGCGCCGCACCGGCATCCGCTGCTTGAACCTCACCAGGTTCCCCACATTCCAGGAGCTAGGGTGCGCTCCCAACTCGCTGCCTGCCGAAAGAGTAAGTGGTTTCGATTCAATATTCTATATTATATACACGTGACGCCATCTTGACGTCATACATTACTTTACTTTGACGTCATCGATTATACATATAATATGATCGATATGATGCAGTGCGCATTTAGACGAGCAGTTGGCTCGCTTACATTACTTCAAAATAATATACATTATAAACGTGAAATTGCGATATAATCATGTCATTACTTGTACAGTACGTCACGCAAACACCGGTGATAGACCTGTCAATTATTTACGGCTCCTCCAACGAGAGGGAGAGACAGATCAGAGCATACCAGGGAGGCCTGCTCAAGTCTGAGATGAGGAATGGACTGGAGTACCCTCCCGGCGGGTCGCTGTTCTGCCTCAATAATCGGAGACCGATTGAAAATAATTGCTATGAGTTCGGTAAGATAATTACCCTTATTTTTTTTTCTCTTTATTTAAGGGGTTTTTTCAATTATGAAAACGTCACCCCTGATATCAAATACAGCATATACATTACACTTATATTTAAATAGTTCGTATATCACTAATATTATAGGAAAACAAACAAATCAAAGAAAAAAAAATAAAGAAAAAAAAGGTAATCACCCACCCCGCAGTCTTAAACCTTTAATAATTACTTGATAAAGCATTTTAGCTTCGTCCGATAATGGAGATGCCAAAATGGGGATATAATAACCTAGGATATATTTATTTTCACCAAAAGCGGTACGTCTTTGTGCTAATTACCCTTATTGTAGCACATAATCAGGCAACTACATCTACAACTATTCAAACGCAACACAACTGTTTCTTCCAAAATTAAATAAAATAAAACTAGAAATTTACTTAGGTAGTGATAATTGCTAAGCATTAATCACTATGTAATCACCAAGAAAATCTTAAGATTCTACCAGAGTTTAAGAATAGATTAATGAAGAGCGTAGAGGAGTAGACAGTGGAACTCTCACCCAAATCGTCCGCAACCCGCAATTTGCACACCTACATTCTCAATCATTGAAGAAATGCAACAGCCAAGTCACGTTAGTAAACAATAATGCTACTTCGTTCGATCGGGGCTATCCAATTAACACTGAAGAAATTCACAGAGATTATGATTCGTGGTCGACATGTTCGAACACTACAATTTATTATACATACGTAATGTAATTCGCCATTCCTAATGATTTTGCTTGAAACTGCAGCGCGCCACTTCTTAATTCTCTATTTGACAAATATCACCTTTCAGGTAATGATTTTGAGGCTAACTTGGTATCTGGTTCGTACCTCACTGCGATGTGGTTCTTCCGGGAGCACAACCGCCTCGCTCGCAAGCTAGCTGATCTCAACCTGTGCTGGGACGACCAGAAGCTCTTCGAAACTGCTCGCCAGATCAACATCGCACAATGGCAATACATACTGTATTACGAAATTATGGCTGACATTTTAGGTGAATTATTTCTTTTACTCTTGTAAATTAACGTGTTGAGACGGTGTATCCACCAGAAATCTGCGAGGGTAAAAATACCCTCAGAGTGAGTATTCGGCAGTTTTAAACTACCGAGGACCTTATAAGGTGGATGACCGTTAATTATAAGTTTTGATATTTGCACAGTTTCGACTGAGAACCATATACTCGTTGGGGTGAACAATATTATTTAAACATACATACATACATAAAATCCCGCGTTTCCTCAGAAGGGGTAGGCAGAGGTGCTATCAGACCACCGACGTTTCGCCTTGTGTTCCGTCTCACGATGTAATAGGAGGCGAGCCTATCGCTATATCAGGTACAAATTCCTTACTTCGGTTCGATAATGAATAGAAAAATCCAATATCATTTTGCCCGACCCAGGATTCGAACCCGAGATCTCGGCTTTGCAATCATACCGTGATACAAATGCACCACCGAGGCAGTCAGTCAGCAATTGTTTAAACACCGATAACTCATTATTGCCTTTGAAATATTTATTATTTCATTCCAGGAAAAGAAAACGCCATTGAAGCTGGTATTGTGTACGACACCGATGGATATGTTAATGATTTTGATCCGCGCTACAAGCCGGGAACTTATCACGAGTACATAGTTGGTACACGATGGTTCCACACGCTTCAGGATGAGAGGAATGAGTGAGTTTCTGTTTAATATTATTCAACTATTGTTCACCAGCGGCCCGGTCTAGCATCGCCCAGGTGTATATATTATTTCCATCTCTACAAATTTTAATATCATCTCGGCAAAATATTAATTTACAAAACATTTTTCATTTTTGACCTAAAAGAGTTTAGGTTGGACCATCACGCCAGCTTGAACAGGTTGGCGAGATTTATAATTAGAATAATATTAATATGTATCAGCCCTTATACGTCCCACTGCAGGGCATGAGCCTCCTCTACAACTGAGAGTACGATTGAGAGGGGTTAGGCCATATAATCCACCACGCTGGCCTAGTGCGATTTGGCGGACTTCACATACCACACTTCATAGTAAAGATAAAGATAAAGATAAAGATGTTTTATTTGTATGAACATGAGTATACACACATAAGCGTGCAAGGTGTTACATAAAAAAACATAGATACAGTCATAATGGTTTCTTAGATTTACGCGAATGTTACACATTGAAATAAAACTATTTTATACGGATTTTATCGCGATTTGGTTTAATTTTTACATTTTTTAACTTCCCGACGTTTCGATTGCTTTTCAGCTTTCGTGGTCACGGGGCGGACTGAGGTATTAGTCATCCGCTCTGTGACTGTTACAATTAAACTACCCTTAATTTTCAATTATTAAACGTCGGGAAGTTAAAAAATGTAAAAATTAAACCAAATCGCGATAAAATCCGTAGAAAATAGTTTTATTTCAATAGATACAGTCATGTTTAGCCACAGAGGCGTACAAATATAAAATAATAGGTAACAATTAAAACTATAAAAACATAGAAGTAATTAACAACAAATTCTTCACTTACTTATCTAATAAAAAAAACTTTCTTAATATATGTATCAAATTAACTTTATGCTATCTTATAAAAATTCAACGAAATCAACAAAAACAAATAATATAACTATCTATGAAATATATAATAAATCAGCTTTCACTCTTATCATTAAAGAACTCATTAATAGTATAGTATGATTTGTTTATTAAAAATTGCTTTAGAGTATTTTTAAATTTTGTAGTACTTTGTTCTTTCCATGGTACAGGAAGCTTATTAAATATTTTTGGTGCCAAACAAAATATACTATTGTTCATTAAGGTGGTTTTGGATTTATGTAAACAAAGTCTACTATTGTCGCGTCTATTGCGAATGATTATATCAGCCATTCGTAGAAATTGGTGAGGGTTAGTCTTAACAAACATTGCACCTTCTAAAATATAAATAGATGGGAGCGTTAAAACCTTATTTTTTTTTGAAATGTGATTTACAACTATCAGTGGCTTTTAAACCAAACATAGCCCTCACACACCTTTTTTGTGCTTTGAAAATTAATTCTTTATTTGCAGAATTGCCCCAAAATATTATCCCATATCTTAAATTAGAAGAGCTAAATAGTGCATGTTGATTGAATATTAATACCGTACCATAAACATAATAGTAGTCACGTATCACCTGTTTACCAACAGGCCATCACGAACTTATATTAATGCTAATAATATTATTTTTACATACATATTTCACACACGTATTGTTTTTGCATATTTCAGCCTATACGACAGAAAAGGAAAATACCTGGGTACTCGGACTGGGGTGGACGATGGGTTTAGAAGTGGTATCCTGGAAGTGAACAACACAGAAGCAGATCTCACTCAGGGTGCATTCCGACAGCGCAACGCCAAAACAGACTATGTTATGGATCCAGATGTAAGTAAAATAAAAAACCTGTTGCCATGACATACCTAAATGAAACTCATAATAATTTCAACACGTTTTATTTTGAAACGATATATTTTTTTGTTATGCTAATTCCTCAGCCGAGTTAAATTTAGATCAATCTTTACAGTTAGCAGAACGTGTATTTGGAGAGCTACAGGCGGCGTCAGACCTCCCGGCTATAGACATGATGAGAGGGCGCGACGAGGGGCTCGCCCCATACAACGAGTACCGCAAGATGTGCGGCCTGCCCTACGCGCACAAATTTTCTGACTTCAAAGACACCATATGGCCTGACGTAAGACCTTAGTAGCTTGCCTCAGTTTTATATTCAATACCTCTATGGTAGGTCGTCACTAAATTATGTCTGAACTTCAACAATACTGGACCTCGTATCTTTAAAATATATAAACGGGGCATTACTGACAAATATGGGAGCAAGGGCAGTTAGGTATATAATGTACTGTACTGTATTAGCCCATATACGTCCAACTGCAAGGCACGGGCCTTCTCTACAACTGGGGGTACGATCAAGAGGACACTTATAGTTCATTATACAGGCCTAGTGCGGGTTGGCAGACCATACAAATTCTTGCAAATCGATATAAATAATAATAAATACACCCAACAGTCACATACATAGTCCTAACCCCAAACTAAGATCGAGTCTTGTATCGTGGGTATCAGAAACTAGGAGAGACTTTCGGTCTCACAAACACCCAGATCCGAAACAAATACCTGTGGATCACACAAATATTTGTTTCGGTGCGGGGATCGAACAAGCGGCCTCTCGTTTCACAGCCCGCATCTAAACAACTGCGCCACGGAGGCTGTCAATATGGTATGCAGGTTTCCTCACGATTTTTTCCTTCACCGTTATAGTACGTGTTGATTGACTACCAATATACACAGGACTCATAAAAGTCAGAGGTGTGCCCTGGAATTTGATTGCGCGACCATGTCAGCAGCACGCAGCTACATCTAGTCCGTCACCAACAGGCCACCACGAACTTCTTAGGTATATAACTAAATTTAAAAACCCTTGGTTCTTCCAGAAACTAGAACAACTCCGTCGCATATACGAGGACGAAGTGGACGACATGGAGCTGATGGTGGCGATATACTCGGAGAAGCTGATCAAGGGCGGCTGGGTGGGGCCTACGCTGTTCTGCATCATGATGCGCAACCTGGTCGAGTGGAGGAAGTCGGACAGGTTCTTCTTCGAACACGGAGATATACCTGCCGCTTTGACGCTTCGTGAGTAAAACGAATACCGATTTATATCTTTTTTATAGGCGAAGAAGTAAAGTCGTAACTTCATTGAACATGCACATAATAAATATTATGCATTCGACTATCAGAAAAAGCAGTTTTGCGGGGGTTTATTCGACAATATAATTGAATCATAAATATTAGTGTCTTTCATAGGTTCAATTTACGTATTAGAAAATTTAAGTAGATAGATCAATACGAACAATTGCTGAATGCGAATATTTACCATAGACAACGATAAATATTAATTTGTAAACTTGAAACCTAACATTCTTTGTTTATTCTTCAGCTCAACTGCATGAAGTGCGCTCGACGAGTACTGCACGTATCCTCTGCGATAATGGAGACAGGGTGGACATGATACAACCCCATTCTCTTCGCAACATCGGAGAAGGGTGAGTATTTAATATTTAAGCTCTTGCTTAGTACTGACAAGATAGAGCGATTAGGTAGTGAAGACTTCGTCAATGATAATTATTCTGGCCTCAAAACCGATTGTATGGATGAATCAGTAATTGTAAACTTTATGTAAACTTTTAACAAAAATCAAAGTGCAACGTTCCCCTTGCCTTCTATTCAGCTATAAAATTATACTTTATTTCACTCCCTTAAAACTCTATCCAAAACAAAGCTATAATTTTTGTAGTTTCGGCTGTGCGTTGATTGGGCGGTCAGTCGTGCAAGTTCTTTAACATTTCAACCCTTATATCCCTTTACGGTTAATTTTGAACAAAAGATGCAGTTATTTATATTTTTAATTGACCAACTAAAGTGCTAAGTTCGACAATTGTCACTTTAAAGGTTTAGATTTTACATACAACATTTTTTCACCCTTTTCACACCCTTACGGTTGGAATTTACAAAAATCCCTTCTTAGTGTTACCCTACAACACAATAGGAACCCCTGTGCAAAATTACATGTTCCTAGCTCCAGTAGTTTCTGTAAAGCGTTGATACGTCAGTCGGTCAATCAGGTTTCTTTCTTATACTACATATAGATAAGATGATGGTAAACCTTACTAAACAAAGGTTTTAGATCCCACCCTCAGGCTTGCCAACAATAATAATCTGAGCATGAGAAACAAATTAATTTAGATAGATTGACACTAGTTTCTACAAATTAAACTTGTTTCAGGAACGAATTAACCTCGTGCAAGCACATCCCGGGCATAGATCTCACAAAATGGATGGACCCACAATGTCATCATGATCACAAGAACCATGAATCAGCTGACTCAGAGAAACACGATGAGGAGTGGAGCGGATATTACTATAAAAAATAGTATTTTGATACTTTAAAAGTCATTATTTTCAGCAGTATACTATCTGCAATGATGAATTCAAATAAACCTTACCCTAATTTCCTCATTTTTTCAATGCACTTTCATGTAATGACCAGCTAAATATTTTATCTCGGTGTTGTTTTAAAATTGCCATGTATTAAAATATATGTATAAATAATCCTTATTTCTTTTTATTAATCCGTCATAGTAACAGGCGCGTTACCTTATTACAAGATTGTAGATGTGGAGCTGCTGAATGCAAGGCGCTCTAAACAAGTCGATGTAGAGGAGGCCTATGTTCAACAGGGAACACCCTGTAACTGAAGAGAGAGAGAGAGAGACAACTTATACAAGATTTTTCAATCCAAAAATCAAACAAAATGGATCGCCCAACCTGGGTATCATACCAAAGTTCTCACGATTCACAGCATATTTATGATACAGCAACACCATTGAGGCGAAGATTACATAATATCCATTATTTGCTAATAAATCATTATTTATATGCGAGACCGGATTTTTACACGAAACAATTAGATTACCGCATAATTGGTTTTCAATTTAATCACGATAATTAAATACTAATTTGTGATTAATTAATACTGTAAATAAAACGTTGAATATTTCCCAACGAACCGTAGCCGCGCCGGCTGTGGAGGCGGAGGGCGGGGAAGGAAGGACGGCGCTGGCAGCGGGGGGAGCAACACTCGCCTTTTAAACTCCAACATCCTTGGTTCACTATATATTTTATTATTTTCATATTGTGATTCATTGCTAATTGGTAATATACTAGTGTCAAAAATATACAGTCCACTGACTTTAATACCCGAAGGATCCTAATACTACAAATCTAAAGTGATACCACTTTTTGTTAATACTCGTAGATGCTTACTAATTATGCGTTTCCGTCTTCTTGGTTTGATGGAATTGATCGGAATAATTTTGTAGTGAAATTCTTCTGCAGTACTATTATTATTTCTGCTATTCCTAGACAATTCGTTACGGCCAGCCACGAACGGGTCGGAGTTACCATCAGCTCGTTTGATTCGAACCAAGATATTAAGCGACGGCTACATCGAAGCGAATACCGTGATTTTACTTTTCTGGCATCGAACATACTAGTGTTCTTGGTGGCAGATATTGCCAACCTAAGAGTTCTGTGTAAGTATTTTTTTACTGGTATGATAAAGTCAATAAAATACACCTAATTAGTGCACTCCGCATGGAGAATACAGCAGCAAGAGGCAAAATTATGCCAGCATGCTAATAAATCAGATTAGAAGCGGATCCCGGAACACAACCATATTTACAAACAATAGAATACAAATATTTTACCACAAACAATGTAATACTCATTAAATCTGTGCTTATTATAAAATAGATAAAACTTTTACTCAATGTAGATAAATAACTTTATAATATTAGATTATCAAACATATCATTACAATAATAAATTTTGGTACATAAATCGATAATCGATAAATCGTAATCTCAAGGCTTCCTAATTAGATCACTGACTATCCAAGTCAATGCTAATAACAAGTAAGGGATGTGAATAATTACTCTACTTCATTATTTGATGCATAGAATCGCAATAACCGTACTAGCCTATACGTCCTACTAGTGGGCATGGATCTACGATTAAAAGGGTATTATACTTTAGCCTATCAGCGTTGCCCTAGTGCCGGTTATCCCTTCAGGTGGCCATGTATAGACGATATAGACTTTTGACAGATGTTACACAATGGAGAACAATTGGAGAACAGTGGAGAACGTCACATAAAGTCCCTGTCAAGGGAGCCCAAAATGAGCTTCTTGGACACCGGGAGGGATAAGATGACTTTAAAAAAAATTATCCTTAGGTTTCTGAATGCACTTTTATGAAATAGACAGTTCAATATTTTTTCGCACTATAGTTTATTTATTTAAATCTTTATTGTACACAGTAAAATAACATACAGAAACAGAAAAAATAAAACAGTACAAATGGCGGTCTTATCGCATAAAGCAATGTCTTACAGACAACCATGGGATGGATTTAAAAGACGGAGAAAGAGAGGGCAGTGTAAAAAAAAAAAAAACAAAGAATGCAAGCCAAATAAAACTTATGAAACATATAAATATAAATACACAGACATTACATACTTACATAACAAATAAAATAAATACATGATAAATAGACATACAGGGTATATCAAGACTGCGACCGAAAACGAAGCCAGGTGGTAGTATTAGTGATATCAAACACAACGCAAGTAAACATTTCATAAAAAAATCGTCAATATTTTTTTGTAATTTTTTACTTATCGTCGTTTTTGAGTGATAAATACATAGTTTTTCTAAAATTATGACGTACACCGGTTTATTTTTAAACACGTAATGGTACGTAAAGGTTTTAATTACTATTTTTGCAAAATCTTGGTATTTACCCCCCAAACACGATGATTTTTAAAATACTGTAAAAAAAAAACCGTCGCTGTTTTTGCAAAATTTTTAGTTGCATTGTGTCTGTTACCACTAAAACTACCACCTGGCTTCGTTTTCGGTCGCGGTCTTGATATACCCGGTATATAAATTTATATACAAAATGTAAAGAGAATTCAGATGTAGGAAATAATAATAAAATCAGTTTCAAGAGAGAGGTAGTGTTCTTTAGTAAGCTTCTTGAACGATGACAGTGTTTGCGCCTGTCTCACCACAGTAGGAAGCGCGTTCCACTATCGAACTGCTTTGACAGTAAAGGACTTATATTACTTACGTATTTTTTTATTTACGAAGGCCCTATTTCCAAGTCCCCATGCATTACAACACATCAAAACACGAATGTCTTCTTCAATTAAAATATTTATTTGTACGTTTTTATATTAATCTGTCAAACGAACACGCGTTTCTTGGTCATCGCCATAAGCCTCCAAAGTCCAATATTTAGGGGATCGTAGATATATTGCCAGCTTAAAAAAAAGTGCTCAGTCATTTAATTAATGTGCTAATACATAAACACACTAGCCTTTGAGTCGAGATCTAGGCTTGAATTTCTAAATATTCATTGAATTGAAAAAACATGTTTTACTTGGACTTAGATATTTTCACTAATAATTTACACGTAGCATACAATCTTAAAATTGCATACAGAATTCTTTTAAATATGGATAAAAAACATATTGCACTGATTTCACGTAAGATAAACAGATACGAGAGACCACACCATAAAGTGTACGAGTGGAACGCAATTTTAAAGGCCTTAGCGTGAGGCGCGGCTCCAGGCATAAGCTCAATGTTTTTAGAGCCCTAACTAAGCGCAATATTAAACCGCCTAAACCAGAAGTTCTCAAACATTGTCTCGGAGACCCCCTGCAATGTGTTTAGATTTGGGGAACATAGACAAAAATTTGTCAAAATTCCAAATCTGTTTATGACAGCAGTTATAAAGCATTATTTAAAGATTTAAGAAGCAACCTGATAAAGGTTGCAGATCGTTGCTGGATGCATGTAGCCTCACACAGGGAATTGGAAATCCTTGAGAAGATGACCGTGAAAGTGCAAAAGTAAAACTCACCTAGTTAATGAGTACAATCATCATGGACACCCATGAGTCACGGATATTTTTTACGGATATAGAACCCATCGTCTCAAAAGGGCCAATTCGAACAGTTTTAGCACCAGTGGCCTAAACAAATAATTAAACGCTGACTCGGACCGGATTTCGTAGAAGCAGAGAATATTAAAATAATTATAGTCTGGCATGGCGACAAGTAAAACTACCTACCTTTACGGCTTTTATGTGGATTTCTTAGAAATAGCTAGTTGTTGATGTGCGGATATCTGAGGGTTTCCAAATCATTTGACTACATTTTCCTTAAGAAATAAGGACATTTCTACGTACATTTTCAATAACTAATAATATACTGGTGGTAGGTCTCTCATATGTGAGAGGCCGCCTGGGTAGGTACCACCGCAATGTCTATTTCTCCCGCCAAACAGCAGTGTAAATGCACTGTTGTGTTCCGGTTTGAAGGACATTGTAGCCAGAGTACCTACTGGACATATCGAGACTTAACATCTTATGTCTCAGGATGGCGAGCGCAGTGGAATTCCAAGCATTGCCTTGTACCTCATGGTGTTGTTTGGTATTACTACTGTCCATGAGCGGTCGTATCGCTTACCATCAGGCGAATGGCAGGCTCGCCTCGTCATTCATTTCAATAAAAAAAAACTAAATCATCAATAGCATGTTACTAAAATGGCATTCAACAAGTTTTGTACAGTGGTAGAGCCACACTATAGTTACCCAGAATGAGTCAACTCGGCGGGGTTGATACCAATGTTCCACTGAGAATCGACACGACGTCAAACAACGGATCAGATGTTGTGCTCCGTTCAGTAAGTGAAATTGCAGGAGACAGAATATCTTAGATTCCTATACTCGTCCCGTCATTTCCTTCCCTCTCCCCTCCCATTTTCGTAGGCGAGTAACGCACCAACGATCCATGCGTTCTAATTGTTCATTAGTGTTGGTGGTCATCCACTGTTAGCTAAGTGCTCGTTAAAATCATACGCACAAAATGTTATAGTTTTTTTTAATAAATTGTCCTAAGCTAAACCTTCAATTCGTCTGAAATTCTTGCTGAAATCACGGTCTCTGTGAATGCAAATGAGAAATAACAAGTTTGACTCAGTTTGAGATTATGGACTCTGCACCCCGTACTATTTGTTTACTTCTCATACTGAACAAAATGAGACTGCACGGTTCCTGACGTATGTATGTAAGTGCTCAACGCTGAAGCATTCTGCGACGGACTGGGGGTCATATTTGATGTTTTTCATATAAATATGTGTCCGGCACCGATAAACGCTGCGTGTTGTAATCAAGCGACCAAAATACTATATCATGTTGACACGTTGCTACTGACTTTCACGGGACAGAACAAAAGACAAAAATTTCGACTTTTTGCATACAAAATACCACACCGCATACCGCGCAACACGTCGCTACACGTACCGACCGCCAGACCAAAACATAAGATAGCTTTTATTCTAATGGTCAGTATTCGATAAACATTAATTAAGCAAACTCGCTGAAAACTCGAATAAATTAAGACGCGCAGAAAAAAGTTTCCACAGCGAACTCTCGTCTAACAAATAGTAACAACGTCCCAAAGCAGAGCCCTGCCCGCCCCGCTGCCCCCTCCCCTAGACAAATAGGGGCCATTTTTATTTTCTTATGGAAATTAAGCCGACCTCGCCACCGGTTAATATTGTTTTTGCTTACGAAACATTTCGTGGATGTCTCCGCTTATTTGACACTTCTTACTTGGCGGCTTTTATCTCGCGTTTATTGTTAAGTTGTTTGTTTAATGTTGGGTAATTTACACGATTTATTCACGGTGGGATAATAAAAGTTTTATGCCTATTGGCAAAGCGATAGTCAAATTATAAAGGACCAATCGGAGAAATCAGAGGTCGTAAGTTCGAACTAAATACACATCTGTGATGTTTATTTTTATTTAATTAAAGTTAATTTCAACAATGATAGAAAACACCATAAAACATGCATACAACAGGAGTTCTTCGCAAGAATTTCAAACGTATTCGAAATCATCGAACCTGTGCTAGGTCAGCGCAGTGGACTTATGCCTGAACGACTCCCAATTGTAATTTATCAAGCAGGCTCTATTTTTTCTTTTATACCTAAAAATTTTGAGATCTTATCTATACGCATAAATTACCACGTGTTACAAGAGAGCATTAGTTAAACAATACGTAGTACAATAGCCATTATGTCGGATAACAGACGACGCGTGAGATAATGAGATCAACGAGCGGTCGCTTCATACGCGTCTACGAGAGACGGTACAACCTAATGTAATTATTATCGTACGACGGCAACACGGTCCGTACAGGAAATAATATATTAGACATACATGTTCCATTGTTGAGTCCAACCTCACAAAATTGACAGGGGTTCGGGCCTTAATTCAGCATCTTTACCGGGTGCGTGTTCGTGGACTTCACAAACATCTCCTTCTCTCATTTTAGGTACTGGAAATCTACTGCTGAGCATAGGTCTCCTTCAAGGATTATCATAGCATATTCAATAATAAATACACCCAACAGTCACATACATAGTCAGTTTATTTATTTATTTACTCCTGACCTCACATTAACATCGAGTCTTATATATCGTGGGTATCAGAATCTACAAGAGACTTTACGGTCTCACAAACACCCAGACCCGAACCGAATTCCTGTGGATCACACAAATATTTGTTTCGGTGCGGGGATGGAACCCGCGGCCTCATGTTTCACAGCCGGCGTCTAACCAACTGCGTCACGAAGGCTGTCATATAAGTTGTCTGTTCACTTCGTAAGTTGACGTCGGATACTTTGCATACTTAGATTTTAAATTATTCCATAACTGTTATCTTTTTATTTCTCCTTTATACCTATGCTTCACTTATTTTGTTAGTTTTGTAGGTACTTTAATTCTTTTTTATGCCTCAGGTACTGTATAATAGTTATTCATATGTGGAAGCTTGCTATTAGCTAAGTAATTACTTTTTTTTATTTCATAATTGTATGAGTCTGTAAATCCTATTTTTTTTAAATGCCAGTACATGGCCACCATTCGAGATCTAATAGGCACATAAACGCTCGAAATCAATAACGGATGTTAATCCGATCCGATCGACAGCGGTCGAAGAATCTATTCCGAAAATAAACTCATCGAAACACATTAAGTGGTGATGTGTTGATCTTTGTCCACATTGATCTATTTTCAGAATCGATCTTCACATAGCTGGCAAGATTAGATTAATCTGGATTAATTTTACGTCTAGTGAGACGTTTTTGAGATTTGCATTGATTAATTGAGCTACGAACTTTATCAAAACATATTGACTGAATATTGAAACAGAAACAAGAATTCGAACAATCATAACAACCAATAAATTATAATTAATTGTAACCTACACTCGAAACAACACAAGACAATAGGCAGGGCCGAGGAATTTTCCAACAATAATAGGGGTCGTTTCAAACGCCGTATCGGAAACCCATCTCTACGTTATAGGAAATATTTGCAATCTGAATCGTGTAAACTAGCACGCTTATTGGATCGTACTAACCGAAACTGAAGGCCTTTAAGAAACGGTTTCCCGGTAAACTTTTTAGGTGTGTTTTTTTTTTGAGGGGTTTGCGGTAAAGTTGAATAGTTTTTAGGCATTTTATAGCAGGTGAGAAGGACTCGCATGGCATGTACATCAAAAATGAGTTTATTGACTCGATTTCTAAGTCAAAAATTCGGTGTAAATATTATACAATACGATGAATAAAACATGTTCAGTATTGGATAATTTAAGGATCGATACTAGTTCAAAAATGTCCATCTAAGATTGGATGATCACATTACCATTACTTCTGCTTACCTCTTAAGTATGTTTAAAAATGTATACTCACATAACATAAATGACTGGCGGCTTATACCGACAAGCGTTCACGGAAAAACCTCATTTATGTTAATTAACGTTTCTTTGGTTTAAATAAACAGAGAACCGTCCTTTCAATATTAAGAAACATTTTAATTAGATCTTTTTATTCATATTTTCGCGTAGAAGAATTCGAGAAAAATAATTGGAATTTCTCGTTTGATGTGTTTTAGAATGTTTACTTTTAGATTATATTAAAGTTGAATGTTATTTTACTAGATGTTACTATCGGGTACGCGATCTTAGTTAAAAAATCGTGCCTTCAAGCAGGTGACTCTCCGGCACTCAAATACATAGATACCAAAACACTCAAAAATTACAAGGGAAAAAAAACTACTAGTTATTCTGGGTATTCCGGATTCCAGTTTCCAGTACAATAAATACAAAAATTGCGCTTATCAATTTACTTCAGGTGCTCTGCACGCTCACCAACGCATTTATAATACAAAATACATTTATAATAAAAAAAAGAGATTCTATTTAATGGTAAATTCAAACTGAGATTCCTACCCATCGCTCATTCTTTATTTCATAAATCCGACAAACGAGCAATCGGCTCACCTAATGGAAAGTGATTACTGTCGCCCATAAACATTTAAAATACTTGAATCTTTGGTATACCTTCGGGCTTTCGGAGAAAAAGAAGGAAAAGGGACGGCAGGTGGAAAGGGTAGCGGGGTTTCCCAAAATAACCTGTTGCATTACGAATTCATCTTGCATTTATTTCCATTCATCAATATCAATGCTTACATAATTGAGACATGTCACACCTAATACCAAGACGAGTGAACTTGAATAACAAATTCCCGCTTACAAGAACAGAATGTGCCAACACTTGTGACATGCAATCAGCGCCGCTTCAGATGCACCGGAGTACAATCAGCCGCCTTTGTGCCGATGCAGCACGCGGCTTGTTATTTAAATTATATTGTTTTAAATCACATTTTCTGGGAAATTTCGTGGTTGGTTTACCGAATACTGTTCCTTGGAATTCGGTGGCAAGTTATTTAATACAGGAATGAAGCGAGGTATTGAACGCGAAATTACATGTAGATATTTAGGTAATGAATAGTCTCAACTGTTTGTGGTTACTGATTAGTAATTACGAAACATAGCGCAGAGAAATGTGAGCTGATGGGGCGAAAAAGTTCATTACCTAGTAAAGATTGCCAATTGCCTTTCAAATATATACTGCTTACGATAGGTCGCTGTAGAAATTCTTGAGTGAATGCTTTACGCAGCTGCGTAGTGATGACGACGATTACGAGACATTCGAACACTTCGAAAATCGTTTATTTTTCGGCAAATGCACGCAGTAGTTAAGACTATACGTATACCCTATTATTGAATATGTACTACATACATACATAAACTCACGCCTTTTTCCCAGAAGGGGTAGGCAGAGGTGCTACCAGGGCACCCACATTTCACCTTGTATGTTCCGTCCCATCACGAATAGGGGACGAGCCTATCGCCATATCGGGCACAAATTCCTGACTCTGGGCTGATAATGAATAGAAAAATCCAAAATCACTTTGCGCGACCCTTGATTCAAACCCGAGACCTAAGCTTTGTAGTCGTACCGTAGTAAAACTACGCCACCACGGCAGTCAATATGTACTGTAATAACTTTGTCGAGTTCACTATTTAAAAATTAAATAAACAATTACAATAAATGAACACAGGAAACTAAAATCAAAGGTTTTCACAAGAAGCATAGGTCATATAGCATCATTTACCTATTAATCCAATGAAATACAAATAACTTCCTAAAACAAATCAATTGAATTACAACCAGAACGAGTATGTATTAAACGCTGAATAAATATTGTAGTATCAGACATCGACATTTATACGCGTGTACAAAGGTCTGGAGCGGAATGACGTTCATTAGAGCCGTGGCGGCAGATGCTAATGTTCCCAAATCGTGGATTTCGACCGTGTTTGCTCTGCGAAACCTTTGTGAATTGGATCCACGTTCTTTGTTGCTAGACTCAATTCGTTTTACGTTTCAGACATTTTATGGAGGGTTTTTTTGGTTCCAGAGTATTATAGTTTAATTTTGTTATGATTTGATAGTTTTTATTACAATATTTGTTTGTATTTTTACATGTACCTAAATTGTAAACATATTAAAGATTACGGAGTGAGACCTAGTAAATGTTTTGTTTATTTCTTCACGCGATTTTTCTGGGGAAATTTCTTACTGGGAACTTTAATTTAAACGGTAAAATCAAATAACAAATAACCTCTTTATACCCTTAATAAAAGTACACTGGATGCCCTTTGCTATTTAAACGATTGAACTAGAAGAAAGCAATTTATATTGATGTCAGTATAGTTCAGTTGGAGTCGGCAAGCCGGTGCTAAATCAAGAGATATGGCGTCATGTGTCGCGCGCTGACACTCAATTACAGGCAACGAGCGAGTCTCTCGAGATCCGTGATTTGTGCTCACACTACTGCGGATCCAGTAACTGATACTTTATACGTGCACTGCTTCCTACGTGCACTTATTTTATAATTTATGTCTTTAAACGCACAGATGAGCGGAGATTGAACTCAAACCTTCCCAGAATAGGTCTTTTAGTTCACCATGCTTACGTAATGGGTTGCGAACTTCATATATCATTACAATTCTTGTAAAGACCACAATGATTTGCAGATTTCCTCACATATCTTCCTTCACCGACATGGTGAGCGATAATTAACTAATAGAATAGTCTTTTTTTTCTAAAACAACTTACTTAATAATATACCATCCGATGTTTTCATTCTGTGAGTTATTCAAGCTACCTCGCTTTCAAATACTAACATTTCGCGATGGGTAATAATTCAGTCTACCTACGTGATCTTGTGACTTATTTATTGGCTTTCTAATGCGCTTAATATCTTGCACAGCTTATACATTCTTACATGTGCAGAACTAAGCATGTAGCTATAGAAACAATATTCATTGCAGTTGGAAAATTTATGGACTGCCAGAGGTCGAACATCGTCTTTACAAAACTCGTGTCGGTATATTATGTTAAATCATCGCTTGCTTTAACGGTAAAGAAAAACATTGAGACGAACAACAGCGTAACTGAGAATTTCCCACAAGAATTTCAAAGCCATGTGAATTGTAACAGCAAGCTTTAGGTATGCTTGGCAGACTTATATACCTATTTTCGAAAGAGTAGATAATTATCTGATAAGTAGTTAATCGTAAAATTATACTATCAATAATTCCTCAAAATACATGAAATCATTGCACCGATCCATACAAATACATAAGGTACGACTAGCTAAGCAAGAATATAAAAAATATTTCACATATTGAACGACAAACTCCTACCACACTGCAAAATTTAACCAACTTGGTGTCAACAATTTAAACTATAAATTCTAAACTCCACGTTATAACTATCAAAAACTCAGGAATCCGGCAAAATAAGTCGAAAAGCAACCACAACTTTTGCAGGTCGTAATAAGCTTAGCTCAAATCGCAGCTGCACGTAAGCACAAGCTAATAACTCAGGTGAACCCGTATAGCTGAAGTCGTATAGCTGAACTCGCAAACTAAATCCAGCGTGTTTTTTAGCTGCTACCGCCCCGGTAAATTGTGCTTTTAAAGCTAATATACGGATACGGTTCAGACGGCGCAGTAACAGATGGAAAGTTGGAGCTTGTAGGCATCGATATCAATGTTACACTAGATAAGACATTCAGTACAAAAAATGTGTCCCACCTACTTGCGGTGCATGCACCATACATGAATCAGTTCGCTTCGTGACAGTGACAGTGCAGTACGCCTTATCGCATACGTTTAAAAGTAATAAATGAATGTTTCGCCGTCAAACCGAAAGCAAATCGTCTGAAGTTACAATATTTTAATAAAATATTATTATAATATTGTATATTTTAACAATACACTTTATTTCTTTGACGTGTCTCGTCTATCGGTAAGAATAGGTAGAATATAAGTCAATGTTTGTAGGTATAAAAATTCTTTTAATAATTTCCGGCGTTTTGAATTGTAAATAGGATGAAAACGTCGCCTCTTTGAGACCGGCTGTGAACTATAGTTTCAATACAGAAGCATTTTAGAAATAATGTTCCATAAACTCCACGTAAATATGAAATAAAGGTAACTGAATAATGATAAATTATATAAATATCGAAACTAATATGTATAATATTAAAAACATTGTATTTCCAATAGAAAACCCTAGAAAGTATTTACGTTTGCTCTTGTAAAAGGAGCCTATATACTTACAAAGAGTTCATTGTAGCCAGTGGAGGCTCACTCAATAAGTCAAGTTGTTTTCGCGAAGGACACATTAAAACACTTTTGTTTTGTGAGCCAGCCGTTTTCTTGAGCTGCGGTCAATAAAAATATGAGAGGCCCGAGCCGCTACGTGAGAGGAATCGAGGAGGACGTCGCCTCCGAGCCTTAGAGACAGCGGGGAATATGCTTAACAACCAGGATTCATTTTTTTATCCTTTATGTATGTGGTATTCAATAAAGAATTTATAAATAAATAAATGGATGAAGATGGATTTTCTTAATATGGACCATAAGGCCCCATTTACACGGGGAGAATTTCTCGCCTCGAAGATACGATTATCGTAAGGATATAAAAAAATTGCATCGTGTCAAACGTTTGTCAGAACACAATCTATGGCCATTATTTCATGCGCTAATCGCATACGATTCTCACCGCGACAATCTCTCCACGTGTAAATAAATAGCCATTAAGGATGTGAACTTCGAATGGAAGATTTTAATTCGGAAATGTAAACAGTCCACAGGTGAACTAAAATCGGACGCCTGCTATATCATTGTCTACAGGCATTATGTTTGATGGGTATGAATAACATCAGATGACCAGAAAAAGAATACTACGCAGATCTTAAATTAAATTACGGAAAGATTGTGCACTTAGCTGGTCTTGGAAAAACATATTTTACGATGGACCTCCAGCTCGCATGTCGCAGAAATCTGTTTGGAATTTGAATCTTGAGTATTTAATAATAATTAATGATTCAATAACGTCTTCTACAATCTAACTAATATTATTATAAAGGGGTTTTTCCATATTGGTTATTGCCTATTTAATCAAATGAAGATACGGCTTTAAAAATCTTAGCGGATCCGCCCTTGGGTTTAGTAGCCACACAAAAGTAGCTGTCCATTAGGCATGGGATTCGAAGTGACGCTATATTACTTTTTATATCAAATGGTATTTGTGGAATTTCTATACACGTTCCTCTGCTTAAAACAATTTTGATAGATGATTTAGAAAATAAGAAATGTCGCATATTATTTCTACGAGCATTCGATGGAAGTTAATTTGAAAAACATTTATGTAAGACCCGCGCGTCAGTTTTTGAAACATATTTTCATAATACTGCATACAAGTCATGTAGGATTGAATCTAAGATTGGATACGACTCTTTATGATTACAATTCTTTTTTTTATGACGAGTATGACGAATAAAACAGCTCGCTTGCCTCATAGTAATCCTCACCGTCACGTCGCTTGCCAATGAATAAGAGCAACACCACTCAGAACTTATTAAGGAATAATAGGCACGGTAGTGTGGTTGCCACCCCGATATATGTGGTGTTTAATTTATTAATGGCCAGTATAATACGAGTTGCTCATGTTAATTTTTATCCGGCGTTGCGGCAGACGTTCCCAATCATATCACATCTTGGGTATTGTAGGAGACACTGGTGCAACTACTCTCTACCCTTTAAGCACCTTTTTGGAAGTGGCAGAGCCACGCTGTAGTCAGTCATGACTCGTCCGAGGCGGTACCACTGTCACAGGAAATCGACGTGAAGCTATAGCTTCGCTGTTTCATTTTGTTCGGTGAGTGAGATTTCTGGATGCCCAATACCCATTTGCTCTTCCCATCCTTTCTCCTTCTCTCTCTCTTACCAAGATGGGCCGGCGACACTTCCATGATCCAGTGCTGTAGATGATCATGGGCGACATTAATAACTTAACATTGGGCATCAGGTGACCTGTTTGCTCGTTTGCCGGACCAATGTAAAATATAAAAAAAGCATACAGGCTTTATTAATATGAAACCCCCAATTTGCCACATAAAATCAAGCACTCGAAACCCACATAAAACATGGCAACGTGACGTGAACATTAAGATGTAACACACTGGCCGAGGAGCCGAAACATAATAGCTCCTCGGGAACCCCGAGGCGGGTGTTTAGCCGAAAATAAGGTGTATTGAGGGTGGCCAATGGCTGTGAAATAGCACGTTCCCGCTGAGCAGTGTCAACAAATTATATTTATTGGCCTACTTAGTGTCGAAGCCGACGTTGAAAAGGTATTTTAGTTCCTATTATTCCATACTCCGGTATTATATTTGAGATACATATAATTCATATACGACAGACACGGCGTAATATGCTCTGACTAAAGTTTGAGGATTACACACTTTATATTATTGTAATTAATGTACCTTGCATCAAAACAGTTCATTGGTTTGGCATTTGCATACTAAATTTTAATGGAGGCGGATAGGTATTTGTCGTGCTTTTATTAATCAGGCAATTGCATTTACCGTACAACTTGCCGGCCTTCGAGAAAGATATCCTTCCACTATAGTGGATCTCCGGAATCTCACTCATCTCATGAAACGTAGCAAAAAAGCGGTTACTTCACAGTTTCACCTCGTATAAACGACCTAAAACTTTTGAAATTTATCATGTGGCACGTATGCACGCTCCCCGACAGGTTTAATGTACGTCACACATGAAGGCGGCGGGTTTTTGTTCCACCCCTCATCAACGAAGGTTTTTACACGCCACTGTGACACTTCATGTTTTTCGATATGATGCCTGGACTATGCAGGCAGGGACTGAGGAGAGTATGATTTTATTTAAGTGTATTTAGGTGCATCGAAGAAATCGTAAATTAATTTATGGTTTGGAATGAAAATAATTAATGTATAAGTACACTCAACGGTCACACACAGTGCTGAACATATTATATTAAGGAGTATTGTGTAGTAGGTATCAGAAATTACCATAAATTTTATAATCTCATAACACCTAGTCGCCAAACGAATACCTGTTTCGCTACTCCTCGTTTCATGACAGGTTTTTTTAACCATATGCGTCACAGAGGACATAAAACTGTAGGCTTTAATGCTAAAACCATTGACATAATACAATGGCTAAAACATATATTTTGGTCCGTAAAGCTAGGGTGCATTCAGTTTAGACTTAACCATGAATGGATAGATGCGACCGATGTTTTAATTTGACCATTTCATAGACAATTGACATGCCGTCAAATCTATAACTACGAATCGTTTGGTACTAATCCGAATACTAGCTCTGCAGTATTGTTATTTTAGAATTGCAGTATATTTTAGTGAAATAGAAATTCCAGGAAATACATTATTTGCACGTTAATTAATATCTTTAATACATTGTGACATTTGTTTTTTCTAGTAGACTGCCAACAATTATTCCCAGACTATTAACAATTCTTACAACAATGAATGCCTGTATTTTCATTGTTCAGGGGATTCAACAAATTCGCGACCGTAGTTCTGGATATGTACAATCTAAGATGGCACTGAGAACCCCCTGGTCAATGACTTTGCTCACCTATCAATGTACAAACAAAGGTATGGTAATTTAGAATACACATGACCCCCATCTAGGCAACCTGCTTTCATGCCTGGCTATCCTTGGTCGGCTACAGAGGTGGCGGGGGTTAAAAAATGAGCGGCCGCCGCAACGTCTTGATACGGAAACCAAAGCATTTGTCTCCGCAAGATTACAGCTTCGGCATTTATTCTCTTAATACTAGTAGTATTTAATTCAGAATCGATAGGGAAATAAAATGAAATGTATATACTATTGCGAGACACAGGGCACACCACCACCTAACTATTGAAAGATTTAATAGTAATGTTTCAGTGAGCTAGTGAATGACTGATAAATATACTATAATTAAATAATAATGTAAATCCTACCTAAAACATACATAAAGTTCGCCGACTGTGTGCAGCATGCACCACAAAAATATAAGAGGAATGGAGATGAGTATAATATTATGCTAATTGTAAAAGTCTAGAATCTAGACTGCCTCGGTGGCATAGTTGTTCTACGGTACGATTACAAAGCTGAGCTCTCAGGTTCGAGTCCCAGGTCGGGCAAGGTGATATTGAATTTTACTATTCATAATCAGCCCGGAGTCAAGAATTTGTGCCCGATATGGCGATAGGCTTGCACCCTATCACATCGTGGGACGGAACACACAAGGCGAAATGTCGGTGTCCTGGTGGCGCCTCGGCCTACCCCTTCTGGGACAAAGACGTGAGATTATATATGTTGAATTATCATCCAGTATCACTTGTACACATATAAGTAATACGCTTTGCCTATCAGTCAATTCCACGCTACGTTAGACTATAATTTCAGTCTAGATGAAGCAATCAAATTTTGGCAATACGTCGCTTCGGGCGGCGATGAGTGATGCGCATGTCTAGGTAATTAAGTTAGGCGCTGATCGTGTTACTAACACTCCATCCAATACCAATCATCCATTTTATACCCTATGTTGATATGAATATCATGAAAATTTTAGTAATACGAGTATTACAATTGTGAAAGTTTGTATGTTTGTTACACTTTCACGCAAAAACGGCTAGTCAGATTTTGATGAAATTTAGTATAGGGGTAGCTGACATCCTGAATTATACCCATAGGCTACTTTTTATCTCAAAAATTGTAGTGTTCCGAAGGGGTGAGTCAGGAATCCTAATATACATATTTGATACTACGAGTATTTCAAATTCGGCTGGGTGCCACGGGACAGGAGAGGAAAGGATTGCATGCTTTTCGTCATGGGATAGAATGAGACGGGACAGAACGGGATATAACGGAACGGGCGGGACGGACAGTAAAAGCAATAGGTAGTCGATGGCGGTCACATTGAATTTAAATATAAAACAGTTAGTACGGAAATATTATGTTGTTAATGTGGACTGGACCCAAAAACTATCTGCACACGGGCGAAGCTGGGCGCGACCACTAGTTGAGAATATTTTAACGATCGCTGGTTTAAGGGTGGAAACAACAGCCAAAAGAGAGGTGTTTAGGTCCACTATTAAATAGTAACCTACATCCGTGGATTTTCGATGTTATATGAAATTTGTTATGTAATAATTTTTCAAATAAGTGAAAGAAAAATAGTAACTTGAAAAAATACTTTGATCTAAGACAAATGACTGTGTGATCGAGAAATTTTTATTAAGATGTTAGTACGAGACTGATATAACCTCGTAAATTATAACGGGTTCTTAGATTTACGCGAATGTTACACATTGAAATAAAACTAATTTTTACATTTTTTTTACTTCCCGATGTTTTGATTGCTTTACAGCTTTCGTGGTCACGGTGCGAACTGAAAAACTAAAAATTAGTTTACTTCAATTCGTAAATTATTTCATCGAAAGCATAATACAATCTTACAGTAATGCTGAGGTATTTTCGAGGAAGACAAGTTAATTTCTTTCTTATAGTCTGGGATATCAAAGATAACCAACATATTATTTTTTTCGGAATCACAGCCAATGGCCACCAATTTTACTTGCCCATAAATCCAACAATATTTTATAGTTAATAAAAAATAACGAGGCATGAAACTGTACGCAACTGATTTACAACAATTAACAGTAGTGTGAAACAATGTCGGGGCCGGAATGACCGGCGTTGATGTATTCCACCTTTTTATGGCGGCCTTCGGGTGGACGGGTCGCCAAACATGACAGTTTTTTTTATAAAGATTGATTGGATGTATGGTGGAGATGGTATGTTTTATGATCTTTTTTTATTGGATAAGGTGAGTCTTGTCTATGCTTATAAAAATACCAAATTCTCCTCTACATCTATAATCTTGTGTATCCTAAAACCTGTAAATTATTTTCACGCCTAAATGAGACTCAGTTGTATGAACTAGGTACGATTCTTTAGCCCATTTAAAATCTATAAATCCTAACAAAGTTTTGTTAGTAAATATTTTTAAAATTCTGAAAACAGTATCCATTTCACCACATCATAAATATCATAGAACGTTTTTGGATGTAAAGATTTGCAAACGGGTTCTTCTGGATTATTATGGGCGAATTCTAATCAGTATCCTGCGGACTCCGACCTGATGCGGATTGATGAAACCGCAAATAAACGAATCTATTTTAAGCCCAAATACAGAATAAGTTTCAATCTAAACCTACCTGAGTCGAAGGCAAATATGTATTGAAGTAAGCTAAGAATGCGAGTCCTCGAAACATGGCAGACCACAGTCAAATGCATCCCAAGTATGCAAGAATGGTTAATTTAGCCAATATCGGCGGCCGCTTTCATTTCCAACATTCTGAGCATACTATCGATTCCAGTCTCTGGCCCGTGTGCGAATTTATTGGATGCGGCAAGTTTTGGTATATCTCTCGAAATTAGGACTGATTTCTAATACGGCTTATTGGAAAAATATAGGATTTAAAGAACGAGATTTTATTTCATACAATATCGTGTAAAATAAAATAGACTTTGTTTCATAAAATATTGTTTCTGAACGAAACTTTTAATAAGTTGCGGATTTATCACTAACGTTAACCTGGACGGTATCTCTATATAGTTCTCTAAAAACCATTTAAACCCTTGCAAAAAAACATAAACATAAGCCTACTGCCACGGCTGTTCAAAGTTCGCATACTTATTTTGTGTAGTCCAATATAGAGACTTTAGCGATAAACTCATCGATTAGTACCAAGCAAAGAAGCTCGGCGAGTCTGTTAGGAACACTAGCTCGTCTTTAACCATAAAAACGTTGCTTTACGAAAGAAATCTATTTATTAACGTATTTCTTAAAAAAATGCCGTATCCAGCATATTCGTAGCATAGTGTAGACAATATCTCATCCGCCACGAAACATTCCCGTGTTTGCCGTGCACTACAATACTACACTACATTACTACGCTGGGCGGAGTACAGTCCGCCGCGTCGTCCTCAATACACATAATATGTACTATATTATTTAATGTGAACTTTGCGACTGTGTTGGGTCTATAATATTTATAATATATTGTTTTGCGAGAAAAGTAAAATGTAGTGTTGATTTTTATATTAGCACGGCATAGTGACAAGTGCAACGGGTGCAAAATTTATAATATCTGCTGCCACATAATAATAATAAAATGTACACAGGCCCAAACACAGCATCCTCTACGATTGAGAAGGATATAAGTCCTAAGTCACACACGCTGGTCTAGTGCGAGATAGTATATTTTGATATTTTTGTTACAAAAAAAGAAGTGTTTAAATTTAAGTGTCTATCGTTATTTTCTTAAACCATAAAGAGAGCATTATTTACTTTCGGATACATACATAACCTCGGTAAGGCAGAGGCGTACCTTGGGTTCGGCCTGCCGACATATAATTTATAAAATCCGATCCGCTACCAATTAGGCTATCGCTAACTTTCCAATTTCTATAAGTATATGCCTAGAGTGGTATTACTGATTACCTCTGTAATACACGCCTAAAATGATATAAGTCCACAATAAAAAAAATACATAACAGCAAATCGTAACTCCAATAACAATGAAACAAAAAGGATTAGGAATCAAAGGAAGTGAACCAATCAATATTCCTGCAAGTATCAAAATATCTGTTCCCCACGAGACGCCATTATCCATCATTTGACGCAAACATTATTGCCATGCGATCAGTCATTTTTTCATTATATTTACTCATTTTCATTATCTCCACACAAAGCGAAAGATCACGTAATATTTTTTAATATACATTCACCAAATTATATTACTCGAGGTTAGTATGGGACTTTGCTTTGAACATTTTCTTTTTCAGCTATATGTGTAGGTCGGATGTTGATATCTTCACGGTGTTATTGTTAGGTAATAATGAAAAACGAAGCTTCCATATTCCCAATTAGCTTGTAATATTTATATTAATGACGAAACATTAATACCTTTCATTTTCCTTTCTTCCATTTCTTGAACCTACATATAGATCAACAATCTTTAAGATAGGCACTAGAAAAACCCCATTGAACATTCATAATGCTTGAATAGTAGTAGTATAGGTGGTCTAGGCGCTATTGTCGCCGAAAGCGCTGTTGTCTAAATAATATAAGTTTTCTGTCTTCATAATTTATTACATTGGACATCTAACATATTAATACTATTAGATTACGAGTATAAAGGCTTGTTATTATATTATGAAAACATATCTTCCACAATGTGTTAAATATATGTTATTTTTTTTATTTATAGTCTTTAATTTCGCCACACGACAATAGATTTTAGATGATCTGTAGCTGTACTGTCACTTTCTGATAAATTATATATTTAGGAGGAGGGTCAAATATGATTTATAAGCATTATCCAAATACCATCATTGTCATTTCCAAATCATGGATATTAGATATGCTCAACCGGGATCTCTCAATCGATCTTACCACGTCTCACCAACAAAACCCAGCAATAAGATCAAAACAAGTCTAATTGTATCAATCTACCTGCCTACATAATGCCATTAGCTGGCCGCGGAGGCACGGCGGCAGTCGAGCTGAGTAGGTATTTATCAGGAATTAATTCTCGACCAGTCGCCGCGCTTCTAAACTTTTTCAATAACCCTCCCTGGGAACTTGAGCCCGGGCACAACGGACCTCGGGGTTTATGCGCGGTGCTACTGAACGAGATTCCGGAAATAGGCTTGTCTAGTCTGTCTAATATATTGTGTAGACTTGTTTTGTAGTTTAGTGAAGTTTAAATTAGTATGATATTAAATTGTATGGATGTTCAATTAGTAATTTTAAAAGCAGTGGATATATTAAACTGTCAGATGACTAGTTTACATTTACTATTGCCTACATACCTAATTAGGCATTAGTCAATACGCGCGTATGACAACCGCTGCACACATTAATAGTAAAACGTGTATGTTAATAAAAAAGTTATGACACTATTCTTCCCATAATTTATTTTTTAAGTAAAATATTACAAGAGAGTAGCTCATGTTTATTGCAAAAATCGCTCTTTATAGAGGTTATGTTTACTAGCGTAGTGACGTAATCACGCGAATCATGTGACATGTAATTTCTTTACTTATATTTACGCGTGGAAGTACAAAATGCTAATTTAATTTGGATTTTTATGGGACTTACCGATCGAATAAAAGTTTAATATTTTTGTTACTAGTTTGTCTTTACCTTAGAAACAACTTTAGATACTTTTCAAAAAAGAGTGCAATACTTTATTGCCTTCCATTGACATCCAAAAAGAAAAAATCAAATGAGGCCCTTTCAATGGAACTCGATATTAGAGGAGCCCTGTTTTTAGCAATAAGTGTAAATTTGCTGATGTTGTTGATTATAATATAACTGGGAAATATTACTGAGCTGTCTCTCGCCGTAAGTGGCGCCCCGCCCGCGCACCGCCTAATAAATAAGAGCTCGTTACGCCGCGAGCCCTAACCTACAAGCCAAGGATATAAAACTTGCCAATGCTTACATTTTCTTTGACAATCGCGTGTGATTGTCATTCTGGAGTTTTTCCTCCTACAATACGTGGCATTTTATATTATCCGCGGAGAACTTTCTGAATATATGGGTAATATAAATCGTGTATAATGGAATATATTTGAACCAATTTGAGGTTGCAGGGTACTGTGTAGAATTAAAACACCCAGTTTTGTATCAGAAACGACGAGAGACTTTTCGGTCTCACAAACACCCAGATCCGAGACTATTTGAGAGAATGTTTGTGGGCCTCGCAAACATTTGTCTCGGTGCAGGGATTGAACCCGCGGCCTCTCGTTTCACATCCGGCGTCTAACAAACTGCACCATGGAGAGTCTCAATAGTATCGTAGAAGTCTAAAATTTATCCCAATCGTATGGTTAAATATTCAAGTTATTTTTTTTATATCTGAAGCAAATATGTTTCAATATTACATAGATCAAAATATATTACATGCGGTGTTGTTAAGGAAGTTTCTTTTTTCTCCGTTATTATGTACATTCCTGAACTCTTCCTGTAATATATTATGAATACAAAAATATTCTGTAATTTGATTTACTATTTCATATCGATAACACAAAACAACCTCGTGTAGTAAAACAGAAGTTTTAAATAAATTCATATCAAAACCATCACGTTTCTTCTTTACACCCAACAAATAAATTCCAAATAAGTACAAGGCATAACCCGCAATTTTATTATAATATATTAAGTGTTATCGAAATATTTTTTACAAAATAATTCTAAAGGCGAAATCCATTAACCCTTGATGGCCGCCATAAAGGCAAAAATTAAGCGCGTCGTAAAATTTTACTACACACCTAAACGTTACCGGCGTGACGGCTTTATATTCTGCTACGTATGAATTTTTCATATTTCTCGCTCTCTGAACACAAACCAATAATGTACACGCATAATCGAACTATACAACCCTTTACAATGGCCCGTGGAAGGACAAAATACGCAATATCCGCCTTGTTCCTTTAGTGGTAAGGTACTGTGCTTTGAAGTTTGAGGTTCTTTTTAAATCTTTAAAATTTAGATAACATTGTCCACTGTAGAAAATAAGCATTTATTTCACCTAGCTTTGGGTAATACTGTCTGATTTATTTCCGTATCAAAGAGTGGCGGAAACGCTGTGTACTTACCTTAGTTTCAATCGCTCTGCAAGGCTGCCCATTTAGTCCACATTTCCACAACACCGACAAACACTATTGTTGCACAACAATATTAAAAATTCCATTACAATACACAATTATCGCTATTTATAATTTATATGAATTACAATTTAAAAGATTATGTCAAACCGCGGCCATTGTTTTCGAAGCGCGCGCGCAAACAATGTAAGCGCCCTCTGGCGAATTAAACCGGAACTGACACTGCGTAGTGTGTGCACGTTCCTTTCCACGCACATAATGTGGATCCTGAGTTTGGAATAATGTAACGGAGATATGAGAAAAGTCAAGGTTCATTTCAACTTAAAACTCGCTATAACTCATCCTACATTTTTCTAGTCATTAGCTTTTATAATCAACGGTCGCAAATTATTGATATATTAGCAGTTTATAATATAGAACCAAGTGAATCGTATGGTCTTGCGTTCGATTCCGGGTCGAGCAGTCTTCTTTGCAATTACACACGGCTTGACGGTAAGCCCGGCCTTTATTACGTCTTGAGACGCATGTAAACTTTCGGTGAACCATGGAACGCAAGAGGTTACACCTCTGCTAGACACCTTGCAGATGGTTCATAAGTCATAAACTTGTTCGTCTATGCAAAAATCGGTGACACTAACCGAACTGCTCACACCCATTCAAGCATACAAGATTGGTTATAGTGCGACTATAAAACTTAAAAAGATAGTCGATTAACTCCCAAAATTATCGACTTTGTGTCTCTATCTATCTTTTTAATGTAACTGTGGCCACGAGAAAAAGCGTCATTACGTAAAATTGCAAAAGTTTTATGAGCCGATGAAATTCCTATCTCTTCACTTCGAAAAAAAATAACAACCTTTGACTGCGGGTTTTGGAGGTACACAACAATGTGAATATAAATTCATACTAAAATACGTTTTAATTATGACGAAACCCAATGTTCACGGAATAATTACAAACAAAACCTTTAAGAATTAAATATGAATGAAAATGAAGAACATATTATTTGACTTATAAAACGTCCATCTGAATCCGGTTTTTCTAACCATCTAAGGCGAGCATAAAGAAATTTTTACGTAAATAAAATAAATAAATACACCCAACAGTGGCATATGTACATAATCCTGACCCCACACTAAGATCGAGTCTTGTGTCGTGGGTATGAGGAACTAAGAGAGACTTTTCGGTCTCACAAACACCCAAACGCGAAACAAATACTTGTGGTTATCACAAACATTTGATTCGGTGCGGGGATCGAACCCGCGGCCTCTCGTTTCACAGCCGGCGTCTAACCAATTGCGCCACGGAGGCTGTCATAATACATAAATAATATGATTCTGATCACTGATGTGAACTGAAGGCAAAAAGTATCTGCACCTGGGCGGATCCGAGCCGAACCGCTAGTATTAAATTAAACTTTTTTTACTTGTGTTACTTAAAATAGACGTTTTTTATTATTGCACAACTACAAGTTTGATGGTTCTACGAGTGTGCAAAAACATATTCCTAACCAACACACTTAAATACTTTTTATTAATTCGGTAGCCTCAATGGGTAAGCCGAAAAAGTCCAAGGTTCAATTGCCGTACCAGACCGAAGCCAATGTTTATATCATCGACAAATATTTGTTTCGGGTCTGGATGTTACGGGGCCGAAAATGATCTCGTAGTTTCTGACACCAATGACATAAGAACTGGTATCCTATTGTTAGATCAGGACTATGTAACGTAACAATTGGGTACGTGTTTTTTTTACTCTTTTTGTCCGTGGAAAGTATTGAATTAAATTAAGTTTTTACATTCTCGAAACTTCATAGTATAATGAAAAATCGGTCACCACTGACTCTTATATGGATAATGGGCCAAGAAGACTAAAGAGAATAAATTATGTGTGTGTGTTTGTGTACGTAAGTATGTACGTCCATACTTGTATGCGTGTGTGCGTTGATATTTGTGTGCATGTTAATTCGTATTTAGTTTAGTTTTTACAAAGGTCTGTAAACGCATAATTATCATTTTATGTTGTATAATCTGGCCAAAGGTTTATTCTTTGAATCATAAAAAAACTGTACTATTCACTATTCAGTGTTACGCATATATTTGAATTCTTTGTGTACAGTTAATGATTTTGCTTTTTACTAACGCATCGTATCTCAATACATCAATCTTGATTTTGAAGTAATGTTTGTTTGTCTTAAGAATAAAATATTATATGTATATGAAAGAAAGAAAAACACATTTATTTGCCACACAATACTATATTTTTTTCAAACATATCTGAACATTACGTAATTTCCGCAGCAGGCGTTAAGTCCTGTAATGCGGCAGAAAGTCACTGACTGCCTGAAAATTTATTATGCATATTATTCATATAACTAATTAGCAAATACCGACAGATAGTGCAATGATATCTAGACATGTACTCAAGTTTTACCGACATGATTCACTACAGGGCAAATGAGACAGGAGAAATTAACTAATACCGTGATATACTTGCCTGTTTACTTAATTTAATCGAAATGGAAAGTTTGGGAAAGATAAGCGATATACAGAGCTCGGAAGCGGCGTAAGGCGTAGATGACGTGGACGACCGCCCCCGGCCTCACACCTTCGAAGTATGTAAAAAATATATAGTAAGGATCACAGACTAATAAGAATATAATATGGTTAAGATCAATTGCGTTATAGGCATTAATCGCTTAACTGGTAATTTTGGTTAGGATCATTAAAATTCCTATAATTTCTTTGGGGTAAACCTCACCAGCTTTCAAGAATCCAGCATACTAATCCAATTCAATGATTATGTCTAAATTAGGTATACTATAATAATAGCTAAATTAATCTTGCCCAATACAAATTAAATTATAATGTCGCCGCTGGTTATACATATTAACATGAATATGCAGCTTCTTGAGCTTTAGTAAGCTATGGCTGATGATCCACGCCTACTCGAAACCTTTTCACAGAGCTGATCTCAAAAAGCGACACAATTGCGTGGTTTCACAAATATTCCCCAAGATTTGCGTAGCGATATCATTATCTTACCACCAGCCTAATGATGATTACTGACCACCAAGCGAGCCACCTTTTATCTTGGGGTATCTATTGATAATGATGCGAGCAAACCGGCAGACAAAACTAGTTCCCTTGAATGAGTTTTTTATGACCAAGAAACACAGAAAAATATTTGATTCAAACAGTGGGTATAAATTAAAGCGGGTACTAGGCAGTACATGTGCCACTTACAATAGTGTACTGGTTAAGAATACATCAATATAGTGAAATGTAAGCGAAAACAAGTTGAAAAATATCTTTGAAAGCGAAGTGATTAAAAGCCTACTGACTGTGATGTGACAAATTCACGGCAAAAATGTAGTGATGTTCTATATACGTAAATACAAGTGTAAATGTCCATCAGCTTTTGTATGTCTGCTAAACACAATCTTCTCCACGGATGTCCAGATCACCTATTAAAAACGGCCTGTAAACGGCGTCCTCCCTCAAACCTCTGTGAACCTAGCTGAGGTCAATTGCGCATATTTGAAGAAAAAAAATATTTTGAAAAAAAATAATAGAGAAGTAAATAATATATATGGCGATATATATGCCGATATGGCGATATGGCGATAGGCTCGCCCCCTATCACATCGTGGGACGGAACATACAAGGCGAAATGTGGGTGTCCTGGTGGCGCCTCTGCCTACCCCTTCGGGGATAAAGGCGTGAGTTTATGTATGTATGTAGAAGTAAATAACATTTTAAAGGTGATCCACTTAAAAGCGCGACTAAAAACCCAACATCATCCGTAGCTTAAAGTATATGGATTTTCGGAAAAGCGCACCAACCAGTGTTATCTCCAAGTTATCTTAACCAGCTACCCATAGCCGTATTGTAGTAAAAAAAACTACTAATTCAAGATTCTGCTGTTGATAATAAAACTCATAATTACTAGAAATTAAAAGAGTTAAGTACGTAATCCAACTCTGAAACGGTTAAACAATATTATATTATATATTTTCCTGCATTCATTCGAAAAGTGTATTGTTGCCACAAGTGTTAATCCTTATTCAAAGTTTGGGTGTTGATTTTGAGATGTTTACCTTTGCAACTACTCGTATTTAAACGCGTTTCAATTCGATCTCTCTTATTCTTCAACTAAAATAGATACGGTCTGCATAATATATAAATAAGTTAGTGCTCGAAAACAGGAAAAATGAAAGATTATTCTCTTTGGCTATGTGCTTTATTACCAATGATACACTACGGTGCAACAGCAAAAAGTGACTTGCCCTTCCCAGAGCTAGCCTCACTCAACGGCTATTCTTCTGAAGTCCATACGGTAGTAACAGAAGACAAATATATTCTCACGATACATCGCCTGCCTTTAAAATCAAGTTGTTCCAGTCAGCAGAAGAAAATCCCCATTATTTACATGCATGGAATGTACGAGAGCAGTGACGACTGTCTAATACCAGGCCCCGGAGTAGGACACTGTTACATCTACGCCGACAACTGTACCGATGTCTGGGCACCAAATTCACGAGGTAACTTCTATAGCAGAGAACACGAAGTATATAATGCTGACAAAGACGAGGAGTATTGGGACTTCGACATAGACGAAATGGCACTGGCTGATTTACCTGTAGTTATTGATTATATTTTGAATGTGACCAATTCAACTGAAGTAGGCTACGTTGCACATGCTCAAGGAGTCGCTATACTTCTCATTTTATGTGCGAAGAAACCCGAGTACAATGCTAAGATTAGCTTCGGCGTTGGTTTGTCCACTACAGCGTGGCTGAACCACGCCAACTTTTCGGTCATTGCACTGGAACAAGCATTATCGCCACTAATGACACTCTCAATCTCCACTGGTCTCAATTCAGAACTGTTTCCGAGAGGTGGGATTGTACAAAAAGCGGGTCAAACTCTTTGTGGCAACTCGCTTGCCTATCAACTTTGTTCTTCTTTAATTTTTGCGACATTTGGCTACAACGGATACCAAATTACTGAAGACGTGTTGATTAATATGGTCGGCCATGACCCTAGTGGAACATCCTTGAAGACTTTTAATCGTTGGGGAGGGATGAAGAAGAATGGGTTTGCTGAATACGATTTTGGAGCGATAGGTAATCTATTAAAATACGGACAATTATCACCTCCGTTAATTGATCTAAAGAATGTTACTATGCAGTGGGTTTTCATGGCGAGTGAAAACGATAACGTATCGGATTTACGGGATTTAGCCACGCTTATGTCCTATTTGCCGAATTCAACGAAATGTGTGGTTTCTGATAAAACTTTCACACATTTAGATTTTATTTTCAGCAAGAATATACCTATATACATAACTCCTATCGTACTGTCTATGTTGAACAACAGAACGTATAAATGTTTGTAAATTAAATTTGTTTTATTGTTTAATAGTTTGTGACCACTAAAATACTTAGAGAACTATATTGTGTTAAATGAATTTGTACTTGGCTTGATTTCACACTACAATTCAATTCAAACTTATGCATGAAATACTAAATACCAGAACAACTAGGTAATGCTTCGAGTCTTTAAAAACTCATTAGCGCGAGAAAAAGGGGTGACGTCGAGCCATAGTTACGAGGTCAAGTAAAACTAGTAGAAATATAAGTATGACCTTCTAATGTATTTTATTGTAATTAAAAAATAAAATATGCTTTAAATACTACAGTCTATTCTTTATAACCAATACTCGCATTTCCTTGATCTTATCTTTAAATTATCGCCATACATTTTCTTTCACAAGGAAATCAGTCAATAGGTATTCTATTCCAGGACGTGCGTATGTCTATACATATCTATGATAGATCTGGAGCTTAAAGTATATAGAGGGAGCGCTGTCATACATCAAGGCGGAGGGACAAACTGATTAAGGTTGCAAAAAGTCGCTGGATGCAGGCCGCTGTTGGAAGCGACCGCTGTTCGATGTGGAGATCCTTGGGAGTGGCCTATGTTCAGCAGTGGACTTTCTGTGGCTGAAAAGATACAGATAGGTAGAATTTAATCAAAGTTATAATATCTGGTATAATGAGTGGTCGATCGCTTACCATCAGGTAAATGGCATGCTCGTTTCGCCATTCATTGCAATAAAAATACAAGTATTTTCAAATGTTTATTTTGAACAAGCATTTTAGAAATTGAAAATTCTATACAAATTGGAAATACAAGATTTCCGTACAAGAAACCATTATTTTACAAACTATCCCACTAAATTATTAAGTTGACACTTCTTGTCACTAAAGCTGTACAGTTGAAATTCCCTTGCCTAACCGCGAATAAATTAAACAACATATGTTATTGACTTTGACAAATCCGGGGTAAATATACTGGCAAAAAGTTGTTCCATTTATTAATGTTCAATATTCGTAATTTATGGCTTCATTCGCCTACCATGTTTGGTAAATTGATAACGGGTCACCGATAAACATTACGATGTCAAAATAAATATGTTTTGCGGATAACAGTAGTTCGCTAGTTGCTTTTTAACTAGGCAAGACATGCAGTAAAGTATAAAAAATGTATCTGCGAATACTGTTGCTAAGGTAGGTCAGTTTTCTATTTTCAAAACCGGTTTAGCTCCTACATAGTACATAGTACATACTATCAGTACACAGTAGAATTGAATTATATCGTAGAGCGAAAAAAAGGCGCATACATTTAGAGGTTTAAACTAATTAAATTTTGGCACGGTTCCATTATCAGTTAGATTGTGTACGTTAAAATAGGAGGAAAATGAAATAAAATTATAACAAATTATAATTTGAATAATGTTAGTTATCTTTTAAGTTCTGGTAATCTGAATATCCAAAGGAGACGGCTGAAATTGGGATTGATGTTGCAAATCATCTAAATATATTGGCGAGGGACGAAATTTGGAACTACAAATAAAGTTTAAACTCTGTAACTACTCCCATTTATTGGGCAGTTTTTTAATTAATATTCAATATAATTGTCTTATCCATGAAAAATAATGCCAGAACCCAACCCTGTAAGGCTAAAAACAAATCACACTGGTGGTAGGTCTCTCATATATGTATAAGAGGCCGCCTCGATAGGTACTACCCCAATGTCTATTTCTCCCGCTAAAGAGCAGTGTCAATGCACTGTTGTGTTCCGGTTTGAAAGACATTGTAGCCAGAGTAACTACTGGACATTGAGACTTAACATCTTATGTCTCAGGATGGCGAGCACAGGGCAATGCCAAGCACTGCTTGGAAATTATGGTGTTGTTTGATTTTGCTACTGTCCATGAACGGTCATATTGTTTACCATCAGGTGACGGCATGGTCATCTCGTCATTGACCTCAATAAAAAAACTATGAGGTGTAGCCTGTCTCCTTTATCTAATTATTATTCAATAACTCCTTAGTAAGAAGCCTCTCTCTCTCTCTCTCTCTCTCTCTCTCTCTCTCTCTCTCTCTCTCTCTCTCTCTCTCGCCTCAGCCTTAGGAAGTCCACTGCTGAACATATATCTCCCATGTATCTCCACATAGACCTATAGGAAACAGCCTGCATCCAGCGACTTCCTTAGTAATAAGCATAGCAATATAAAAATGAATAACACATTTTTTTTTTGTTTTAGATCAATTACAAAAAGGAACAAATTTATTAATTTAGTTTCAATAACAACTCATAATGAATATCATCAAGGAAACACGAACAAAGATGCACCAAAGACAAGGTATGGCAGAGCTATTACTGGAGCAGTGGTTGGCTCTGTGCTCATTGGCTCGGCTGTAGCAGGTAATAATTAAAATTGACACTAAGGTTAAAAGATTAGATTATTATACTGTATTTGATCATTCCATTATGTAACAAGCGGTTTTATGAGAAAAAACAGTGAAATTATTGAATCTTATTTCTACTCTCTCTTTGAATAATGATGTCATTGTTGGCATCTTCTTCAGCTACAGGAATATCGCTGCCCAATAGGGATTTCCAATATGACAAAAGATAATTTTGAGAGAGAACCTATGAAGGTGGTCATGGTTATTTTGCAATTATTTGATTACCAAAACTTTGCACCAAAACTAACTGGGTTGCTTCTAATGTTAAAATTAATTACAATTAACATGTTCTGAATTCTAAAGATACATTACATTAAATAAAGATAAGCAAGCATATTAAACATATTATCTAGTCAACAGTATGTTGCAATAACAACACATTATCATATAATCCATACAAACAGCAATGTTGTAACTCATAATGTAATAGGAGTAGTATAAACAACCCAACAGAATTTAATATCTATTGTTGCAGTGGTAAAATATTTGGATCCAACAAAATGTATGTATTATTATTTTTGTAGCTGGTCAAAAAATATTAGATTACATATTGCATCAATTTCATTAATGTGATGTAATTTAGCAACATTCCAGTTATTTTTTATTAATTGTTTATGTACATATCATTGCTTCTTTGTGTTATTATTTTTCACAAATAGCTTTTCAGTAAAAAAATATCTTAACATGCACCAACGAATGTAATTTTTCCTAGTCTTATAGTGCCTGTAGAGTTGGTTGATGGTATTCTTTCTCATTAAACTGATACCCTTTAAATTGTAAACCAAGTTTAATGTCTCATTTCTCGATTATTCTTTCATGGGTTCAGTGTTTGTTTAAATACAATTATTTTATTTTATTTCCAGTAGAATTTAGTATACACTACTCTTGACTACACATTTTGCAATTCATTTTGTCTCAAATAAGAATTGATTTATAATTATCCAATGCTTTCTATTTTTATTAATTTAAGATCAAGCAAAGAACAAAGATGTGAACAATAACCTAAATGACAATGGTCTTGTATTGGAAGCTGGATTAAAGCGCCCAGGGTTACCTACATACAGAGCTGAAGAAGTCAGCAAACATGATAATACGTAAGTTGGTTTCATATTATTATTTATATGTAGCAATTTCCATTTAATAGTGTTGTTTTCCATTCCAGTCTTTTCCATTTTGCCCGGTCTCTAGCATCCGCGACTGTAAGACCATTGGCTGTCCTATATTGCTTAAATGATACCAAATTATTTATCATATTTTCAAAGTTCTTTTAGATATAAAATATGCTGATTTTCTTTAAAAGAATAGATTTTAATAAATTAACCAAAATTACACATATTATATTCATTTAATTTAAAGTCAGAGATAACGTACATCCGCCTTTACTGTTATTTGTTCTAAAATTTGACTGCAAGTAACACTTTTGGTTGTATTTTCCTACTAGGAAAAGTTTCTGGATAACATACAAACATGGTGTGTACGATGTGACAAAGTTCCTGCCATCACATCCAGGCGGTGAGCAGATAATGAATGCAGCTGGTCTTAGTATTGAACCATTCTGGAATGTTTATGGTATGCACAAAACTCCTGAGGTCTATACACTTCTGGAGTCTTATAGAATCGGTAAGTAGAGAGAGGGGTACTATTATGTCAAGAGTAAATATCATACTTTACATATCACTAATTGTTAAATTATTTAAATAAATTGGGTGCATCGCGTGTACGGCTGCGGACTATCAAACACGAGGCATGTAATTTGCCCAGATAATTGCCCGTAATTCGGTCGATAATTATTCGGCATAATTCATTGTTTTGGCGGCGTAGTCAACGCTTATACCGAAGCAGACGCTATTAGATTTGAGGTGCTATTTATTGTATTGAACGAAAAGCAAAACTGGTACTTTGTCGCTTCTCATTGAGTCAGCCCATTTAAATCTTCAAACGGCTTTTAGGGGCCGTTCAAATATTACGTTAGCACTATGGGGGGGTGGGAGGGTCTTTGTTTTGCTTATTTTGGATTACATGGGGGGTAGGGGAGTCTAGATGATGATTACGTCATCGGTAGTTATTTACTTTTTTACACGAATGGCAACCCTCACATCAGGGGCGTGCGCTCCTTGTAGGCAGAAATGCAGTGCTTTACTTGCCATTCACAGATATTTTGATAAAACGTTCTTACGTTTTAGATGACTTTAATTAATATTAAATAAATGAATAAACAAAATATAATAAATTAAAAACGCCTAATATTTTATAAATAGCAATAGCGCTGCAAAATAATGTACCTAATCAACCAACTCATGCCGCCGCGTCCCGCAGGAGATTTGTTCGTATGTGTGTAGTAATTTTGGTGTCCGTGCACGGTTCGCAAACGCACACACCCATGAATATCGAAAGCCGCATTGGCCGAAATGAAACCAACTCCTGCGGCAGCCGGCAGGCTACGGAAGTTCGGCAGTTGTCGGGAGTAATCGGAAATGTTCGTTGCCTATAACCCGAGTAAAAATAATAGACGCAAATCTAATACATCACGTATGCACATTATGCATTTTTGTTTAGTAAGGTTTTATTTGTTTATATAGCAGAAATGTTTTGTGTTTCGCGGGGGCCATTTTTGATTTTGGTTTTTTCATGTGATAAACATTGTTTACTATTTTGTTTGCGCCAGTTTATTTATAGTTTTCATAATTATAAGATTTTTTATTTTAACATTTAAAGTGTGCACATTTAACAGTTTATTACTGAGTTTCTATAATAATTGTAGTGATTTACTTTTACTAGTGCGTTTGTTGATTTTTTTAAAATGTTATTTGATCGTGAGGTTTGTGTTGAAAATGTTTGTTTATTAAAAATAACAAGTTCTCACAGTTGTGATTCAGTGAAAAGATTCAAATTGTGTCTAAAGGTAGGTGTGTGCCCGAGTTACAACAATTATACCAGCAAAAAGGGAATGTAACTCAAAAGTTTCATGATAAAGTTATGAAACGTATAGGTAACTATTATTTTAGCTTATTATTTTACTTATTAGAATTTCTTCCGCCGCGACGATCGATCGCTGTTTTGTCTGCGTTGCCGTAGAAGATGTACATAAATAGTAGTACATCTAAGACTTGTTCTGTTGGAATGGTTTCCGACTTAGGGATCCGTCGCGTGGCTGTGGCTATGCTAAAAATCTATTTAAAAGATTTTTTTTGTGACCTAGTACTCCGCCGCATACCCAGTGTCATAATCCTGTGCACGCCGCTGCCTCACATTGTCTATGCTTGAAAACGAAACGCATTTTTGGGGATTCCCACAAATATAAACGCATACGTTTAGGCACTCGCTTTAGAACCGATTGTGTTCGTAAGATTATAATATTTTTGTTATCAGTAAAATCTAATCTCTATTCTTAATCTTATCTTTTGATTTTTTAAATTATAATAATATAAAACAAAAAACATTTTTAATTGAAAAATGTTTACGTAAGCATGGGGGGAGGGGGTAAGGCCTTGCTTATTTTTGCTGATAAGGGGGTTGGGGGGGTAAATAATTGTAATAAATCTGCTTACGTAATATTTGAACGGCCCCTTACGCTTGATCATAAATATTAATGAATTTCAGGCAATCTGCACGATGACGACGTGGTGGATCATTCGGACGAGGAGATGTGGGCGAAGGAGCCCCACAGAGACAAGCGGCTCATCGTGAAGACGGCGCGCCCGTTCAACGCCGAGATACCCGCCAAGTACCAGATACAACACTTCGACACGCCCAAGTACGTGAAACTTTTTATAGAAAAATTCCATGGTCAATGTTATTTTGTAATATCTCTGATACGTCAGTATGTATTAGATACATATTTCCAGTAATTACATTGTGACTTTAAATTCTTCTTTGAAAATGTTTTCTTTTGTGTCTTTATAGTTTGAGCGTTTCCATGAATTTAACTTTATAAACCTATGTTACCTACCTCTTTAACATTAAAAATTACTTTGGCGATTCAGCCATCAATTTATCCCTCGAAAGAAATATTGTGGTAAAAAAGAGGATTAATCACAACATGATGAGAATTTACTGTATTCGATTTTAAATATATAAGATTGATAATGATGTCATAATAATGCTTATTGCCTTATCCACCCGCAAGTTTAGCCCAGTAAAACTAAACAAAAAATTCCCAACCAAACCAAAACCACAACAATCTGAAGAAAACATCACCACTCAAAAACCAATTCTATCAGTAATACAATAACGTGTATGTTTGTTTGCAGCGAGTTATTTTACGTGCGCCAACACATGCCTGTTCCAGAGCTGGAGGCGGGCACGCACACGCTGCGGGTGAGCGTGCGCGGCGCCCGCGACCTGCACTTCACGTTGCAGGACCTGGACCAGTTCCCCAGGGTGGAGCTTCGAGCCGCGCTCATGTGTGCAGGGAACAGGCGCTCTGAGATGAACAAGGTTCGAATCAAACGCTATTTAACAATTGATCGAAATCTATTTATTACGCAGCATTGGACCCAGGTTTAAAAAAGGTTGCAGAACGATATAGACTGTTTAATATTTTTGTTGTAGTTGGTTGAAAGCCAGCCGTGAAACCGCGAGTTCGATCCCCGCATCGACACAAATGTGTGTGCGGCCCACATATTTTTGTTACCGATCAGGGTGACGTAAAATAAAATGTTTCTTGTAGTCTATATCTTACTGTGCGGTCAAGATTAAGTGTATCACCCTTGGGAGTATTATTTGTCTATTTTCTTATGTACATGTAAATCTCCTACGTGGTATTTAATGTGTATAAAAGCAGGTGAAGCCGGTGAAGGGGTTGGACTGGAAGGGCGGCGCCATCAGCAGCGCGCTGTGGAGCGGCGTGCGCCTGCGCGACGTGCTGCTGCACTGCGGCGTCGACGCCACTGATACTGAGGGGAAGCATGTTATTGTGAGTCCAAGAAAACACAACCAAAATAAAAAAAACATAAATATTGAGCGTATTTTTGCAGTCTTTTAATGGGTAGAATCGTGGACATCTTTGTGATAGCCATTTATTTGATCTTATTCTACGCGGAAAATTCAGCTTATCTAGAAGTCGACGCATAAAACTCAAGGTTGATATTTTATGGGCATTCACGACATCCATCCTTTTAGGAGTCGCCGTCGGCGAGGGCCTACCAATCCTTTTCCCGTAGATCGCCTCTTACTATAGGCGGGGTTATAATAGCGGAATTTTCATGCTCTAAGTACGGGGAACTGAAGTTACTAAGACGATAGTAATATTCGCCATAACACACCCCAATTATTTCGCCAGTTGCAAGGCGCGGACATCGACGCCACGGGCGTGAACTTCAGCACGTCGATCCCGCTGCACATGGCGCTGAGCGAGGAGCGCTGCGTGCTGCTGGCGACGCACATGAACGCGGCGCCGCTGCCGCCCGACCACGGCGCGCCGCTGCGGGCGCTCGTGCCCGGCGCGCCCGCCGTGCGCAGCGTCAAGTGGCTCGGTACCCACTCCTCACTACCTTCTCCACACATGCACGCACACACGGACACACGCTAGTAGCGAGCACGTACGCATACGTACCCACGCAAGCATGGACGCGTACGCTGAGCGTTGTAAACGTATCGTGTTATTCGAGTTTATCTGACTTGAGTAAGTGCTTTCATACTTGTAATCTATATATTACTGTAGTCTTTCCTATGTTCTCCGACTTTTCTCACTGACTAATGATCCAACTATTTTTCTATGACAGAATCAATAACAGTGTCAAATGAAGAGAGCCCCTCCCACTGGCACCGAAAAGACTACCGCGCCTTCAACCCCTCCAAGACGTGGGAGACGGCGGACTTCTCCACCGCGCCGCCCGTGTACAGCCTCCCAGTCACGTCCGCGATATGTGACCCCGAGGATGGCGAAACGGTAAAGGTCGTTAATGGGTGTATAGAAGTTAAAGGTAAGTAGAAAATATTTCATAAGTGAAAATCCTTGTTACAAAGAGTCATTACTGATTTGAAATATTCTAAACAGCTCCGTTTTATCGGAGTCGATTATCCAGCCCCTTAAGGGTGAATAAAACTATCGTTATGTAATCTACACACCCTAGAAATATTTCTATAATTTTCTATCGTATGTTGTCATCCAACCCGCTATAAGCCAGCATGCCCAATAGGCTTAAGACCATCTTAAGACTTCAAAATCAATCGCCCGGAGGTCTATACTCAGCAGTGGGTGCAAATAGGCTGATATACCGATTATAATTTTTCATAGCCAAGCACAGGGAAACAAATCTTACTCCCTACACATAAGGCTACATATCCTCAGGCTACGCGTACTCGGGCGGCGGCGCGAAGATAACGCGCGTGGACGTGAGCGTGGACGGTGGCGCCAGCTGGAGCGAGGCGCAGGAACTGTGCAGCGACGCCGCGCCGCCCAACGCGCACTACGCCTGGACGCTGTGGACTGCGCGCCTGCCCGTGCCTAAAGGCTGCGATGAGGCGAGTACTACAATACCTATTACTGTGCTATACATATTGAAGTATTAGACTGCCGATATGCCGACAAACCTCCAAATACCACCCACATCACCTTGGAGGTTGGAAATTTACTACGGTACGTTTTTCCCGGCACTTTCTCCCACGTACTACAAATCTGTGGAACCAGTTGCCAGCGGCATCATTCACGGACAGATACGTCCTGGCGACCTTCAAAAAACGAGCGTATTCCCACCTCAAAGGCCGGCAACGCATCTCAATGCCCTATGGTGTTGCAGATGTCCATGGGCAGCGGTGTTCACTTACCATCAGGTGAACCGCATGCTCGTTTGCCCCCTATACTATATAAAAAAATATATATATCGCGATTAAAATCTGTACGTGTGTGCTGCTCGAGGGAGCAAGAGAAAAGATAGTAGGACTGTATAGGATTGACGAAGATAATAGCAAATAGCGGTACGATACTACTCTCTTTTGTTAAAAATATGTGTATCTACTCAAATATTGCCTCGAGCATATTTACCAATACAATGTCTATTTCTCCCGCCAAACAGCAGTGTAAATGCGCTGTTGTGTTCCGGTTTGAAGGACATTGTAGCCAGAGTAACTACTGGACATATTGAGACTTAACATCTTATGTCTCAGGATGGCGAGCGCAGTGGAATTCCAAGCATTGCCTTGTATTTCATGGTGTTGATTGGTTTTGCTACTGTCCATGAGCGGTCGTATCGCTTACCATCAGGCGAATGGCATGCTCGTCTCGCCATTCATTGCAATAAAAAAAAATATAAAATAATAATTTTTAACCAATGTATTCCCTTATAGTTGGAGCTGTGGGCAAAAGCGACTGACAGCAATTTCAACACACAACCGGAGAAATTCGACGACATATGGAACATTAGAGGCATACTAGGCAACGCTTACCATAAGATCAAAATAAAACTTAAACATTAAGTGGCAACTCACAATTTTACACGCAAGTACTTGTTAACACAATGACAAAACTATGAATGAAATCACCTCTTATTATATGTTAAGAAATGTGTACATAACAATCACATTTCTGATCTCATATTGACGTAACCTATCAATCCCATTAACTTAGTCAAACTATACATTTCTATACACCCTGTATGTAAGTAACAGCATACAAGTTGGATCAACTCACTGACTGAAAGTTTTTATTGATTGATTAATATTGAACTTAATTACAAATCCTATAAAGTGCAAAATAGCTTTTAAGAAACTCTGACTTCTGTCGGCTTATGCTCAAGAATTTTGCTAATTTTCGCTAACGCCAATGTATAATATCATATGATGATTTTGTGATTAGTAGAAAAAAAAGCCAATAACAATGACCCTACTACCGAGCTACTTAAAAACCAAGGTAAATAATTTACTTTCATACTAAAATTTAATTATAGTAGTGAATTTTATGTAACTCCTCAAGGCTAATAGGTTTTACTTTATATTTTGTATTTTATTGTTGTATTTATTTAATAATAGTGCACAATATGAGTATATTTAATTTTCTGTTTTAGCAAATTCAAAATCTCTTAATTTTGTTGGTTCACGTCTCTTATTTCAAAATAGAAAAATATTAATAAACTACTATTATTATAACAATTCGATTATGTTATCTTACTGAGATGACAAAATTACTGTCATTTTTAAGGAATTGTAATCTAACGAATATAGTATAATTATTATGTGACGTTGTAGAATGTCACCCGGATTAGTTGCCGTCTATGGTCTATAGTAATCATATTGTTTATCCCCTCGGGTGTCGATGACGCTCATATTAGGCGTCATGACAAGATTTATGTGACAGCTCTCTATTATTCTCTATTGTTTATACTATTGTCTAGAGCTGTCAAAAGTCTACTGTCTATACATGGACACCCGAGGGGTTATGCCAATCAACACCTCCATTGCGCTGATTGGTCGATTTAATTCTGACAGCTAAAACGTGCGAACTGTCATCGCGCGCATAAATACGCGTGTAACCTCGCTCGCGTCCTCTTTCCTTTTTATTAACTGCGTGCTACCACGCGTGTTGGTGTACCCGCTGGGGTGAGTGTTAAAAGTGCTGACCGCTTAACCGCTTGCTTCGCAGCTTATCCTGCCACCGGCTTGTGAACTACCACGAGTCGCTGGCACGGAATGTGAACCTAGTTCGCATTCCGATTTCTTGGACGCTGATTCCAGGTTCATCAGCTTCTGCTACAACCCTTCCTGCATACGGCACAGGGCGTGCCGTGCTTGGGTTCGCTCCGCACCGCTTCCTGCCCGTGCTGCAACCGCACCTGCACCGAGCCGCTGACCTGCACACCAATACCGGCCACGTGGCAGCCAACCTTGCCGGCGAGCTGTCATCGGAAACCGCCACGTGCAGAAGACCTGGATCAGTGTCCACAGAAGGCCAGTGACTCTTGTTGCATAACACCAGCAACAGTATCGAGTGTAAGACGGTGATGCGAAATATTAAAGCCTGTACCACGTAATCACCCTGAGTTCTTATTTTCTACCTACTCCTATCTGCGGGCGGTCTCTAAAACCCGCCGCAGTGGCGCCCAACGTGGGGCCCGATCATTTCAAATGCTAAGTATTGATATTGTTGGACCTCTCCCTTGTACTAGAAAGCAAAATTGTTATATTTTTGTAGTCACTTGTTGTTTTTCTAAATATTGCTTACTTTTTCCATTAAAACGCGCTACCGCGGAAATTATAACTAAAATTTTAGAAGAAAATGTTTTCCTTGTTCATGGCATTCCATCAACCATTCTTATGGATAATGGACGTCAATTTATTAGCTCAACTTTAAAAAATATGTTAGAGAAGTATAAAATTCCAAAAATTCATTTTACACCTAAATATACTCCTCATGTCAATACTGTCGAACGCTACAACAAAACTATCATGACAGCTATTTCTACATTTATTGAAAATGATCAACGCGTATGGGATCTCTTGATTCCCAAAATACAGTTTGCAATTAACAACTCTGTTAATGAGGTGACTGGCTACACTCCCTCATTTTTAGTATATGGTCGTGAATTAGTTACTTGTGGCTCACACTATGTAGACACTGTGGATCAGGATATGATTTTCATACCTCGAGATCATTATGCTGAAAACTTAGGCATACTATCTAATATTTTTAACAAAGTACAGTCGTTGCTTCTGCAGGCACATCAGAGGAATAGTGCTAACTATAACCTTAGGAAGAAACCTGCTGAATTTAATGTTGGCGATGTAGTTTGGAGAAAAACTTTTTATCAAAGCGACAAGGATAAGCATTTTAATAGAAAACTTGCTCCCAAGTTTATAAAGTGTAAAATTATTTCGAAAAAATCACCTTTAGTATATGATTTGGAAGATATGAACGGTAATCCACTAGGTACCTGGCATATCAAAGATTTAAAACTAACTAACTACAAATACTAATATCTATTAACACATCTAACATTTTATATATTTTTAACTACTTGACATTAACAGCGACACTAAACATATCCTGCCATTTACTAATATCTACTAATCTACAATTATTCTTCTTGTTATTTTGGAGAGTTCTTTAGTATTGCAAAGTATTCTCTGTTCTATAGGGTCTTGGTCATAATATATTTTGATGCTAGACATTTTGAAAGAAAGATGCATGTGAGAAGATAGAATGAAAGTGAATATAACAAGAATGCTAAGTAGGCAGACGGATTTTACTTATATTTAGTTATAAGTAAAATCCTGGTCTTTTCGGCGGGGTACTGTGACGTTGTAGAATGTCACCCGGATTAGTTGCCGTCTATGGTCTATAGTAATCATATTGTTTATGCCAATCAACACCTCCATTGCGCTGATTGGTCGATTTAATTCTGACAGCTAAAACGTGCGAACTGTCATCGCGCGCATAAATACGCGTGTAACCTCGCTCGCGTCCTCTTTCCTTTTTATTAACTGCGTGCTACCACGCGTGTTGGTGTACCCGCTGGGGTGAGTGTTAAAAGTGCTGACCGCTTAACCGCTTGCTTCGCAGCTTATCCTGCCACCGGCTTGTGAACTACCACGAGTCGCTGGCACGGAATGTGAACCTAGTTCGCATTCCGATTTCTTGGACGCTGATTCCAGGTTCATCAGCTTCTGCTACAACCCTTCCTGCATACGGCACAGGGCGTGCCGTGCTTGGGTTCGCTCCGCACCGCTTCCTGCCCGTGCTGCAACCGCACCTGCACCGAGCCGCTGACCTGCACACCAATACCGGCCACGTGGCAGCCAACCTTGCCGGCGAGCTGTCATCGGAAACCGCCACGTGCAGAAGACCTGGATCAGTGTCCACAGAAGGCCAGTGACTCTTGTTGCATAACACCAGCAACAGTATCGAGTGTAAGACGGTGATGCGAAATATTAAAGCCTGTACCACGTAATCACCCTGAGTTCTTATTTTCTACCTACTCCTATCTGCGGGCGGTCTCTAAAACCCGCCGCAATTATGTTCAAATATATGTATTATGTATATAACTTACACAATTTTTTACACATAAAACACGACTTTTAAGATGCTAATTGAAAGTACTCATTTAGTGTAATTATACTTTTAAACGTCGCGTGGCGTCGATCGGTTAAAACCATTAAGAAAATACATACATTAAATATTTTGCTATGATCAAATGTATCCTTTTGTACTAGATTATCAAAAAATTTAAGTGGAACATGGTGGTTTTAAAAAAAATGTGATAAACGCTACAGATTTTTAAAAGTCCAAAAAATATGTATAGCTATGATTGTAGCTTTAAATTAACTATTATTAAATTAGGCAATAAAATATAAATCAATTTTCGTTAGGAATCAAATTAAATATTTATTACTCGTATTTTTAATAGGCAATAACATGTCTCATAATTAGTATAATTTAAATAAAACAGAGGCAACTTTTTAAAAAATGTATAAGTACTGCTTATAATCTATAAATATAATACGATCTCTGTACATGGCTGATATTTGAGAAAATCTATTATAAGGGAACTGTATGAACGTAATAGAACTCATAAAAAGTATTGTTCGTTTTTGTTTTGTCTGTTTGTCTGTGCGGTTGTGCACAATAATGTCAGCAACGGCTCAACGGATTGGGATAATAAATTATTTTAAAACTAGCTTCTGCCCGCAAACTTCGTCAGCGTGATTAACTTTATTTGGTATTTCTCATGCCGTCCCGTCCCGTCCCGTTATATCCCGCCCGTCCTGTCTCATTCTCAGTCAAGGCATGTAATGCAGTCCTATCCCATCCCTTTGAGTATAAAAAGTAACAAATGTGTCGGAATTCCTTCCTCATCCCACGGGAACACTGTATTTTTAGGAATAAAAAGTAGCCTAAGTGTTAATCCAGGGTGTCAGCTACTTCCATACCAATTTCATCGAAATCCGTTAAGCGGTTTTTGAGTTGATTGCGCACAACCGCACAGACAAACAGACAAAAATTCTAAAAATCATTGTTTTTATTACGTTAATACAGACTCCTCATATTAGATTTTCTCGTTTATCTTCCATAGTACAAAGAAACACCCTGTATGTAAATAAGATATATACCAGTTTTTAAGTTGGACTTGTACCTATATAACTGTGAAAACTGCATCTCATTTCGTGCGGTAGTTTTTGCGTGATGTGCAAGCTAATACAAAGAAACACCCTGTATGTAAATAAGACATATACCACTTTTTAAGTTAGACCTGCATCAATATAACTGTGAGAACAACACCTCATTTTGTGCGGTAGTTTTTTAGTAATATTCAAGCAAACAAAAAGAAACAACCTGTATGTAAATGAAACATATACAAATTTTTAAGTTGGACCTGCACCAATATAATGGTGAAAACTGCATCTCACTTCATGCGGTAGTTTTTGCGTGTTGCGCAAGTAAATAGAAAGAAACACCCTGTATGTAAATACAATATACCAGCTTTTAAGTTAAACCTGCAGCAATACAACAGTGAAAACCGCATCTCATTTCGTGTGGTAGTTTTTGAGTAATGTGCAAGTAAACAAAAAGAAACACCCTGTACGTAAATTAAATATATATCAGTTTTCAAGTTGGACCTGCAGCAATATAACTGTGAAAACTGCATCTCATTTGGTGCGGTAGTTTTTGAGTAATGTGCAAGCAAACAAAAAGAAACACCCTGTATGTAAATGCAACATATACCAGTTTTTAAGTTGAACCTACAGCAATACAACTGTGAAAACCGCATCTCATTTGGTGCAGTAGTTTTCGCGTGATGCGCAAGCAAACATACAGACAGACAGACAGACAGACAAAAATTCTAAAAAAAATTGTTTTGGCTTCTGTTGCTGTTATAAAGACCCCTCACGTTAAAATTTCTTAAATATCTTCCATGTACAGACATCGACCGTTTACATTTTTATTATATGTATAGATAGATAAAAGTATAGTACGGAAAGAACAAAATAATTCATATAAGATCTGAACAAACTTCAAAACATGTGGTTGTACAATAAAATCCTTAAATAATTATTATTTTCTAATATCCTATTTTACACTATGTTAAGTTTTTTAAGGGATAGGTATTCAATTTTGGTTTATATTCCTTTTAAATATTTTGGCAATGGAGATTATAACAGGTTGTTTATTTATTTCTTTAGATTTTTTTTGGGTTGTAATAAACAGTTGAAATTTACAGTGCTTTTTTTTTCAACCTGAGTTTAAAATAACAGTAATTAAGTTAATTTATTTTAAAGGGTATAATATATATAAATCTTTTCCACGTCTTGAATCCACAGCGAAACTTTTTAAAATTCTATTAGATTTGAAATGTAAATTAAATGTGAAACACTAACAACTTTCCATCAAAACAGCATTAAAGAAGATAGTAAAATTAACCACCTTATTTTGAAAAAGAAAATTTGTACACTAACGGCCGGAATAAGTAATTAATTACTGATCTAGATCGCTATCAGAACATAGACCAATTAGATCAAAGATTTATCGGCACGCCAACTTTTATAGCCTTTGATTGGTTTGTATTAGGATTTAGGAATCGATCCGTAGGCAATAGGATCGCTTATTGATTTCGACAGTAGGACCTTTCCTATATAGTGTATTATCTATGGTAGGACCGGTCGCACACCGGCGCGGCGCTCTATCAGTGACGTCACTTCGTGCAATACCTACGCATTCCTTTTCTGTTACTTGACTAGTGACAACCCATCGTAGAGGAAAGTTAACTCTCATAACAATTACCCTCGTTAATAGTTCAGGTGATTATAAAATGCTTTTTTGGAATGGATTTATGAAATTTCTCAAGTATATTGATTTTTTGACAAGTCTACTATCATATTCATTATTATAGCTGCTGTAATATGTCGGTTGTATACAAATATAAATTCATATTAGTTAAAATAAGAATTATTGTATTATCGTACTCACATAAGTAACAGTTGAATATGGATCGTAATCGTATCTTTTCACTATAATTAATATTTGTAAAGCCTACCCCACATATTACGTTTGTTATGTTATGTAATAATTTACCTATTTAAAGACTATTTGTGTCAAAGATTATTTAGTTAAATACAGACGTCTATCCGTGTCCCAGGACGCTATTATTTTTTTTAAAAGCAGATACGACATTTTAAATATAAAATAATTACCTGCGCTAATTCAAAAGCATTTTTTGGCAAAAGTTTATTTTACATTTTAAAAAGCTGTAGGTAATGCCTATAGAAGTGAAGACGGTGAAGACCGACCTTCACCCAGCTGATACCAAACCAGATGAGATGAGACATATTTTGTATCAAATATTATTGATTAACAAACATGCCTATGATAATTTTACCATCGAAAAGTGTTCATGGCTATTTTCAAGGCGAAGAGGTGATAAAACAAGCGGGTATGTAGTACGCAAGGTTACGCATTCCACGCGGATCTCAATTGATCGTATAAAAAAGTCATATCTACGTATTGTTTGACGTCAGACGACTAAAGTTGAGTTTAATTAATTAATCAACCAGTCTACGAACAGTTCGTTAACATTAATTGGTATTATCTCATTTGCGAAATAAAAAATAATGTTTGCAAAGATAATGAACTCGAGCCGGTTGTAGGATCTCGTTTAACGAGTCAACTCACTTTATCTCAGTTTATCGCATCCCGGCTCTAAGCGAGCACGCCTCGCAAATAATGTTTGTAATAAGACGGATACGAAGTGCAAAGTTCAGTCGTACTGTACCCAAATTATCTTGTCAAATTCATAGCCATGGCGTATTGTTCAACAAAGCGGAGAATCTCAATATAGATATTAAAGGACAGACGTTAAAGTTTCCTTTCGTTTGGTTGAGAGACAATTGCCAATGCGAAGAGTGCTTTCACAAATCTGCAAAAAGCCGGATTCTTGACTGGAGCAAATTCGACGTGAATGTCCAGCCGAAACAAATCGCTAGGGAAGAAAAATCCCTGCGCGTTACCTGGATGGATGGTCACCAATCACTGTATAATCTTGAATGGCTAAAATTCAGAAGTTTCACTCCCGATAACCAGAAAAGGTATAGTGACACCATCTACAAACCGAAGAAAATTACATGGCACGGGAAAGACTTCCAAACCATTTTTACTAAACATGATTATAACGAAATTCTACGATCGGACGAAGCTCTGTATAACTGGCTACATAACTTCTCTGTTTATGGAGTCGCGTTGATCAAAAACGCACCTCACTCAGACACAGCAGTAGACGATATCGTTGATAAAGTTGGCTTTACGAAGAGGACACATTATGGTGTCAAATTCGTTGTACAACATGTCCCAAATACTAGCAATGTAGCATACTTATCGAGCAATTTGCAGATGCACACGGATTTACCATACTATGAATACTGTCCCGGCTCAAATCTACTTCATTGTCTAGTTCAAACAGCTAGCGATGGAGGAGAAAATCTTCTCTCAGACTGCCACTACGTAGCTCAATACATGAAAGAGAACTATCCAGAAGAATATTCACTTCTAACTGACACAGAAATAGAATGGTGCGACATCGGAGTAGAACACGGCAACGAATTCTTTAAGCTATACCGCTCTCCCGTTATATGCCTTGATCCACATGGAGAAATTATTAGAATAAACTTTTCTATACCACAAAGAGGGAGTCATTTCCCAGGGCCTATGGAGAAAGTCGTACCGTGGTATAAAGCGCACAGTTTGTTCCTGAATTTAAATAATCAATTCTGCGCGAAATTCAAAACGGAGCCGGGTGATATACTCGCATTCGATAATATAAGATTGCTTCACGGAAGAAGTGCATATGAAGATAACGTAAATAATGTGAGGAAAATTATTGGGGCTTACTTGGATTGGGACGAGATTTACTCCCGTTTGAGATGCTTAAAGATTAAATTGAGAAATGAGGAAGGGATTTGTTAGCTTTTCAACGTAATAAAATTCATATTCTAAGATGAGATTAACTTAATCCTTAGACAATGAATTGCAAAAAAATGTCGCCTATTTTTTCGACTATGAACCTGATTTTATAAGAGCCTTAATTTCTGACTATAGGTATTTATATTTTGTAAATGAAGACTATAGCTGTACATTTAAGTTTTATTCTGGTTTCAGTGAATAATAAAGTATACAAATAAAGTAAGATTACATAAGTTAGAATAAAAACCCAATAGTAAATAACAGTATTTTGTTCTCAATAGTGCTTTTTCTCATTAGCAAAGATAATTTAATAATTTTTCAATAAAGAGAAACTTGATATGTTACATAGCTCACATTAAAAACAGATACAATCAACTTTATTTAGTCATTCTTATTGCTGTATATTAAACAATAGTGATGACATTTAATAAAACAATTTATCTTATTTGAACATAATTATTTTATTTGTATAAGCTCAACAATCCCATATCATATTTATTTACACATGACACAATAGTTTGTATTGTCACTTGTATCTAGGTAGGTACTTGGTAAAGATACAAAGCAAGTTATCCTATTCAATAACAATTACAGTACAAATATAATATATTCATCATCACCTGCAATAATTATTTGTTGATTGTTCTCTCAATTTAAAGAATGTAGCAACTATGAAGCCTTTTTACGCATTTTCATTTCATACACTTGAAAATAAAAACGGCAATTCTCACCAATGAAGAAAATTTGTATCCAGCATGTTTCTTGCAGACTACTTACAATTCTGAATATAATTCTCTGGGCTATGAAACCTAACCTTAATTTTTAGTTTATGTTCTTGATTCTGTAAACATATCTTGTGGTCACTTACAGCTCTTAAGGCACCCTACTATGAAACTTCAATATATGTATCCAGATTGTGACTTCTTATAGAAAATCGTCTCAATGGAATGATTTTGTCAGATTCTTTGTGCTGCTCCTCCCGCTCCACCATTGGAAACCCTTCCAAATCAGGGTTACATGCTATGCTCACCGCTGTTGACTCATCTGTGTGAATGTAAATACTAAAACTGCAATCCTCTGGCAAATCCTTAATTTTATGACTTATTGATAGCAGTTTCAAGCAGAACGCACGCAAATTTTGCTCGATTTCGACTAAATATGCGTCTTTTGTGTCCTCATATTCATAATTTTTGTCGATATCGAAAATAAATTTGTAAAGTGATTTATAATTTGAGTCAGTGATTGCGAACTCTATACGAGTTAAACAACTGCCGTTTAGGCATTCATTGATGGTTTTTAAACAAAGATCTATGTACTGATTCACTTCAGGGTGCATAGACCGATATACCACTACATTATATTTTCGTCTGGTTTCAAAAATGCTTGCTGGGTAAACGGAAGTGTAGTATAATATGCTGTGGAAAGCTACAGCCAAGAACTCCATTGTAACATCTACAACACAGCGATCCATTATTCAGAAATATCAAATTACCCAAAAAAAGCGTTGTAAAGTAAACAAACTTGCATGTCAATTGTCAAAGCCATTTTTTTTTCAATTGTCAATCTAAATTGTCAACTCTCAAAATAGGGCAATGGTATCTAGTCCGTTCATCCCAGTGTTAAAACCAAATACCACTGATTATTAGATTTTTTAAATTGATGAAAACATCACAGAATTTTTAAAAGTAAATTGCTCAAATACCTATTGATTCTTATTATAATTCTTATTACTTAAAATTGACATCAAACCTTATTCTTTGATCCATCTTTTAATATTCTTTTACACTGCGACAAACTTATCTGGCCCGGTGGCCAAAAGAGGAAACTAACGACGTCATTTTGAAATGTAAATCTGCTTGCCATTCACTGACATTACGCCAACATTATAACCATGTACTTTCTTTCAAATTGCCAGGTGTATAACGTCAAGTCCAGATACATAATAGTATGTAGTGTGTGCATATTCTCATATTTTTAACGAACTTCAAACAAGTAGGTTATGATTTAGTCACATACCAATGTATTATTAATGGAACTGCACTATATATACATAATAATATATTAGTATTTTGGATAATATTTTTAAATCGACGCGACGCGAGCGACGCGGTCTTATTTACCCACTTTGTTGCTTAATTTATTTTAACTGGCATCACCAAATGCGATAGCAGCGACTCTTTCACCGGGTCAGAAAAGTGTGTCTCACTATACAATGGATTGTACTTCGATGAAGACAAGGATCTATATTTGTCATGACAATCTTTAGATAGTTTATCTGCTATTTTTAATAAACTTATTGCTATATTTTAATAACATTAAAATTCGCTGTTGTAAATAAAAGAAACTAGGTACAATAGATTTACATCTTTATTAACATAAACAATCTAATTTAATAAATTAACAAGACTTTGTATCTCAATTGTCCGGGATCGTTTCCAGCCCCTGAAATAGAACAAATAATGGTAACTGAAAGTGTAAAATGCAAAATATTGCCATAGGGTAGATAATATCAGTGATTACACATACTTAGTGTCTGGATTTAGTTAATTAGTAACCTGATATTTATGTCAAAAACAGCCATCCATCAATTAAATTTTCACAGAAAAGATTAGGTACCATTAAAAATTATTCTAATAATCTCTTAACAGCATATACCATCATTGAAATAACTATAGACACCATTCAATATAAGTTGTAATTAATTGAAAAAAAAAACATAAATTGCATTTGATACAATATCTGTTTTTTTTTTTTGCAGTTTGCTAGTGCGTAAATTATTTCACACCGTTAAGTGACAACTGTAAGGGAAAAACTAGAACTAACATTGATGTCATAGAATGTTGCCGTCTTAATGGATTTACCCAATAGATTTACCATTAAAGGCTAATTTTTGTATGAATCAAGAAAATATCTCCATATTTTTCAATAAAAATACTATTTATGGGACAGTACCCAATAAAAAAATAGTTGAGTTACATACATTAACTTTGTAAGGATTGCCAGTGAGCCTCGAGTCCCTCTGGTATAAATGGCGGTCCCATCTATCAAGCAAGGAGCGTCTGTAGTGCTGTAAATTGAAAATAATGTAAATGAAAGCATTTAGTGATAACTGCTTTTAATTATGTCATATCATAAATTATTCAATTGGAATACTCATAGGTATCTACTGTTTGTGTATTGCATTAGATTATCTTTTACTAAACCTTGATGGAAACATTAATTAATTGTGCTAGTACAACCTCTAATTTTCTTTTTTGATTTGGGTAAAGAGTTGTACCTTTGTGTTTAATATACCACATTACATTACAATATATTCATACAATTGTATAAAAATGAATAATATGAAAATGAAATTAACAGCCTCAGTGGCTCAGTTGGTTAGATACTGGCTGTGAAACGAGAGGCAGCAGGTTTAATTTCCACACTGAGACAAATATTTGTGTGATCCACAGGTATTTACTTCAGGACTGGGTGTTTTGAGACACTAAAGTCTCTTGTAGTTGGTGATACACACAACACAACTCTTAATCTAAGTGTAATAAGGTGTTACTATGTTTGTGAATATTGGGTGTATTTATTTATATACCTATGTTTACTACACCATAAAATTAATTGGTTTTTGCTGCATTTTCTTCAATTAACTTATGTAACTTATGTTGCCAAGGAGCCTAGGCTGGACCTAAGGCTGTAGCCTCATATGCCTTGTACTAAACTAATTTAAAACCATAACAAACACATTCGATTTTCAGATTAGTGTCCGTAGGAATAATAGTCATTTTAAGAGACATCAGAGCCTATAGGCAGTGAGCGAACATTCTAAATAAACAGAAATAATATCTGGAACAAGATTTATTATCTGTGATATGTTAAATTCAATCTTCAAAGAATACAGTGTTATCTAATAAGTTTCTATTTAAATACTTACATTTCCTAGAGACAAATTGTGAATGTGATATAGGCCCCATCCCGGAAGACCCAACGCAGCCGTGATAATGAAAAAACTAGGCAGAATTTCATACCACATTTTTTCGAGTTTTCGTACAAAATATTACACAAGTTTATCAGTGCACAGAGTGACAGTTACGTATATATTGCCACAAATAAATTTTAAATCATACCATAGGACGCAATGTGACCAAGAAGTACTCGGTGACAATGGAAATGGTAAGTAATAAATATGAATTTGTACATACAAATATTTAACTGCACTCGATATTATTACCTACACAATTGTCTTCTAATAAACCTAGTTTTCCCTAACAATCAGGGATTAGAACGCCTAAACAGCAGTGTAAATGCACTGTTCAGTTCCGGTTTGAAGGACATTGTAGCCAGAGTGACTACGTCAAACATTGCTTTGAACTTTGTAATTCATGGTGTTGTTTGGTTTTGCTACTGTCCATGAGCGGTCGTATGTTCATGAGCTTACTATCAGGCGAATTGCATACTCATCTCGCAATTCATCGCAATAAAAAATATAGGTACATATGTACATAAAATTCGTAAGAATAATGACTTACATTCCCTAATACGAAATAATGTAACCACCACAAACCAAAACCGGGTGCTGCTAAACCACTGGTAACAATAATAAAAGACGGCAAAATATTAAACCACATATTTCCTACTCACTTAGATGTCAGCCAAAGCACAAAGAAGTGACATAAAGCAGGGCCATTTTAATCGAAAAAAGAATAATAATAGTTTACCATGAAGGTATCATAGGCTAGAATCTAAAGGGTCGGCTTTCCAACAGACACATACATAGTCCTGACCCCACACTAAGGGCCAATTGCACAAACTAACTTTACCCATACCTTTGACTTTCAAAACTTCAATCCCATACATTAGCAATGTCAAATACGTTACAAATGTATGGCGATGACATTGTTAAAGTCAAAGTTATAGGCAAAGTTAGTTTGTGCAACTGAGCCTAAGATCGAGTCCTGTGTCATGGGTGTCAGAAACTACAAGAGACTTTTCGGTCTCACAAACATCAAAACGGCAGACCCGAAACAGATACTTGTGGTCCATATAAACATTTGTCTCGGTGCGGGGAATTGAACCCTCGACCTCTCGTTTCACAGTTGGCGTCTAACCAACTGCGATCGAAAGCTCCTGGCTGGCTGAGTCTCCTCTATTTCGCTAGGTTTCGGCATCCTCAATAGTAAGGTCATTGACTCTCATATATTCTATGCGCCAACGCTGCTTTCACTCGTTAAGGTTGATTTGAGTTTTATATATTCAGAGAGACTGACGGTACATGAGAATTGTTTCTAAAAAAACTGAACGAATCAGAAATTATCAATTGAACGTTAACAAAATGTAAATGAATTTACTGTACAACTATCACATTGTACCTAGCATTGTATTAAAACAGAAAATAGACTCAGATGCAAGAGATATGTGCTGTTTATTGTTTTATTTAGACTGGGCTGAAGTTACCTCGCTTGAGTGTATGTGGTAAGTTAATTACCTGACACGTTTTTGTTAATTTGCAACATTATAAATAATTACAAATTATATTTTTTTTATACCAACACTTGACATCGGATCATCAAAAATGGCAGACGTCCCCATCGACTGTGACTTCCCCGTATGGGGATTATTGCCGAAAAAAGAGACGGGGGTTGTTTCATTTTTAAATAAATATCCAGAATATGACGGACGGGACACTATTATAGCTATTTTTGATTCCGGCGTCGATCCAGCGGCTGAAGGGCTAAAGGTATTTTTTTCTGTCTTGTCACGATTGTTTGGTCAAAGTTTTTTAATGTTTTTCATTTATTAATGAGTGTTCTCGGGGTTGCAGGTTACGAGTACGGGTCAGACGAAGGTCATAGAGAGGTATGACTGTAGCGGGTGCGGTGATGTGGACACCACCACTGTTACAAAAAAAGTTGTAGATGGATGTATTACAGGCATTACTGGAAGAAAACTAAAGGTAAAATTACGTTTTTTTGTGTAAATTAGTGTAATAGAATAGGTACGGAAGATCCCTCTTTAAAATGTTGATGAAATTGCATTTGTTATTGTAATTGTTTATATAGCGAATTTGGTTGAGTTCATTCACCCTGTTGCAATTTTTGAGTTGTCATCAGTCTTTGTGTATAGTACATTTATATTTTGCTTAGTCATATCGCATAGATAATATTATGCTCTTAATTAAACACAAATATAAGATTAACTTAATTTTGCCATTTGGATTATCAGCAATTGATTATGGAGTTTTAAAATATCTCCTGGCATAAGTACTTTAATTTACATAAAACACCAAAGTGAATTAATAGTACGTACAACTTTGTATAAATTTAAATAGATAACAGTCAATTTATGATTTTTAAAAACACAGTCTACAAATTTGTATAAATGTAACAGTGTGATGTTCAAAACTGGGTGTTGAATCTATATGTATATGAATCATTTATGGCCATGTACAACAAATAATACCGTTTTTGTTGTACATGGCCTATTTATAATATCTGATCTCACAAAAGAATTTGTAGAAATCATGATGACCTCATGACCATTCTCTGAATGTATATATATTTTAGTGGATAATGTATTTGAATGATGCATTTTTTTTATGTGTAGTTTATATCAAAAAGATAATTACCTTATCCAATAAATAAATAATAACAACCGTGTCCAGGATTATTAATTTTAATCACATAAATTAACTATTTATATTCTATATGTTATTTATATTCAAACATTTTCTAATGACATATAATTTCTTCACCTATTTGCATATTGCCTGGTATTGAAAAAAGATTTGCAGAGGCTGTGTTACTAGATTTTATGGGGAAACAATGAAATTCATCTAAAGAAAGTGTTTCCTCTTAACTTCTTTTATAAATGTAATGATATGTTATTTATATTCAAACATTTTCTAATGACATATAATTTCTTCACCTATTTGCATATTGCCTGGTATTAAAAAAAGACTTGCAGAGGCTGTGTTACTAGATCTTATGGGGAAACAATGAAATTCATGTAAAGAAAGTATTTCCTCTTAACTTCTTTTATAAATGTAATGATATGTTATTTATATTCAAACATTTTCTAATGACATATAATTTCTTCACCTATTTGCATATTGCCTGGTATTAAAAAAAGACTTGCAGAGGCTGTGTTACTAGATTTTATGGGGAAACAATGAAATTCATGTAAAGAAAGTATTTCCTCTTAACTTCTTTTATAAATGTAATGATATGTTATTTATATTCAAACATTTTCTAATGACATATAATTTCTTCACCTATTTGCATATTGCCTGGTATTAAAAAAAGACTTGCAGAGGCTGTGTTACTAGATCTTATGGGGAAACAATGAAATTCATGTAAAGAAAGTATTTCCTCTTAACTTCTTTTATAAATGTAATGAAGATGTTTCAGTTCAAAAGTAGAAATTCAGGTATTTGATGATAATAATAATATGTATATGAATATTGATACTCCGTTTCGTTAATTTCATTTAAGTTTAAATATTAAATTTGAATTCATATTGTTTCTCTTTCAGATACCAGAAACATGGAAGAATCCTACAGGAGAGTGGCGCACTGGTGTGTTGCATCCGTTCAGTCTGTATCCGTCCAAGTTGAAAGAGAGGATACAAGAGCACCGGAAGGAGCATCTTTGGGATGTCGGACACAAGCCGGTTTTTGCGGAGGCTAATAAACAATTGCAGGATTTTGAGAATGATGTTGGTTAGTAACTACAAATATCCTCATAGCTTTGGAAAATCAAAGGTCTGTTTGACATCTTGTTGGTTTTGGACCCCCCCTCCTCAACAGCGCGTCACTTCTTGCATTGTCAAAACATTTTTTGCATTATAAATCATATTTGTTGCAGTATCAAAGAACAATACATTGACTGTGGAAGAGAAACAGTTGAAAGAGGAGCTAGAAGCGCGAGTTGAGGTGCTGCAGGCAGCTGAGAAGAAATACACAGACCTGGGCCCCACATACGATTGTGTTTTGTTCCATGATGGTGAAGTTTGGAGGTATGTGTAATGTGATCATACAGTATGAAACTATACAATGATTATTACAGATTTAATTGCTGGTTAATTCACACTGAGCTTTATTTGCATAATTTGTTGCTTATCTATATATAATATAAGTATGGATCAGTTAAATATATTTGTAGATGTTTTATACATTCAAAAATACTCGTAGCTCAGTCCTAACTCCACTCTACTATGGAGGCCAATTTTGCATGTTATATTTTAAACATAGAATTACATTAAGCCTACCAGTTTTAAGCAAGGTACCAAAATCTATCTAAAAAGGTTCAATTCTTCTGTTAGGTTATGTTGATCATTGGTGCAATTAACAAAGCCATTTAAAATAAAACTATTTATTACGGATTTTATCGCGGGGCGGAGTCCGCCCCGTGACCACGAAAGCTCTAAAGTAATCGAAACGTCGGGAAGTTAAAAAATGTAAACTCAAATCGCGATAAAATCCGTAATAAATAGTTTTATTTCAATGTGTAACATTCGCGTAAATCTCAGAAACCATTATGCAAAGCGATTTGATTTAATATGCCTAAGCATCTACAAAAGACAAGTATCCTTATCACTGTATTGTTACACAGAGCATGCATAGACACATCGGAGTGCGGTGAGTTGTCTTCAGGCCCGTTGCTGGGCGAGTACAGCGCCACGCACGAGCACTCGCATCTCACGCCGCTGGACGAGATGACCATCAGCATCAACGTGCATGACCAGGGGAACACGCTTGAAGTTGTTGGCATGTGCTGTAAGTACCAATAGTTTTATATTAATATGGAAAATAGCCTGCAAACAAATAAAATTAGGCATAGTTGTAAGGGCAATGCAATCCCAATAGAGTGTTCTCCCTTCTGTGGATTACGTATAATCAGTCCCGGATTAGCTTTATAACAGAAGTGTTGCGTATCCCGCACGTTAAGGCGGGTCCGCGCACCCTGTCACATCAATTCAGTACTGGTAATGATTTTGTCGTAAAGTATTCATTTTGGATTGACGTTGACAGGCAAGGTGATTTAACCTGAACCGTGAAACACGTATTTGGGTCACTGTGACTGATTTTCTATCTTATACAGCAGTTACTATCATCAGCAGATTCTTATTTAAGGCGTACCACCACTTTAAATACCCCAACTGCTTTTGTCAAAATAGCTGTTCTATCCGCCAGCGACCCACGGCACGCACGTAGCCGCCATAGCGGCGGGCTACTTCGCGGACGAGCCGGAGCGCAACGGCGTGGCGCCGGGCGCGCGCCTCGTGTCGCTCACCATCGGAGACTCGCGCCTCGGCTCCATGGAGACGGGCACGGCGCTGGTGCGGGCCTGCCTCAAGGTCATGGAGCTCTGCAAGACCATGCGCATCGATGTTATCAATATGAGCTATGGGGAGCACGCGCACTGGTCTAATGCCGGGTGAGTGTATATGAAATTATGTATTTGGAGCAAGGTCAAGGTCGAGGTCAAAGACAAAACGTATCCTAAGGTAAAGGTTGAAATTGAGATTAAGGGCGCGTTCAAGACCATTAAGACCAAGATTAAAAGTCCATAAAATTAAGTAATGATAATGGTTATTTGGAAGTATATTTTTGTATTTGGATACTTGTAATTATTATTTATGTGGACGTAATGAACACCTAAACAATATGTTATGTTACATTCTGTCCATGTTAATATTTTTACAGTAATATTAATAAAGCATTAAAAAAATGTTTAGACAAATGGATGTTACACCAATATTAAAAATAAGGTGACAGTTGGTAACGTTGTGTGGCAGGCGCGTGGGCGACATGATGCGCGACGTGGTGGTGCGGTACGGCGTGTCGTGGGTGGTGTCGGGCGGCAACCACGGGCCCGCGCTGTGCACCGTGGGCGCGCCGCCGGACATCGCGCACCCCGTGCTCATCGGTAACGCACCGCTACTATACGCCGACTAAAATTAACTGCATCACTCTCGCATCATTGCTCTGGAAGGTGTTAAAAAAACTTTAAGTGCTGGAAAATTCATAGGTTTTCATATAAATTGAAGCATTATTTAGGTCCAGCTGTTCTAAAGCCGAGCTATAAAAATGAACGAGAAAGAGCTATGTTTGGTTATAGACTTCTTTTCACGGGTTCCTCGTAGTGTTTTAGTTTACCGAAGGGTAAATCACTGACAGCGCGGCTCAAGATTAATCAAAGCCAGTACTCACTGTGAAGAGATTCCTCACTTTAAATCTCCAAGCAGTGGCAAGGATGTATTTGAAGTAATAACACAGCACATTGCTATATGATTGGTTGTGTCAGGCGTGGGCGCGTTCGTGTCTGCGGAGATGTCGTCGGCGGCGTACTCGCTGCGCGCGCGCGCGCGGAGCGGTGCGTTCAGCTGGAGCTCGCGCGGGCCGGCGGCGGACGGCGCGCTCGCCATCAGCGTGTGCGCGCCCGGGGGAGCCGTCGCACCCGTCGCCAGGTATACGAGTACATCTCTATCAACACCATCGATATCAATCTTACACTAGATAACACATTCAGTACAAAAAATGTGTACCACCTACTTGCGGTGCATGCACCACACATGAATCAGCTTGCTTCGTGACAGTGACAGTGCAGTACGCCTTATCGCACACGTTTAAAAGTAATAAATGAATGTTTCGCCGTCAAACCGAAAGCAAATCGTCTGAAGTTACAATATTTTAATAAAATACCAGGTAAGTGATGTAATATTGCAGTGTGCTTTTAAATACGGGGGCACTTTATTTCTTTGACGTATCTCGTCTATCGGTAAAATGTAAGTCAATGATTAACACACATTTTTTTTCAGCATTATTCATAGACAGATTTAAAACCCGTTTTAGTTATCGAATGTTTTGTCTTCTTCACTCAAACTGAATTCTAAAGTTGTTCAAAAGCGACAAAACATTTCATAACTGAAATAGGTTTTAAATCTGTCTATGAATAAGGCCGTTTATCAATAAGTGTTAAACTGTTTCGTTTCATTTAGTAACTGAATCTAAATGTTGGTTTTTACTTTCATTGTAGGTTTACACTGAGAAATTGTCAGTTGATGAATGGTACCTCAATGGCGGCACCACACGTCGCGGGTGCTTTAGGTAAGTTTAATTATATTGTTTACCTTTTATTGATTATTTTAAATAGGTTTTTACTCATTATGTTCCATTTAATCTCTTAATGTGCCTTATGTATGTAGTTATTTTATATTTAACTCTTACATAATTGATAAATCTAACAACATTTATTAATATAATTTGTTATTGCTACAGGTACTCTGATATCTGGTCTGAAAGCAAAGTCCCTGCCATACTCCCCATTCTCCCTGAAGCGTGCGTTGGAGAACTCGGCCACGGTGCTGCCTCACGTGGAGCCCTGGGCCCAGGGCTGCGGACTACTCAACATTGAAAAGGTCAGAACATTCTATATAGGATAAACAATGTCGAAAATGACAGTGCGAAAAAATTATCTCCTTTTTGGCAATGACTTTTTAACCACATTGACGAAAAATTCATTTTAGTATAAATTCCTATCTATAAGAACTCAAAATCATGATATGCCTAAAATTGGATTGATCCTTTCCAGTTGAAATCCAAAGTCAGGTTATTTTATAGTGTTACCCACATTAAACTGTAAGATTTGTTTGCTTGGCTCAAAAGGGTCACATAGTGTATTTAATAGTTATATGTCCTACACATTTAGTTATAAATAAATAAAGTAAATTCCATTTTTCCAGGCATTTGAAATCCTAACAAACTATCACGAGCAACCAGAACGCGACGTGACCTTCAGCATACAGTGCGGGCCTGGCAATGGCAAAGGCATCTTCCTGCGACCCAAATTGAATGACGTGGCCAAGGACGTCAGTATCACCGTGGAGCCGCAGTTCTTGCACGACTATGATGACTCGGATAGTGAGTGATTATTATTAACATTATAATGGAATTATTGATTAGTTTAATCGTTTTTTAAAAGGCTGGATATAATCTGTATAGATCAGTGTTATAGCAAAATGCCAATTAATAAATAAATACACCCAACAGTCACATACATGGCCCTGACCCCACATTAAGATCCATTAAGTATCCATTAAGAATTATAAGAGGTAACAATCGTGTTTATAAATCGGTGGAGGCTTGTAATTAGCTATTGTTATATGTAAGATTAGTTATTTGTATTTGTTATTTGTCTGTAAGCTTCTCTAAAATATATAAAAAAAAAAAAAAAAAAAAAAAGTCTTGTGTCGTGGGTATTAGAAGCTACAAGAGACTTTTGGGTCTCACAAATAATAGTCAATAGTTACATTTAATTAGTGTCCAAAAGAAAATCATACTCGTAATACAATATGTAGGATGGCTGAAGGATTTTATCAGACCACTTGCATTATAGGACAGCTATTTTTTTATTTATTTTTTATTTCTGTCGTGTTTTCATTTCAATGTAGATAACTGTGGGTCTTGCTATCTAGGAAAAATGAATTACAAACTTCTTGTAAGAATTAATTGCTGACTAAATACATTGCGTCTCTCAGGCGAGAAAAAGACTGGCTCAGAAGAGATGAATATGTTAAAGTTATGGTGTTCATACAAAGGTATAACTTGTTTGTATGGTTTTGTGTATTTAGCTGTAAAATATCTTAATGTATTTAATATTAGTGTTATTGAAATACCTGTGTTGCCATTGGGTAAAAATATCTTAGGTACTTTGTTGGGGTTGGTATAAACATCTGTAGTTTTCTTCGATATTGCAATCTTTATAATGGTAAATAATTTTATTTTATGTAAAATCAGTTTCTTTGGTTAGAAGTTATATAGCACAACTAGATTTCGTGTAGATTGAGGGTAAAAGTAGATTTAATTGTTAGAAATACAAAAAGTTGAGATAATGGAAGGCCAATGGCAATTTTAATGGAGATTGGACTATAGAAACATTAACTGTTTCACTGCATAATTCCAATATGCGGACTCTTGTTTAATAATTTGGACCATAGAAGCTTAAGAGTAAATAGTTTCATGAGCATAACGCGTATATGTATGAATTTACATAGATTGCGGACGCACTTATCCCCAGCCTCCCTCCTATCTTAGCTATTGTCTAAGCTGGTGTAGTGTACTTGTGTATGTATATGTGCGTTGTATGTGCAGACAAGGCGGTGATAGCGCGGCAGCTGCAGTTCGGCGTGCGGCTGGCGCTGAGCTGCAGCGCGGCGTGGGTGAGCGCGGCGCGCCACCTCGACCTCATGAACGCGCCGAGACCCTTCGCCGTGCGCGTCGACACCGCGCAGCTGCCGCCCGGCGCGCACTTCACCAGGTAACCTATATTCATATACCACTGCATATGAACTATATGACTATATTGTGAAATTGTATTTTAAACTGGCTTCTAAAAAAAAAGAAAAAAAAGAAAAAGAAGACAGTTCGTGTTGCTGAGGGAGTTTCTTGCGCCGTTTCTTCTTCACAGCTACAACACGTTCCGAAGCGGTGGTAGCAGAAATTAACGATTTAAAAGAATAAAGAATATTTTGACTTTGACTTTGACTTTGACTATGGCCTAACTCCTCTCAAACGCACTCTCGATTGTAGTGGAGGCCCGTGCCCTGCAGTGGGTCATGTATGGGCTTATACAGATATACACATTAAGGAACATTTATTACAGCCTCACTCGAGATTACATCCTGAAATCTTAGTACATAATTATTGTTATTTTTCTTCTGTCTCTGTGAGTTGCTACACAACTCCCGAGGATAAGTGCAGTGCCATATAAATAGATTTTTTTTTTCAAGAAAACTACCAAATTACATTGGATCCATCAAATTGCAATGCCTAATATAAAATTGTGCCACTAAGTCATCAGCACAAGTATCCACACGTTGCAAGGTTTTTCCAAAAATATTTTTAAGACCATTTTTATTTTTTTTTTATTTTTTTTTTATTTTATTGTTTAAGGACAATCAGTGGTAATTACATTACATTAAATTAACGTTACAAATACACCAACAATAAGTTAAATGTATTACCTTTAGTTGCCACAGCATGCATTGACATTTAAGAAAAAATAGAAATAGCAATTAAAAAAATGTTAGCCTATTTAAAACTTATATAAATCTCATAACAATTAATAATTTGGAATAACTTTTATATATCTTAATATTAATGCTTATAAAACTAAAAGGAACATAAATGTGACTTCAACAGACAGTAAATAAGTTAAAACAGTGTGTTAAAAAAAATAGAAAAAAATCAAATATTACTAAAAAAAATTAAATATTACTCTTAAATATTACTCTTCAAAGCAAATTACATACCATAATTACAAAAACACATTAAATAAATAAAATAAATAAATAAATACACCCATCAGTTACATACATAGTCCTGACCCCACACTAAGATCGAGTCTTGTGTCGAGGGTATCAGAAACTACGAGAAACTTTTCGGTCTCACAAACACCCAGACCCGAAACAAATACCTGTGGATCACACAAATATTTGTTTCGGTGCGGGGCTCGAACCCGCAACCTCTCGTTTCACAGGCGGCGTCTAACCAACTGCGCCACGGAGGCTGTATTAATGAATAACTGACATTTATCCATTTGCTTTTGTGGATATATTTATGTATTGTATCGTTTACTAACCGCATTGTACGTCGTCAGTATAAACGCATACGACGTGTCGTGCGTGGAGAAGGGCCCGGTGTTCCGCGTGCCCATCACCGTGCTGCAGCCGCAGCCGCTGCCCGCCGCCGCCAGCGCGCCCGCCATACACCAGACCAACGAACTCTTCCAGGCTGCTGATATACGCAGGCACTTTCTTATACGTGAGTACTTTCTTACCATCACTGCTGTTGAAGTCAATCAATTAAAATATATCTTACAACCGGCCTGACGCGGCCTCGCCTTCGCCTATTATGTAGGAACAAAATCCATGGCATAGTTTTGGTAATGTGGATGTCCTGATGCGCCTCTGCCTACCCCTTCTGGGATAAAGGCGTGAGTTTATGTACATATGTTCTATTTCACGAAGTACTTTTGGCAACAATATTAATAAAGCGTGTATTTATACGATTGTTTTAGTGTGTGATGTTCATAGTGTTAATGTCATATGTTGTAATCCAATTAACATTGACAATTCACTCACACAGTTCTTTTCAACACTTCTTAGCCATTCTAAAAATATAAAACTGACATGACATGAAACAACTTAAGGCTCAGCTTAGTAAACCTATTAAAAAAATATATAAATATTTGTAGTCTTCTACACTGTAGTCAATATTTTACTTGACAACCCTTTCTCCACAGCACCACCCGACGCAACATGGGGTGTCTTGAAGATCTCGACAGAAGACAAGGAGAAGGTAGGCCGGTTCCTGGTGCACACTATGCAGATCCTACCGCGAAAAAGCTGCAGGAGCCACGAGATGCAGAAGATGGTCAACGTCACTTCAGAGGCGCCTACTGTACTACACTTCCCGTTGGTGGTGAGTGGTTTTTATACTGGCATTGTTAACCAGACTAGTCCTACTTAAGCACATTTTTTATTGCTATGTACGGGGAGACGAGCATGCTATTCGCCTGATGGTAAGCGATACGAGCGCTCATGGACATTAGCAAAACCAAACATTGTGAATCACAAAACATTGCTTGTAATTCATGGTATACCTTAAGGAAAGTGCCTATTATTTGTTAAAGGCTGAAATGTTCTCGCGATTACCCTGACCTCAAAAGTGTTTATCCAGGCCGCCCTTTATTGAGTAGACATAATAATTCCTTGCTCACTATAAAGGGGCATTGGGTTCAATGGGTAGATTACAGGTTGCAGCGACGGTAGGCCTTCCATCACCGAGATTGAGGATAGAGTGAGTGGACTGATTCTCTGTTGTGGACGCCCATATTATATTAAATAGGCGTCTTAATACAATTGGACTTTAGTTGGTGTGCTATTGTAGGATTGGTTAGAGATCCAGCGTTATATTTCATTGCCAGGATCTATTTATCTATTCAGCAATAGGCAGGCCACTACTGAACATAGGCCTCCCCCAAGGATTTCCACATCGACCTGTTGGAAGCGGCCCGCATCCTACGACTTAATGCAACCTCAACTGAACGCTGCCAGGATACCTGAACAACAACGTACGCACAACATTATCCGTTGTTTCGTAACACGATGCACTGTTGCAGGGCGGCGTGACGGTGGAGGTGGTGATCGCGAAGTACTGGGCCAACCTGGGCGACATGGCGGTGCAGTACTCGCTGGAGCTGCACGGGCTGCGGCCGGACTGCGGCGCGGCGCTGCTGCTGCTGGCGGGCGACGGCGTGCGCGGCGTGGCGCTCACGGCGCTGCGCCAGCAGGACGTGCAGCCCTGCGCGCAGCTCAAGTACTCCGAGCCCGTCTACAGGTACCCGGGCACTCCACCACGCCGGCCTAGTGTGGGCTGGCGGACTCCACTTTACTCATTTCATTTTAGTTCGCCTTATGATTATATGAATATTTTATTTATTTTAGGAAAACTTACAACTAGAAATAACAGGTAATAAATACAGAATGTCAATTAAAAGTTTCCACAAATAGAGTCAAATAATAGTACCTAACATCGGCAAAATTACCAGCAATAAAATAATATGTAAACAAAAAAAAAAACCATTCCAGGTAGACTCAACGCACATTACGCACGCCGAAAAACGTCTTACACATAATTCTATTAAGTTTCTTACTGCTAACATTAAAGAGATCAATATTTACGCTCGATGAAACGTCATTATAAGATCTGCAAGCTCTAATTAAGTACGTGTTACTGAGTGTGTTTCAAGAGATATTTGTACTAGCTTTAAAATCTGGGTCTAATTACTTTACCAATGCTAAAAAACATATTTCGTGTTAATATACAAAAAATGTATTTTGCAGACCATCGGAGTCTAAGCTGACGCCGCTGACGTCACGGGACATCATTCCGCCCAGCAGACAGATCTACCAGCTCATCAACACGTATAATTTCCACATAGCGAAGGCCACTGACGTGAGTTCATCATACTAATACTTTTACTGAATAAAAGAAGGTGGTAGAATATGCGAATTCCCCCGGACAACCAAAACCAGGCATAAAGTGTAAAACCCACTATATTTATTTATTTAAATCTTTATTGTACACAGTAAAATATAATACAGGAACAGAAAAAAAAACAGTATAAATGGCGGTCTTATCGCATAAATCAATGTCTTACAGACAACCATGGGATGGATTTAAAAGACGGAGAAAGAGAAACAGAGGGAGTTTAAAAAAAAGAAATTAAATAAATAAACCCACTACAGTGTTTCTTGGAAATGTTTTGCTTTCCGAAACCGAACAGGCTGCAAAAATTAAGTGACCTGCATGCTTGAATCTGGCCTAAAAATCAATACCAATTGGTCCATCGGTTTTATAGTAAATAGTTGCTACAAATAAAAATTACTGTTAGCGTCTGTGACCGATGATATTGTCTGTCCTTTTTTTTCTTTTTCTTTTTTCTCTTTATAAATAGACAAAATCAATGGATATCCAAAAGTTATGATGATGAACAAAAAGTAAATTCTAAATATTGAAAGTCTCACTTAACATATTATATTATACTTTTTCAGGTGTCGCCAATAGTGTCGATGCTGTGTGACATGCTGTACGAGTCGGAGTTCGAGTCCCAGATGTGGATGTTGTATAATAGCTGTAAACAGCTCATGGCTGTTGGTGATGCTTATCCGTCCAAAGTAAGCAAGCTATATTTACTTTTTGAAGTTCTATTGGTATTTTTCAGCGAGTTTTTTGAAGAAAAGATTTATTAAAATAACTACGCATACTAAGAGATAATTTTAAAAACTATATAAAGCTTTTTTTAATTTTTATTTTCAGTATTCAGTTAAGTTGGAGAAAGGTGACTACGTGTTGCGGCTGAACGTTCGACACGACAACCGCGCGTTGCTGGAGAAGTTGCAGGAGCTGCCTGTTGTGATACAGCAACGGTTACAGCAACCCATTACATTAGACGCGTACTGTTCTAGATCACAGGTATGTCAAATAAAACACTATATTATACTTACTACTATTTGAATGGTCCAATTTAATATTATTTTTTAGTTTCATGAGCTTTGCAAGAAATAATAGCAAATCTTTTTTCCGTCACGGGTTAAAAATGACCTATCAAGCTTGATTTATTGATTTTATCGATATTTACCGTTGGAAGAAATGAGGAGGAAAAAGGAATTATGTATTGTATATTGGTAATCTTAAAAAAGAAAAAAAGAGAGAGCAACATTTTTACTTGGATTTATTGTGAGACAGTTTCACTTGATTTAATTTTTTTATCATATGTATTGTTGTTTCTACCGATTATAAATTGATGTTTACTTATTACTACTTATTTGGCAGGCGCTGGTCGGTGGCAAGAAGTTCAGTTCTGCGACATTACCTAGTGGGAACATATTACCTATTTACTTCACCGCTGTGCCTTCAGATAAGTGAGTTGGATTTTAAATGAAAATTATTAGATTCTTAAGTAAAACAATGCTTCTTTTATACAATACTAAACACAACGCTAGTTGTTGTAGTGCAGTTGGTTGAAAAAGCTGGCGGTTGAGTGGGTGGTTCGATTCCTGTATCAAGGAAAATATTTATTTCAGTTTGAGTATTTTAATACCTAAAAGTCTCTTGTTTTGAATGGCGAGACGAGCATACCATTCGCCTAATGGTAAGCAATACGACCGCCCATGGACAGTAGAAAACCAAACAACACCATGAATTACAAAGCATTGCTTGGCACCATCCTGAGACATAAGATGTTAAGTCTCAATATGTCCAGTCGTTACTCTGGTTACAATGTCCTTTAAACCGGAACACAAAAGTGGCGGGAGAAATAGACATTTCGGTGGTACCTCCCCAGGCGGCCTCTCACATATGAGCGACCACCAGCAGTAGGTGTAGTAGTGTGAGAGTAATGAGTGCGGCGGCGCAGGGTGAGCCGGTCGGCGCTGGCGGTGGGCGGCTCGCTGTGCGGCGCGGTGTCGTGGTGCAAGGAGGAGGCGGCGCGGCGCGCGGCCAGCACGCCGCTCGTGTTCGTGCCGTGCGAGGCGCCGCGCCGCGCGCCGCCCAGGGACAAGCGGCAGGAGGACTACTCCGATGCGCTCGCTGACTTCTCCACCTCCTGGCTGGCTAAATTAGGTACGCACACTGTGTATATAAAACATTAACACTTTTCAAATACTCTGTAGTATATTAACTGTGTAGAATTAAAAAAATAATTTAACATTACTTAAGTAAACTGGTTAATTATTAGCAACAAATATAAACACAATGCATATTTTAATTAAATCTAAACGATTAATGTGAATTTCAGGCTTTCAAAATACGTAACATACGCTTAACGTATAAGTAGTCTACAAATACAATAATACTAAAAAATGTAGCTAAACCTATGTTATTGACAACTTGCAGAAGGTGAGAAGCTAGAGCAGGTGTATGAAGAATTGGTGGAGAAGTTCCCCGGCTACCTCGGCGCGCACGTCGCCTACCTGCAGGCGTTGGACTCGCCTACAGACCCTAAAAAGTATGTTCAATCACATAAAAAAACCTTGACCTAGCCTTATTATATGGGTTATAAATTGTCTTATCTTCATAAAAAATATTCAATTCATTAAAGGATTTTTTAGTCTAAAAATCAGAATAAAAATATAAAATATGTTCACAGACTACCTCATCCAAACGAAGAGCCGGACGTGACGACGGCGTGGTGCGAACAATTAATTGCTATTGCAGACAAGGTCATTAACGCGATAGATCAAGAAAAGCTTTTGGCGTATCTAGGAATGAAGAATGACACAAGGGCTGACGCTAGTAAAATTAAGCAGTGAGTATTTTTTCATAAAAAAGGACATACATAAGCAAGTTATTGACAAGTGATCAATCAATTTGATATTAAGGCATCATATCGCTTGATGAGACTTTGAAGTCTAATGTATCAAAGAGGCGTTGGCATTACCACATGGTAAGAAGTGACTACAACTTTATTTAATAGGAGTCACTGGATGAAAGCTGCTCTCATTAGGTCACTTTTAACAGGTTGCTATGGATATTCATGAGCCTCCTATGCCTAGCAGTGAATTACCTGTAAAAAAACGAGTATTAAGGCTTGATACTTGGTGTACTTAACATGGTATTGCGTTTAAAATCTTATATCTGCCCGGTATTAACTTGCAATAGAATAAATACAAACCGCTATTTTATACAGGGAGCTAGATAGCTGGAGTCGGTTAAAATGACGAATGCTTTTATCGGTTATTAATTCTTAATACAAAGTATACTGACCATACAAAGCTTCCATGATTATATCGCTCAGTATCAATAGAGATCCGCTACTAACCAGTATTCTATCCAAGGATCAAGAGAAGCAGCGCGGGCACCTGGTAGAGGCTTGACTATATCTCAGTAATATGATAACAGAAGTTAGTAATGATCACAATATCCAGGGATCAAGAGAAGCAGCGCGGGCTCCTCGTGGAGGCGCTGGCGCGGCGCGGCACGGCGCTGTGTCGCCTGCACGCGCTGGCGCACGGCGGCGCGGCGCGGGACAAGCTGCAGCTCGCACTGCACAACAACCTCAACGACCTGCTCAAGTACACCGACCTCACCGATACCAAGGTACATACACATACATCGTCGCGCCTGCTGGACATAGGCCTCTCCGAAGGTAGACCACGGAGCCCGGTCTGCTATAGGGGTAGGCAAATCTACACCCAGTAAAACTGTCTCAATTGCTAATCCGATTGGACGCCAACGCCACCTAGTGATAAAAATAAAAATAATATAGCTTTAAAAACTATAATGTGCCCACATGACACTAGGATATGCCTGTGTGTTATATTCCACCAACATACATAAAGTGATGATATGTTATTCCATAACTAACATCCAACCATACATTGCAAACTAGAACTTAATAATGATGGCATTTCATAGAAATAATGGATATGTATTCATTTATGGTGTGCGAAATTTACTAACTTGCAATAAACCAGTATATAAAACTTGCTCATTTGTTGTAGAGAAAGTCTTTGCCTAGAAGTGGTATCACATAATTACTTATGACTTAGACATGAATAAAAAGTATATTACAAAGTGTCTATGGAATTTTAGCCTGAAATATACAATAGTAAAAAATCGAGAAACATTTTACTCGATAAATTAGTCAATCCGCTCGCGTAATAAGCACTCACAAAAAAAACAACACGTGTGTGTCGCAAACATCGTTTTAAGAATATTATGTATGTCAAGTGTAATTATGCAGAGTAATTAAATAACATTTACATGACAGGCGATAAACTACGGTGTTTGGCACTGCGTGACCTTGAAGCAGTGGGGACGCGGCGTGAAGCTGCTCATCAAGATCCTAGAGGAGAGACCTTCCCGTGACGTCGACGAGCGTCTGGCAGAACTCTACGACCAGCTGTCGTGGACGCATCTCGCAAGAGCCACCAGGGCGGCGCTGCCCATCAAATACCCCGCTACGTACAGGCCTTTCTAAATGATTGTGTACAACGCCATCTAGTGACAATGGGTGCAAACTTGTTGTTTTCGGGTAGGGTATACTGTTCTTAAAAAATTACGCTTTAGTGAAAAGTTGATGGTCCATGGTGAAAAGCCTCTATCATACATTATGATTTATTGAATATATTAATTTACGTATTAACATATTGCCAGGAGTTTAGAAGGTTATTGTGATTTTGTTATTCGAGGTTTATTCAAGTTCTATATTTAATTGATTTTTTAAAAGAGTTATGCTAATAAATACAATTTCCTACAAACAAACGGATTTGGATGAGTTTAAGCCCATTTTCAGTAGGTAGTATAATAAAATAATACAGAATGCGTTTGTCAGTTCGCACACGTTGTTGAAAGTTGTCAGATATACTTGTGTTCAATATGTATAGCAAACACACGAATGGTAAGTTCCTGGACAAGAGACAGTTATAGAGACTCCTAGAGAGATATAAAGTCAGTATGAATGAGATGTTTTTTTACCGTGGTAAAATGAGTATTCCTGTATTTGATTGTTATTGAAGTTGATTTTAAGAGATTTGACAATTAATTCAATACAAGACTCAAGTATATGACACACATAGATTGAAGAGTAATAAAAATGTAATTTGCAAGAACTTTCGGGGTTTGTTACAACATACTGCTGTTGTGGGATAAAGATGCGTATTAAGATATGGTGTGAAACATGTGGAAACAAAGAAATTGAAGTCTAGGATACGTCAGATCTTTCGTGTGTTTGCTACACGACATAATTAAAATAGTATTAGATAATATCGCTGTTACGGGAAATAGCTTGTGCATATTATGTCAGTGAAACGGTGCTATTCAGTTGTGTGCTTAAATGTTAATTTTACGGTAAAAAAAAAATAGTCCAATGCTATATGCTTTCGCTTTTTGGAAGATGTTAGGATTTATTTCAATTTTAACATAATTTTTAGTTTCTTCAACATCATATAGAGTGTTTTAATAGTAATACAGAATATTCTCTTGTCTAAAGAAAATAAATAAATGAGTAAGTTACAACATGTTACATTAATATAAAAATTCATTCAGTACATTTTTTACATTATTATTAAAACATTCTGTAATAAAATGTTAAATGCAATTGAAGTATTTTATTCATATCAATCTCAATGAATATGTGAAATAGATTGCAGCGATGTAGTGAAATTAAATTGTTTTAAAATGGAATGTTTTTGATCATATATTGGGTGGTTCGCGAGCAAGATCGCAGTATGGATACATGCAACATTTAGTAGCGTAACAGTTTGCAAAAACCTCATCCAATTGGAATGAGACGGAAGTAGATGGCTGACAATGGCGTAGCAGAAAAGATCGAGTACAAATTAATAATTACATTTATTGTTGATATTACTGAGATCGTGTGACTGTCCGGAAGCTCGCTCGCGAATCTCCTAGAAATCATGGTGTATTGAGTCAATTCTGGTAGATAAATCCATGTTTTAAAGTGTGCCCGATTCAATATTCTGTAAACGTGTGTGATTTTATACTAAAATATTGTTATATGATGGGTGAATGTGTGCCCTGTTACTAGGTGATGCTTCATAGATATTGAATAGTGTTTGCGTGATATATTTAAGGATAGTGCGCTGTGCACAGCCTCCGACTTCGGTCGTAGCTTGTGACGTTATTTTTGTCATTAGTTGGAAGTATAGTCTGATCGGAAACATAATCCCCGCCACAAACAGGTTATATTCAATAGTAAAATGTTATTTAATAGATTATATCTAAATTGTTTGAATTTATAAATGTCGATGATGGTAGGTTTTGATGTCCATAAGATCAAATAAGTATTTATCAGGTTATACTTCTTTCTTAGAAAGCGCATTCGATCGCTTGTTGAAGGCGATTAGCCGATCCTGTGTCATAATAGTCAGAGTTACTTAATTTTGCATTGTTTTGAAGGATTCAATGACAAAAATCGGTGCTGTAGTTAGCCTAATTCTCCTATAACTGTTACAAAGCATTTATTTACTTGCAGTGCAGTACTTAAAACATATTAGAAACAACGATCAATATTTCGCAGCAATACTGCATTTAATTCTTAGAGAATTGGCAGTTAGCTTCCAGTTCCATTGTTTGAGTTCTACAATATCTTCGCTATATTAACTTTTATTTCATGTAAAATATATATTCTATCCCCAACTGTTCCTAGGTCGAATCTAGCGCTTATAGAGAGCCTACTTCTAGATAAAATTAGGTAGTTAAAAATCGCTAAGAACTGAGAAAGTACATTTATTATGTAATAGTGATGTTACGAATTATCGCTTGGCGTTGGCGTTGTGTGGCATTCGTATTAATGGATCATTGGAATTGTTTTATAATTTTGAATTGAATAGTATATTGGATTGTATGGAGTAGCCTTGTGTCCATTGGCTCTCTGAATTGTAGCCTCTATTCGTATCCATTAAAGTTTCAGACAATAATAACAAAAAATAACGTATTTATGTTACCGGAAATGTATGAAATTTAGGAATTGTATACATTTCCTAGGAAATGTATACAATTCCGAAGCTATTTAGGAAATGTATAAAATATTCTTTCAATAATTATTTTATACATACATATCCTAGGAAATGTATACATTTCCTAGGCATTGTATACAATTCCAATATCGTATTAGGAAATGTATAAGAATAATGGTTTCTGTAATAAAATACGTTGTTCAAATGAGAGTAATATTTTTTATCACAGGTAACAATCATAGCGGTAAATTCTATAATACTCGTATCTTCATATTACCTATGTTACTAATTAAAAATAACCCTTCCGGTGTCCAAGAAGCTCATTTCGGGCTCCCTGTCAAGATTCATGTGACATTCTCCATTGTTCTCCAATGGTAGGTAGGTAGGTTAGGTTAGGTTAGGTTAGTTTATGTTAATTAATATCTTAAATACTTACATTTACTTACATTTCCGATTACTATTTAGGAAATGTATAGATTTCCTAGGAAATGTGTCTAATGTAATTTATTTTACACATTTCCGGGCGATTTTAGGAATTACATACATTTCCTAGGAATTGTATACAATGACGGATTACACACATTTCCGTTAACATTTATATAAAACATTCTTATTGTTTTATATGAATACAATTTTTAGTAAAATGTGTAACAGTCGAGCTCTGTTAAAATATTGCCACAAGCTATAATGAGTAATATTAGAGACGTGCCCACTCAATCGACTTTTAAGAGTTTCATTTCATCTTGGGCTTTGCATGTTGGTTATCTTGAGGCTGATGTGCCCATGTTTGACCCAACGTGCTAGTGTTTAAAATTAACATTTTAACTTGTTTGTAGTTGATATGATTGTTGTTGGACTATTCGCAGTTCGTAACATCCCTAGTTGAGGCGAGGCTGCTGTCGATAGCTCGGCACAAGCGAGCTTAGCCGATAAGCGACGTTTTTTTAAACGATTTGTTTATAATGATGACAAATAAATAATACTTGATGAATTGCATTTTCTTTTTTTATATCTGCCACCAACTAAGCAGATTATACAATACGGTCTATGTATATGTACTGTTCTTCACATCTGTCTTCGACAGTTGTATGTCTGCGCCTGATTTCTGAAAATAACATCCCTGATGGCTTCTCCATAAAATATCGTGCATGAGGGCTTTAGCGCCACATTCGGTCACTGTGGCATAACGCCGTGTTCTGATAAGCTGGGATTGTTTGTTTACTATACAACAAAACGCTGGCGCTAGGCCTATGCGGCGCTCTGCCGCGCGCTTAATTATGGGTAAATGGATGCAAGTTTGTATAACGAGTAGAAAATAAAAAAACTAATAAAAGCAACAATTTAATAAATATTACGACAACCTCCCATTCAGCGCATTCGATGCCCGGAGCGAATATTTATTTACACCCATTTATTTAAATGTCAATGTTTATATCCGTATTTATTTTAAGAAAATCGAAATTAATTAAAAAGAATATAAAAAAAACATATGATTCAAAGTTGTGCAGAAATCCGTCAGAAAGATTTTTAATGGAAAATTACTTAAATACTCTAAGCTTTTCTAATATGTAAATACTTAAATACCAAAAAATACTAAACCAAAAGTTGCATACGAAAAAGTTAACACTAATACTGATTAAGTAAATGTTAGAGGAGGTAATTATTGTATAAAATAAAATATGGATTCTAGTATGATACTACATCTATATTGGGAACACAGGCTGAATATAAAAAGCGCCATTTTGTTTAACAGGGAAACAACTATCTACCTGTTTAAATATTATAAAGTCTAAACCCATCGAGATTTTATTCAACAGAATTAAGAATGGTTATAAAAATATTACATGATTTAATAATATGTTTCCAATAGCCTTTGTATTTCAATATTACATAGGCAATTTCCTTTCCACGAAAATAATGGACTAAAAATTAGTTTTACCAGACTCACGGAAATATCTATTTTTTATTTATTAAAAATGAAATAACCATCGGTTGCAGTTGAGGTTGTTGTAATATAATTGAATTATATTAAAATTATTTATTTATTTGTTAAAGCAATAGTTAAAAGTTGGGTCTAGTTTAATCTTGTTGTATTTTGATCGCAATTATTATTAAGCGGAGGGTAGTTTGTCGTCATTTCCCGTTTTAATTCTAAGTTTCGTGCACGCTTCCGACCTCGTGGTGAACCGCGCTCGTTTCCCCGCAAAATTTGGTACCGGCCAAGTAGAATAAATCCATAGGTTTTGATAGTAGATCAAAGATATATCTTGTCTGTAAATTAGTGTATAAAACTGGTGCAAGTGATAAGTGCGGGTGAGTGGATTAAAATTCGTTGTGCTTTGTGAATTGCGGCTAAGCTTTCTGGTCGTAAAGTATATTTATCCCAGTTTTATTCCTCTAGTTCATAGTTGAAGTGAACATTTTAGCCCAGAATACTAAATTTTAGTTTATTTAAATCCTACTCCTAATGATTTTATCATTTGAATAATTTACTTAGTTGCGGGTTAAAGGTAGATAGGTAAATAATTTCCCAGGCTACAATAATTAGCTTCAGTGCTCGGTGTTGTTACATTCGTGATTAGGTGTGAGAGTGGCATAGTGCGTATAGTGTAAGAATGATGTGTAATGTGTATTGGTCCAATAGACCATCGGCTTCGATGGCGACCATACAGCTTCGGAAGTGGAATTACGGTAAGTTGACTTCATTCTATCATTGACATAAATATATGAATCAATGGATCAATGGATAGGGCGAAGAGCGCGTAAAGTGTTCCGACCATAGATTCCGACGTAAGTGGTGCCCGCAGTCCGCAGAGCTCCAGTGTATCTTCACGTGGAGCGTTACGATTTTGAAAACGCTTGTTTTTATTTTGACGGAAAGTTTAGTGAATTTTTTTTGTTTTTATATAGGTAGTTAGCCTGAATTTTTTTTTCGCTCGAACATAAAACACCACTACCTAATTTTTCGCTGGAGACGGTCGCTCGCACGCGCACCTAGCAAGGCATCACTCGCTTGTCTCATGTTTCCTTGTACATTAGTAAGCCATTGCTGATTGCATTTATAAACGGACGACTATGGGCTCTACAAGTCGATGAAACTTTGGAATGGTTGCGTGGTAGTAGCGTGAACGCAAACTAGGGGCGCCGGCTACACGAGCCCTGAGAGTTGCAAACTTGCATTGAACGCATCAGTTTTTAACTTATCGAGACCGGATGGCAAATTGTATCGACCGCTTTATGGGACGATTTCTCTCTCCGTTGGATATTATAAATTATGCTGCATTGCATTCACCATCAAATTGATTTTTGATGTTGAATGCCATTTTGTCGTGCCAGTACAAAAAATGTAATTAATTTATATCAAACCTTGGCGCTTATATTTCCTTTTACAAAAGCTCTCATGCGAATGAATACTCGAATTCGCGCGTAACATTAGCTGTTAATATTTATGAGTGGGCTAATGGCCACGTACGTAATGTTAGCCATAATAGCGTAATGGATGTACGCGGGAATACTACATAGTTCGTGTTATTTGCTCTAACTCATTTGGACTCGGACTGCCTAATAAAGATTATTAACTGTCGTTAGTTCCAGCTTTTGTTCCAGTTTTAATGTCTGTTGGTAATACTTTAGTCTTCGTATCATGCCGGATAGCGACCATCATACACAAAGCAAAATGATGGTAGCGAATAAAGCAAATATAATGTGGATAAAAACTAATAATCACGCCATCTTGATGCGTAAAAATTAAAAATATTTTAGTTGAAAATAATAAATAAATACACCCAACAGTCACATACATAGTCCTGACCCCACATTACGATCAATTAAGTCTGGTGTCGTGGGTATCAGAAGCTACGAGAGACTTTTCGGTCTCGCAAACAAATACTTGTGGGTTTCACAAAAAATTGTCTCTGTGCAGGGATCGAACCCGCGGCCTCTTGTTTTACAGCCGGCGTCTAACCAACTGCGCCACGGAGGCTGTTATAAATAAACGTGTGTTGCCTCGATTTCCAGCTGGCTTCAACAAACTGCAGTAAAAACGCTATTTCACATCACAAATACATGAACAATATGCGGAAGCGTAAAGGCTATACACACTTAAAAAGGTTATTAATGGGAACACTAAGCTTCGGTGTTAAATAGCCCACTTTGCATAGGGAGTGTTCCCAAATCGTCACCGCGTTACCGTGCTAAAACATGCAAATTGCCAATTATGCTAGTTGTGCCAGTGGGGAATTATTCGGGACCCGACGCACCCGGTCACCCCCGTCAGCACCTTGCTACTTATACCAATCTGCGGGTCTTGTTTAGTAATGTCTGAATCAATGGAAGTTAGTGGTCTTTGATTAGATTTTTTCGTTTTAATTTGCCACGAACAAACATCACCGGTATTGTTTCACGACGGTTTCCACTTTTACAAACATCAATTTATTATTAATAATTTGTAAAACCATCTTCGAATTCATTGACGATTGCTAAGTTTTAAATGCAAGTAATTTATACGTAGAATAATTGGATTAATTATTATCCCTGTCTACCGTAGGAGTAAGGTGGCATTGTGCCAAGCAAGTAGAACTCTGACATGCAGGAACGTTTCATATTAAGTTATGTAGGAATTAGTTATAGAAGGTATTATTAAAATTAGCTGTACTGTGCGCGAGACGCCAGCGGCATAGAAATTTGGTCACACCAGGAGCGGTAAGGGATTTTATGTATTCTTCGTTGTGTCTTCCTTTCCCTGCTTTTTATCATTTCACCATCACCGTAATTCGCAGCCCGCAGGAGGTCCATTTTGAAACATAGGCCTCCCCTTAGATTCCCACAATGTCTGCTGCAAACGGATTGCGTTCACCCACATCCTGCTACTTACATTTTATCTTGTATATCATTCCTGCCCCGGTGATACAGTTGTACTATGGTACGATTACAACGCTGAGGTCTCGGGCTTGAATCCCGGTTCGGGCTAATTTATATTGGAATTTTATATGAATTATCAGCCCAGAGCAATTTGTGCCTGATATGGGGATAGGCTTGCCCCCTATCACATTGTGGGACGTATTACACACAAGGCGAAACGTGGGTGTCATGGTAGAACCTCTGTCTACCCCTTTTGGGAAAAAGGCGTTAGTTTATGTATGTATGTATGTATATCTTTCCATATATTGTGCGATTAAACCCTATATTTTAAAGCTTGAGTAGGTATTGATTCTATGAGCAGGTTCTTTTGAATATTTTAACAAGATAGTGACGATGCTAAAGCACTCGTTCGTTGGTAGGAACTAGGGAGGGTCATAGAAAATATTAATAGTGACAATGAATCCCACTACGTTTTTTTATGGATATATTTTTTTTTCTGTCAGCTTTAAGATAAAGGAACAGTTCTGGATGTAGCAATAATAAGTCTCGCAACCCGCCGTCAGTCAGACCGCAGTCGTACCAGCGCGAAGCGTACCTTGTTATTATTCACGGGGCAAACCGACTTGGGATTTAATTAATTATAAGATTACTGTCAACGTTGCCAGTTCAGATAAGGAAATGCCGCTATGATTATACTGCCGTAAGCTGATATCTGCCACTGTCACAGAACATGCTTGTTGTGACGAGTTGGTGTGGATTTATTTATAGTCTGCTATCGCACTATCGCAGGTGTTTCCAGTTCAGCGGACTTTTTATTACATATACGAGTACATACATAAGGTGTCTTATGTCTGAAGGTAGGTAGAAGGGACACCAGTGCCACTACCAAACAATGAATATTAATTAGAGTTGTTCTGTGACTCGGAAATCTTCACACATCTTTTAAGAATTCTAAAGCATGCTCCACTTAAGATTCCCACGAAAACATTGAACATAACTTATTTACAAAAGCATTCGCAGAATTAAAACAACATTTTCGAAATTAGCGGTGTAATCAAGACTGGCGCGACTCAAGGACGCAATAACTAGATTTGAATTAAAAATGGCGTCGCAGGAACGCGAGGCAGAGATGGGATGTGGGGTAGCCGAAACAGCGCAACACGGCGGAAGAAATATTTTTAATTAATTGTAAGACAGATGCGGTGTTGCGTCGCGGTCGCTGGCAACACTGCGGGGCGTAATCAACGCCTTCGGATGTCCCGAGTAGTAGGCGACGGCGGTGGTTACTTGTTGTAAAGAATTTCATTAACTAGACATACCTCATCTTACGCTCGTATATCCCCGAAGTGGTCGGCAGCGTGCTACCCACAATTAACTTATATCCGTTCATAGACGTGATAGAGGGCGAGTTATTGCCATACCGATCACAAATTCTTATCCTGGGCAAGTCAAATTAGATTTTTCAAATCGAAGTACTCGCATTACCTAGGGTTGAAATCCAAGACTTCCGGTTCACAACCAATGCCTACTGAGCGCTACTAGGCTGATAAGGCAAAGTTAACTTTTTTAAACGGCTGAAATTTATTAGATAAGTAAAAATGTTACAATAAACAATGTGTTGCTATTTTCTATTTGCCTGCTCTCTTAACTTGCGGTAAATGTCTAAATGGGAGCAGCGTAGCGCCTAGCGTCTCTGCAGTCAGATGGCCAGTCTAAAATTTAATTAAGTCATTTAATTAATTCCCACATGCGCTGCTGACCCGTGCCTTTTTCTTTACCCCCTTTGTGTATAGCTTAATGATACAGTCTAGGGAAATTGAGAGAAAGTATGATTGTAATGCCTTTTAGATGTTGGAATTTATGAAGGTTAAAGTTTGGCTTTAGTTAAAGGTCTATAAAGCTCATCAAGCTTTTCTTTGTGGTATTCTAAAACTTCTACTCACGGACAAGCTTTTAAGAAGGGATTTACTTCAGGATATGCTCGGCAACTCATAGCACAAAAAAAATCTTATATGTACGCGAAGTTAGGAGGGGACGATCACTTATAGTTTGTGATGTTTTTCTATTAAACATTGTGTTAGAAACTTTGGACTTTAGATCCAAAGCATGAATTTCATTTGCCATCACGACGTAACCTGTTCGTCGATTTTTAAACCTCAATTCTTTTTCTTTCCACTAAGACCTATTGAGTAGCTATCTTTATAAATGTTGACCACTTCACACGACTTTTGAATTTCATATTTTCTAACCTACATTTATGTTATGATAGAACATTTTTGGTTCCCTATTACAACTAATGTTCTTCGCCCAGCGTCCCAAAGCAAGCTTTCTAAAATTGCGGTATAAAATTGAGAGGTAAAATTTGAGGCGCATAATTTGTGCGAGCTTATCTGAAGTTGAAATGGAGTTCCCCTGGTGGATTCCGCGGGAGTACAAAGGAATGATTCGTTTACGTGCGTTGCACATTTTGTGATGTGTCCGCGGTACTAGGGAAACTCGAATAAAAAAAGGTGGCTTGTGGGTATACAAGAGTTTAGTTAGTTGCATAGATAACATTATATAATTAATCCATGAGGTCAAATATGGGGACAATACACGAAATAAGTTTTATGGGAAAGGAGTTCTCACATTCATTCCCCTTTTATTTCTTTCATCCTTTTAGACACCTCTAAAAATAAGTATTTAAAGACTATTTCATTGATTCATTCGTCCCATTTTTATCGTCCGAGTTATCAAACGCATTGAACTTACTAACACACGTAACTTGTAAGCACCCAAGCAGCACTTTAACTTCTTAAGGGCATATTAGACTACTAAACTGCGAATTTTGAGCTATGCAAAATGTCAAAGGCTGTGAGTTGTAACGTATTTAGCTTTTGAATCTAGTCGACTCATAGACATTGCCGATAAGAAAATATATAACAAATAATATGTGAGTTTGTGGCCAAACAACAGTGGTAGTGGATTTATACAAGGATTCTTTATAGTATCTAATCGAGAGATGAATTTATAATATGTTCCGTCACAAATACGTTTAAAGCCCTAAGGACTCGGATCTTAATTAAGTTGCAACCGTATTATATCACGAAGAAGTAAAGTTTGTGATAATGTACGGATTCACTGCATCTATTTGAAAATATCTTTCCTATAGTTACTTTGGCCTTTTAAAAAAATTGATATTGTACTTGAATTCCGTTTGTTGATCACATCTTTGATTTATATTATTATTATATCGTGAAAACCTGACATCGGCTATTAGTTTTAAAATTGTCGCCAATTTTTTTGTATTTCAACTGTTGATTTTGCAATAAACAGGTGTAGAATATAATATTTTACCATAAAGCTAGGGTATTTAGAGCAGGCAAGAAAAGTAAATGAATTGTAGAAGCTGGGCCGGATTGGTAGTTAAATCAATAATGTGAGTAAGGCGGAAGTAATCTCCTTCGTCGATTGAGTAAGTTTTGAAAGATCGATAAAATGTTATCGATGTTACGATTAGAGTCAAGATAATATAGAAATAATGGTAATTTTTGGATGAGGCCTATGATAAAGAGTGGATTTATTGTAGCTGGGGTCTGAAAATAATAAGGATGAAGCGAAGATAAAAAAATCAATCAAAAACAAAATACTTTCGTGAAATGGCCTACGGGATCAGTCGTGCTTGTAGTGTAGTCCGTAAACAAAAATGATATTTTCTAACTTTCAAATTTTCTAATCGTGGACAATGAAAAATAACGGTACAAATATTATAGGTATGTCCCATGCTACGCCTTCGCTAAAAACTTTATGACAAGGCAGAAATAAATGTTTATCTCTAGGACCTAAGAGACTTGAAACTTTATGTACTAAATCCAAAAACACAATAACACAAGTTACCTGTTACTTGGCAACTTTTCGGCACTCTCTTCATAAAACTAAACGCTACAAGCGTGCACTTTACAACTAGTGAGGGAGGCACGAGGTCCCGAGGTCCCAAATCCATCGTCAATAACTCGCTGTATGAAGTTAGGTATCTCGCAGAGCAAGTTCGCCGGAGTAAACTGATCTCTGAGATGCACGTCGGCCGCCACTGCGCCGGTAAATATTTTCATAACTTTACTAACTTGCGTAATACTGAGTAGCTGCACTTTAAACGTTCCAGAATTCGTATCAACTTTCTGTTTAGCTGATCCTTATTGTGATTAAGAAGAGAAAAGTACCTAATTTGCTACGAAAATGCTATGTACGAATATTAATAAACATATTTTTTAAAATGTGTATCTTTTAGCTTACCTTTATATGTATTTGTCGATTTGCTTAAAACTGGTTTCCTATACGAATGAAAACTCGGCTTGAATTGTCTGATAAAATATTTAAATATAACTGGGTTGAAACATTTCTGTCTAACAGGGGCCAGTAAACCTCGCTGGTCTACTTCAATTGAAATGTTCGTTCATTATATCTTTCTTTATTTCTTTTATAATCGTTAATTAAGCGTTTATGTTATTATCATTACCCAATTAAAAGAAACCAAGCCTTCGTACTCGATAGTTCGCACCCGTAGAACTACGCTATCGCTCATCTAATATTATTTGTAGATACAAAATAAAACTTCAAAAGAAATATTATGCCCCGACATTTCCACTTTATTCCAGAGCATATGTACTTACAAAGGAGTTGTTAAACTAGTTCACATTCGGTTCTTGCAGCGCGGAATAGCGTAAGTTTCAAAAGGATGAGCAACTTTTCTAAACGCAAATTACATATTCTCGTTATGAAATTTAAGACTACTCTGCGGCTGAGTTGCGTCGCGAATGCAGCTGTGTCGTGGCAGCTAGGACAGGGTGGAATTCAGTGACGGTTTTGGGGGCATACACTCTGATAAAAATGTAGAATATTGGAATTAGTTGAATGTTGAAATTCTTTTTTCTCACTGGATAATTGTTTATGTGAAGTTTGATATGATACATAGTGGGAACCATTTTATCTACCAATCTACACCGCTTGGTGCAATAAAAGTCCTTTTCTAAACACTGAAACCGGACCTGCTCCGTCGTGACACTGTAAGCTGCGTTCCACAATGCAATTTATTGCTGTGCACTGTCGTCCCAGGACGGCATGTTATGATATTTTAATTCCTTTGCGAATGTTCTTTTGTTTTGTCTGTTTTAAACTTTAAATTAACTGTCATGTTGATTACACGGTGAGACAAAATGGTGAGATTTGAAATAGACTTAAGTGATATGCAACAGGTTTATGTCCTGGATTATTGAGAGCGAAAGGACTGACGAAGTTCGCATTAATTATGGCGACTTGAAACAGTTATGCCGGTGTATAAAAAAATATACATACAAACGCTCACGCCTTTATCCCAGAAAGGGTAGGCAGAGGCGCCACCAGGACACCCACATTCCGCCTTGTATGTTCCGTCCCATGATGTGATAGGGGGCGAGCCTATCGCCATATCGGGCACATATTCCTGACTCCGGGTTGATAATGAATAGAAAAACCCAATATCACTTTGCCCGACCCGGGATTCGAACCCGAGACCTCACCTTTGTAGTCGTACCGTAGTACAGCTACGCCACCGAGGCATTCGTAACAAAATATTCTAACACCTATTTATATTTAATTCCTACGTTATCTTTACCATAAACATTTCTTCTAGTAGTTATCAGATTCCTCTCAAATAAACACGTAGAACGAAACCCGCGGTGGCAACAGCTAATAATGACTATTACCATTATTTTTCCGCCAAAATCCGGCGATTAAGGACATCCAATCCTAATGATCACTCCAATGGCAGCCCGTGAATAAGGAATGGTCATAAAACCGATACAAATTAATTGGGACCTACTCTGCGGACAACGGCTCTCAACCTTGTTAAAACAAGTAAAAGGGCCAAAGGCAAGGGAGAAAAAAGGCGATTAAATAATCCGAAATTATGGGATTTAACATAGTGTTGTTATTGTAACTACATATAAGAGGTAGTGAGAGTAATAAGTCTTTTGTTTTTTCGCAGATCGGTGAATCGGCCAACAGGTTACCAGGTTAGTGGAGATTACCATATTTGCTTATAAATATGTTTAGAGCTTAGATAACTGTACATAACCTCTTAAGGTTATTTTTGGAGCTTTTTTAAACGTCACATTTTACGCCGTGGTAATTTCGATAATTTTTATTACTATCGGTATATAGTATGTCAATACACTGGTAGCGACCGCGCATTCCGGCTATAGTTAAAATCGGCAATAGTTTTACTGCATACAATATTTATAGGATATCTGCATTAATTGAAAGAGCCTATTTAGTATGTAAGTGCAGCTACTCAATTTTACGCAATTTAGTAAAGTTATGAAAATATTTACCGGCGCAGTGGCACCCGACGTGCATCTGAAAGATCAGCTTGCTCCAGCGAACTTGCTCTGCGAGATACCGAACTTCACACAGCGAGTTATCGACGATGGATTTGGGACCTCGGGACCTCGTGCGTCCCCCACTAGTTATAAAGTGCACGCTTGTAGCGTTTAGTGAGGAAAGTGCTGACAAGTTGCCAAGTAACAGGTAACTTACGTTAGTGAGTTTTTAGTTTTACTGGACGAAGTTTCGAGTCTCTTGGGCCTTAAAGATAAGCTGGTTAAAGTTTTCTTGCGTGGAAATATTTCAAGAAACAACGCAATTGGATACGAATTTGCTGGAACCCATTTCCTGCATAATAAGACCTGTCGTACTTTTGCTATCAACAAAATGGCTGGTTAATTATAGAGATAAATTGATTACAGCTTTTGGCCGGTTATGAAATGGGGCATTATGTTTTGCTCACAATGAATATTATATATTTTTCTTTCCTACCTGCACCTTAATTATTACCTGTCGCAAAGACATGATCTCCTTATAACTCTTTTATTTCCTCATATGTTTTCATCTATTTTACATACTATTAAAACCGATACGTTCACCACTGAATTAACTCGCTCCCCAAAGTTTGAGCACCGCTGCAACGCGAGGAGTTCGTTACAACATTATCGGACACTCGCCGAGGGAATAATGTTTATACTTTATTACGCTCGGATTACAAGGAGGGCCGTTTTCTTATAATAATGGCCTATAATAATTACAATGTACTTATTTATTACACGGCTCTCGCCAGTGATTAATAGATCGCCATATTGCCCTGGACGGTTATTGCCCCTTATTTTTTTATGACCTTTGGTTGGAATGATGAAATATCATACATAGGATATACACTAACATTAGGTTTAGCGTGAGGAGAAAGACACGCTTTTGGGCGTCCTATTATTACTATTTTTTCCAAGAATTTTAGGTTAGAATAACAGTATTATTGATAAGCCCATTTTGTTTTACACAAACTTATTTTATTAAGACTATAGTGGAATCTAATGCCTACTGTATGCACTTTCTAGAACCATTTATATTTATTCTATGACATGACTACTGAACTCTACTAAATTCAAAATTTATAACCTTAAATGTTTTAATGCAAGTCAACGTTCACACGCAAAACATTCGTATCCAGCTAAATGTAATTCCGCTAAGAATGTTAAAGTTGAACTAAAATTTTCGTGAAATTCGAAAGCAATTTATGCAATAACTTTAAGGAAACACAATAAATTGGCGACTTATGCAACCGATTTGTTACACAACACAACCTAACTTTTATGACAAATAAAATTATCACAATTTTCAAGTTCAACAACAGTATTAAATTCTGTTTAGCAGTTAATTAGTAAGTTTTCCAATGACAACACTTTCATTTGTTAGCACTGATATTTAACACAAACCTTTGAAGTGAGAATAAGACGCCGGGTTTTCATTGTGACAAGATCGCTCGGTCAGCACAGAGTAAAAGGAAAAAAAACCGACGTAAAAAAAGTAAAAAATTAAAATTAAAATTGCCTGAATCTATAAAATTGTGCATCGAAAAAATTCTATAAGGTGTGTGGATTTACAAAAATGCAGTATACATCAATATTGGTATGGTTAACGCTAGTATGTGTGGCTGTCTGTGACGCAGCTGATGGAGAAATAGAATCCAGAGGAAAGAAGAAAAAAATTGCATTATTCGGTAAGTTTTTAATATATTTCAAAGTTGCGTCTCGCTTTATAAAATCTGGGCAAATGCAAGTAGTTTCACAGACGCTGGATCCTTTATTTGATACTATAATATTTCATATTATGTTTAAAGTTGGGAATCCTTTATTACATTTGGTCAAAGCGGCACTAATACACGGCAAGTTTTATATTTCTGTAAAGCAGGAAATACTTGAATTTAATATATTGTTAGAATAAGCCATTCTTGAGATATTTAAGGGTTATAATATTTATAACTGAGGTATTTTTGAATGCACATTTTTAATATTTCACATACTTATTCAACTATTTATAGCGTTAGTAAGTTAGCCCATGTGCCTCACGAATTATGTTAAGATTCTACGTAAGCCTTTGTAAAGATAGAGATCATCCCAGGAGTGTTTATTAAGTCCGAATATGAAAATGTTTGAAGTTAAGATGCCAATAGTTTTAGATGGAAGAAGCAATAACCGTTTTTCGTTGCGTATCGGTAGAAAAAGTCCTGAAATAGTTCTCACCCAGGTGTTGATAATATTTCTTTTTTAAATGATAAATTTCCTAGCATTACTATTTAATTCAGTAAACAACAACCGCAGCGCCAGCGAACCAATTTCACTTTAGATTGCAATTACCTATCGAAGAAAGCAATACGTGAAATAAGGATAGAAAATAATGATGTAGGGTTCGAATGAAATGTAAAATAAAAAATATCTAGTAGTAATGGAAGGAATTGGAACAGTGGCGACAATTTAAAAGCCATTATCGGATACAGCCCCGTATTCGGAATTGCGCGTCGCCCGTCGTTCTCGTCTCGGCTGCATTAATAATATGCATTCTTTTCTATTTTCCTGAGTATTTCACGGTTTGATTATGAATGGAAATGTACTTGATGGTTTTAATACGGATTGTTTTATTGCAAGTATTTTGCGCGCTGCTCTTTGTTTTGCTCGTTTCGAAATGGGAGTAGATATACATGTCACAAGGCTGCTCTATTGTTCGTGTTGTAATTGTAATTTTTATAATTTTTGAGATGGCCATGCCCTCAAGCATTTTCATTCAACGTATTTGAATGTAACTTAATTAACGTAACTTCTGTTGAGTCAGTAACCTAGACTCTAAGTTAATGCTACTCATTCCAAATTCATACCCATTTTCTGAGTCATGTTGCGGGTATCAACTTAGTAACATCGTAGTTGTATTATAATGTCAATGCATAACATATTTTTTCGACTTCGACTATTCTAGTAAGAAAATAATTAATAGAAATCCACGAAAATAATATTTAATCATATTTCATAATCTTTTTGTTTAATAGGAGTATTTCTATTTCAATTTTCCAGTGTTCTTCGCCGACTTGGTCCTCAAGAAGATCTTCATCTTGAAGCTGGTGTACGCGTTCATCTTCTGGATAGTCCTGCACAAGGCTGGCTACTTCCTCACCTGGTTCGCCACCTACCTGAAGGAGCAGAAGCATGATTATCACCAGTATCACGACTATCACGGCCCTCCTCATCATGACTATGGACACGGTCCCAGTTACGGCTACGGGCCTTATAGGAGGCAGAACCAGAACCAAGCATAGATCCTCCATCCTGTATTTGTTTGAGCAGCACGAATACACCGGGTATATCAAGACCGCGACCGAAAACGAAGCCGGGTGGTAGTTTTAGTGGCTATAGACACAATGCACCAAAAAATTCGCAAAGTAAGCGATAGATTATTTATTATTATTTTTTTAAAATCATAGTTTTTAGGTGGTAAATCCTTAGTTTTTGCGAAAATAGTAATTTAAACCCTTACGTATCATTGCGTCTTTAAAAATAAAAAGGTGTACATCATTATTTTGGAAAAATATGTATTTATCACCCAAATACGACGATAAGTAAAAAAAATACCAAAAAAAATGGCGATATATTTTGCGAAATTTTTAGTTGCATTGTGTCTGAAGTCACTAATACTGCCACCTGGCTTCGTTTTCGGTCGCAGTCTTGATATACCCTGTATAAATGCTGTTTGTAGTGTCATTTTAGCTTGGATTGTTTTGGTGGCTACAGAAAAGCATGTTATGTTATTTATTTGTGGTTTAAGAGACGAAAATGATAACTTGAATTCTTTTAAAATACGGAATCACGGAATATTTAAAGCAAAATGCTATATTTGAGAACTATAGCTTACTGAGTAACAGGACGTGTACAATGCGTCTGCCAGATGATCAAAAAACTGATGCTTCTCATACAAATAATTGTCGATCGATTTAACGACATTACGAACGCCACTGCAATAATCTTGAAAGCACTACAATATTCGTTCTACCAACACCTTATGTTTTTTGTGATATGGGTTGATTATACCGGGTATATCAAGACTGCAACCGAAAACGAAGCCAGGTGGTAGTTTTAGTGGTTCCAAACACGATGCAAATAAAATTTCGCCAAAACAGTGACAGATATTTTTTTAGAATATTTTAAAAATCATCGTGTTTGGGTGGTAAATACCTAGTTTTTGCGAGAATACTCATTTAACCCCTTACCACTGCGTGTTTAAAAATAAAGAGGTGTAAATCTTTATTTTAGGAAAATTATGTATTTCTCACCCAAATACGACGAAAAGTAAAAAATTACAAAAAAAAAGTAGTCGATTTTTCTTTCGAAATTTTTGCTTGCATTGTGTTTGAAGTCACTAATACTACCACCTGGCTTCGTTTTCGGTCGCGGTCTTGATATACCCTGTATGTTACATATTTAATAAATGTGTTTGAGAGTCATATAGGATAAGTAATAGTTAAGTTATTTATTTCTTATTGTAAGATTATACAAAACATTGCTATTTATTTGTCTATTTATTAAAGTTTTGTAAATAGTAAAGGAATGAGTTTTATTCTAAGGTGACCGGTTGTCTGTGAATATAAACCACTATTAAACTCTATTTATAAGTCACGAACATAATGAGCGGTACTTAGATTTGTGTATTTTTATGAACTGTTTAAAAATACATGTTAAAAAAGGAAACTTTCTACGCTGATAATCACTTGGGTATGTTTTTGCAAAGGTCGTTAACACTCAATGTTATCGGTACCTGCGTGTAAAGTTAATCTCTTTACTAAGGTCGCAATAATGAGTCCTAAGTTTTGATCGTTTCATCCTCTAACCATGAGTATTCACTATTTAGCAACTCATCCCATTCCAGAACCTCACAGTCGAAATATTACCCGACCATTACCGAGCATTTCCCAACAAAACGTTAACAATTTCCATTACTTAAATAAATAAACATGGACGGTTTTAAAGGCCGATATCGCCACCATATTTTCAGTTTCATTTTGACATAATTACATTGCGTAAATGCAAATGAGCCCTTATCAAGGAGTTGGCAAAAATCTGCCATTGGATTTTAAACATCGCGCGCGCTCCAGGCGCCGTTATATACTTGACGCAGCTGAAAACATATTGGAAAGTGCATTAAATTTTTACATTTACTTTCAAATTTATTTTTCAATGGTACTGCATTTTACCACGTCAAAAGCACGTGGAATAGCTTTGAAGTTTATTGTTGTTCTTGTATTGCATTTTGCTGCCCAGTAAAATGGAATTAACGTGCTTTTGTTTGTTATTTTAATGAGTTAGGTAATAACATTTGTTTGAGCATATTTATTTAAATGGATGTAAATCAATTAGACCTTTACTTATCATGCCTTCTCTTCTTTAAGTACAAGAGACAATTTCATGTTTAACTATTATAAGAGTATTGTTCTAAGATTTTAGAAGTAAACCATAACCACTCTCATGCCAGATAGATTTCGGTTAGTTACCATCAGGTCGCTGCGCTCTTTAATCTATTTTTACTCTGCTCTCTCTTATAATTATCCCTAATTATATCCATCATTATAAATAAATGCTGTAAAAATAAACCTAAAACAATATAACTCCGGTGTAGACTCGGCTTAGCAGCATCTCATCAGAACCTGATTACTGAAAGCAAACGCTGTCGCGGACGAAAATTGTCTGCAGAGCTCGGATCTGTTGCAGCCAGGCTGTTTGCTATCTGATGCTGGATTTTAATGTTGGATTTAAGCTGTCTGACACTGTTAAATGCTGGTAAATTTGTACAGCAAGCACGAATAACTATTCCGGTATTCCTGAGCCTTGTAAGGCGACCTGCATCCTCTTGCCGAAATGCCCCACATACATACCTCGGATCGAATGGCTACGATTGTTTCATGATGCGCAACAATCTCGGTTGGATAAATGTTACGTCTATTTTAATAAATAAACTAGGAATTTCGTCTATATTGTGTAGCCATTTTAATTAAAATACATGTTATCCTAGTATTTCATCATATTGCACTACAGAAATTTACTGCTGAAGACTAGCCTTTTCTACTGACCTTCTATGGTCTATTCGATATTTATCAGGTCATCTCTCCACCTTTATAGGAATATGTTCGCTATTTCTTTTCCGTTTTTCCTACTTGTGAAGACAATTTCGCTCAGCTAGAAGAGGCCTATATGAGAATATCATTTGAGGAATAAACTGATAGTTGCTTTATTTATTTTTTAGGTTCAATGTAATATTGTTTCATATGAGAAAAAAATATTGAACGTTAATAGCTTCACAGGCTAAATCAGTATTTTAAAAGCAGTCAGTATAGTACTCCTTCGATCAAGTTAGTCCATTAGTAGGTAGTCTGAACCGGCTAAAGTGAGATTATATCACTTAGAAAATACTTACATTTCATCCTACCCTGGAAACTATCCATTCCCGATCAGTACCGTTTCCAGCGTTCTTTTTTACCTGTATTTCTTGAGCGCTCTGACCTGTCCTTCCTTAAGCGAGGCTTAAAGAGAGTACTCTCCTTACTGTAAGCAGTGACCTGGTTGTGCTAGACTTCTGGCACTACGAAGATCCATGAGCGGCGGTGACCGCTTACCATCAGGCGGGCTGCATATCCTTCTGCCTGCGAAACCAATAGAATTTAAATATCTGCACTGTAGTTTCTAATTTACAGATAGTCACAGCCGATTTCGCATATAGTATCATAGATATCAGCTCAAAATGATTGCCATTAATTAATATTCAGCTGAATAGTCAATACACAGATATTGTTGGCAATTCAACTAGATGCCAAATGGAAATGGTTTGACAGCGGACTGGCCGTAACTGGCATTAAATCTTATTTGCGAGTACCTGCGGTGTCCGTGTTAATTTATGAAGTGACGCGTTCAACGCTCATCGATAGTAATAACTATAATTCCGTACTGAAATTGCTGGTTTCGCTGTTTCCAGTGGGATGGATTTGGGCTCCAATGTGTGGGTTGAACCCTAGTAATTTAATTTATATTAGTAATTTGATTGTAGGTTACGTTGATCGGGATTAAAGGCTGTTAGATATGGCAGGAAATAATTTATAGAATAACAATCATGTTTTTTTTCTATTTATTGGGACATAAAACAATTATACATTATATTTATACTATAGTTAAAATTATCGTAATCTAATCTTACTTAATGTATAACCAACACAAATGTCCACGTAATTAATATAATAAAAGAGTACATAAACAAAAACACGCGCATCAGAAAAAGGAAAAACATTATACAGTATTGGGTATTACAAAAAGAGTTAGTCGCTGGAATTATCTAAAGATTGTAGTTTTTTAACAACCATACCTCTTAATTTCGCCTTTGATAGTGCAAAAATATCAAGATCTGTGAAATGCTCATTATACATATTTATGTAAAAGTCTGCGAAGAGGTACACGTTGCTCATGCTCATATTCATGTTATTGTAATTTATAAGCACACAAATCATTTAAAACCATTTCAGAAGACTTAGTTTCTGTTCCCACTAGAATATGTTTTTTATACCACATGGGCTTTCTCGCTACATATCTGATACGTCGGAAATCCGTGAAATAGCAATAAACGCAGTTCGTATTGCCGGTTTATACATTACGAAAACCGAATAAAATGATGACAAACTATTATATTATTCATCCTGTTGTAGTATCGTTCTGCGACCAACCTTATTATATCGAATATAATCGAAATTAACTAACGAGTCTGGGAGACAATTATGCTGAGCAAATGACAATAATTACTTTTACACTTTTTCTGAATAAGCTTGTAACATTTCCGCTTCCTACAGCATTAATTTTGTACTATATGGAACAATTGCTGAAATATCTTTAGCATTAAACTCGCCCTTACAAAATACATTTATAAAAATATAAAATAAATATAAAACCAACAAAACAGAATACATTCATATATTGCAATCAAACTGTACTCACTGCGTAAAATTAAAACTGCGATAATCCGCCTCGCGAAGAGTTCACAATAGCTGGTAATGCGATCGTTTCGCCGCTCGATGTGAAATTGTCATAAATCGACATCCGGCCAGCGATCATGTACGTTTTACGCGGCTCGTAAAATCACGCCTGGGCCATAGATTATACGGAAAAATAATACTTTGATAATGGATTTTCGTAGTAATTAACTTGTATTGAAATTTGCTACTTTATTGCTGTTGTTATTATTTTAATGACATAGCTCTGGCAATTATTTATTTTATTTATTATTTATTTATTTCGATGTTTTGAAAGGGAAAAGGAGGATGGAAGTAGGAAAATTATATTAGGCCGCTGGCTGTTATGGTATTTTCGGATGGATATTAAGCAAACTCATGGCTGTGTGTGAAGGAAAGGCAGAGCCAAAAGTTTCAATATAACAAATATAAAGTTAGTGCTAACACACAGTTACCACCATGCCAGGCACAAATATCAGTTCCGCGATATACATAAGTGTACCGTTTTTTATATTATAGGGGGCAAACAAGCATACGGTTCACCTGATGGTAAGTAATCAGCGCCGCCCATAAACATCTGCAACACTATAGGCCATGGGGATGCTTTGCCGGCCTTTAAGGTGGGAATACGCTCGTTTGTTGCTGGTCGCCAGGTCGTATTTGTCTGGCAATATTGCTGTTGGCAATTGGTTCCACAGATTTGTAGTACGTGGAAGAAAGTGTCGGGAGAAACGTAAAGGCTGTGGTGGGTTTCCAACTTCCAAGGTGATGTGGATATTTGGAGGTTTGCTGCTGTTTCTTTTACTTGAACCTGGGTTTCGAACTAATGTTTTATAATTCCCTGCCCATATACATATGCTACCAAGACACCTTTAAGAAGATAGATGATCAACTTATCGACAATATAGAAATTGTGTTGAGAATTTTACTTCCTTTTTTTTAAATCTTATTTATTTAGGGACTTTTATCCAACTGAGGCATGTCAGTCCCATCGTACCATAAACAATTACAATCATATAAATAATATTTTAATATAAACATATTTGCCAAAGACATCTCCATCCACATTCAACGAGGCAACCTCCAAATCCGCTTGCCCCCTGTTAACATTTCGAACAACGCACCAGCCTCCGGAGTATTTTACTTCCTGATGCAATCCCATTGTAGGCAGAACCTACAAAACCAAAAAATATCTGATCTATATTTGAATATCACATTGGTTTAACTTAACGATGATTGTACATACGTTTAGCGGGGTGCTTAATATGTGTTAGCTATGCACAGGTCCATTACATTATTACACCAAGCGATACTGGATGAACGGATTATGCCGCTACATGTGTTGGCATGGTCATTATTTGCTGAAGGAAATTAATGTTGCTGGTGGATTTAGAGTGATATTTCATTCTGGAACTTTAAATTTTAGGGCAGACTTTTAAATTTCTCGGTGACTGCCTCGGTGGTGAAGTTGTACTACCGTGCGATTACAAAGCTGAGGTCTCGGGTTCGAGTCCCGGGTCGGGCAAAGTGATATTGAGTTTTTCTATTCATTATCAGCCCGAAGTCAGGAATTTGTGCCCGATATGGCGATAGGCTCGCCCCCTATCACATCGTGGGACAGAACATACAAGGCGAAATGTGGATGTCCTGGTGGCGACTTTACCTACCACTTCTGGGATAAAAGCGTGAGTTTATGTATGTATGCACTTTTAAATTTCACTATACCCAGACTTCAATTAAATTTTCTTTGATAACATAAACATTCGGCTGGATGCAGGAATCAACTGTAGTTAGGGCCACGGTACACACAATACAAGTACAATTTCACAGCCTTTTTTTCTTTTTCTGCACCATGAAAGCATTTATGCAAGGTGTGTTCAAAAAGTATCGCGAATTTTGAATTTTCGTGGGTTACGTATACTCGTATAACTACTTCTGTAAGTACTAATTCTTTCTTAGCAACTTTAATCCGTGTATAAAACATCTACAATCGATCTACAATAAATCGCAGACCAAAGAAATTTCCAATAGTTTCGATTATTAAAAACTAAAAGTTGGAAGCTCTGAGTTAAATGAAACGATCGGTAAAGTTTCGTGCGCGACGAATAGGTCCGGAAACATTTTCCAACTCCGACTACGAGTTGAGAGGGAAATATTGTCGTCCATCCCGCACCGATACTATCTTCAAGAATATACGGGTATCGATGGTTCACTTGCTACTTCGTTCTATTTTTGGATTGCTTTTTGTAGAGATAGATCACGGATTGGAAAGTATGAACTTACTTTTATAGGGCATGGATAAGCGAGCTAGTTGATGAAAAGTTGATTTGATCTTCTTAATCGTATACTTTGTTACTGAAGGTCGTGGCCGTCTTGAAAAGCTTTGATAGAGTCAAAGACGAGCGGATAACACACCCCATGACTTCGATTTTTTTCAGTGTAGTGGTAAGAGGAAGTATTCAACGCCTATCAATCTTCGTAATAAAAAATCCGTCTGTTTTATAAGAGGTATGTTCTCCTGTACGAGTTCTTTCAATCGTACGAGCGAAGACGTGGCGCCATTTCTCATAAATATTTGAAACTTTCGGATTCACTCTTGCGGATTCATAAGTATGCAAAGTTGTTGTTTTGTTTTCGAAAACAAAACTGTTTTAACGTCGCTGTCTATTACTAGAAGGTACAAATCTATTTTACTAAGAATTCATCGAAGACTAAGAACCTATTATTTTGCTATAGTCAGCAATGAAACAACAGTAGCTGATAGAGCACGCTCTGCACAGTTTCAAATAAATATACACTCAACGGAGAGTAAAAATCCACACATAATTGCGAATTTTAAGCCTTAAGACCTTTGTGATAAGCAGGCGTCCTTTGCATGGGTTCCCAAATTATCCGACACACAAACTGTGAGTTGTAACAAAAATGGCGTACATTAATCCGGGATGGAGTGCAGCTACATTTAATGCTCCCTACAGCTAACAGCGAGCATAAATTATGCAACCGCTTGCCGGGACTCTGCCGGCTACCGGCCCAAGAGTATTATGTAACTAACAAGCAGTCGCTTCTTGATAATTTTCCTGATATTATAGTTCAATTTTTTTACGTTTGTGGACGTGTTCATCTTGGTTGCACGAAGTACAGACAGATATAAGGTATTAGTACGGACAGATACATATCGACTGCTACTTAAACGCCTCTGTACAGCAGTGGAATTTCTGTCGCTGAGGATGGTGATAATATCGATTGGCGCTTACTTTGACCATCAATTGGAATTAGGATCTAGAACCATCTACGGGAATTAGGATGGTCACAGCGTAAAAAACAAAATAAACATTATTAAATCATTGCAGGCCTGTAAGAAAATATCATTTCGGTAACACCTGTTCCTCGGCAACGCCCGCACCTGTTCCTCGCCGGCATGTTGCCGATGCAATCGCTTTGCTCAGTTGCCCGGCGACCCTCAACAACGTCGTAAAATGTTCCTCATGTCATGAGCGACTGTCATGACGCCATCAGATTTTCGACTTGTAATGAGTGGAGCCGCTGACTAGCCCGTCCACAACAAGTTGCCAACATAGTCCGACGGGTCGGCGACTTTGGTGTGTCGTGCGTTTGAAGCGATGATTTATATACAAGAAACTTTGTTGGCGACAAGTCAGCAGCTCGATATGACATGAGGAACATTTTTATTATGTTGTTGACGTTATGACGAGCAAAGCGCTTGCGTCCCGACATGCCTTCATGTCGATCAAAATATATTAAAGCTGAAAAACTTTTGTAAAGTGGTAAGCAGAGGTGCTACCAGAACAGTCACGTTTCGCCTCGTGATTCCGTCACCCGTATTTAAATGAGATCACAAAAATATCTTCCCTCTCTCTCTTCAGGCCCAGGAGATCCATTGCTGAACATAGACCGCTCTCAAACATTATCTTACCGTATGCATCTTAACTTTTTGACAAATATAAGACTCAAAGATCAATAAATCAGGATTTTACCTCATTTTTCAGATCTTTTTCAGATTGCGCGGTTATTGGAAACCTGTGAAAGTTACAGTAGTTAGTGAACTACTGATTGAGTTGTTTATTTTATTTTATTTCGCTGGCTCACATACAGGGTATATCAAGACTGCGACTGAAAACGAAGCCAGGTGGTAGTATTAGTGAGTTCAGACATAATGCAAGTAAAAATTTCGCAAAAAAAAGCGACATTTTTTTTGGAATTTTTTACTTATCGTCCTATTTGGGTGATAAATACAAAGTTTTCCTAAAAAAATGATGTAAATTGTAAACCTCTTTATTTTTAAACACTCAATGGTACGTAAGAGTTTAAATTATTATTTTCGCAAAAACTAGGTATTTCCCACCCAAAAAATATGATTTTTTAAAAATTCTAAAAAAATAGCTGTCGCTGTTTTGGTGAAATTTTTATTTGCAGCGTGTTTGTAACCACTAAAACTACCACCTGGCTTCGTTTTCGGTCGCGGTCTTGATATACCCGGTATATTATATTATATTCGTTAATCGTTTCTAAACCAAACCTGTATTTTACAGCGGTTTCTGAAATGCTGATCGAATCGTCAGTCGTCAGTTGCTGCTTACCTATTTACAAAACGTGACGGAGGGCTCTCCTTGAGATTTTTGTTCAATTTCAGCTAGTTATTCGCTCATTTAGCTCACTTCGCCCAGTGCGCTCATTGGAATGATATTTTAAATCTTATTTTACAAAGTAACGGAGCGACGACTCAGTTACGATGTTACAGGGCTGTGCAGATAGTATCTAAAAGAATCCTTGGTGGTTAGTTCTGTATTTTTTCTGTATAAATTTAAAAGTAACATTGTCTTGTTGGGTATACTTGAAAATGTATTGACAATTCTACGTATATAAGGATTCTAATTCAATTAAGCGACTAAGATTTTGTTAATTTTAACAATAACTACAGCAACTGAATAGAGAGTTTTTTGTTATATAAGTAAATAAGGGCTACAGCCTACAGTTCTATTTTTCTTTTGATTAAAAATGTGCGTAGAGGTCAGTCAGTAATGCCTTAAAATCCCTGAGAGTCTCCAATGACCTTAAAAGTTTCTTAGAAACATTGACCTTTGAAAGAATTACAGCTCGTATGAATTCGATGAGTACAGCAAAATACTTTTCGTTTGTGAATTAATGAATATCACATATTGGTTCTTTTATCTTTTATTTGTTCTTTTTACAAAAAAAAAAAAAAAACAGTTGCGCCATTCTCAACTAATACCCAAGCGCGTAAAATTTTCACCTTCATGAATATGTTTATGAGCATTTAAAAGCCAAATCTTAAAAATGGTGAAATTTACACAAGAAAGCATTAGTCGAGTTTCAAACGGTCCCAATCAGTCACACGCGTGGAAAATGGAAAGCGTTTTCTGAAAACAATAAGCGTCGCTTTCTTTTAGTGATTTACGGACGGACAAAACAAATATATTCTTATTTATTAGCCGAAACTCGAGACGAACGATCGTTATTGGTACATAGTTTAAAGTTCGCGACAGTTTTTTCCAATATTTTTTTTCTACTTTGAAATTACCTGGAAAATTATTAGTGTATTACTTTAGTTGTTATAACTGGCATTAAAGTAATATAACATAATCGACTTTTCCTACACAGTTTTAAGTTTGCAACAATATTAAAAATCCTTGAAAATTAGATAAGCTGTTTATGCATTATTTTCCGCTATTCGAACTGAAATAAATATATCGTAAATCGCAAACATGTTGAAGAGGATAGCAGTTATCCTGATGTTAGTAGCTTGCTGCTACTGCCTGGAGAGTACTGATGTGGCTAAAGAGGAATTCAGAGCCAAAAAGAGGAGGAACCCTATTAGACTTATAGGTAAGTTAATTTAATCATATAAGCTAGTTAGCCGAGACTTTGTATTGAAACCTTTCTACCTAAATTTCTTATACACTTGTGAAAATATTTAGGTTTAACATTTTACGGCCGGCTCTTTCATAAACAACATTGTTAAGAAAACGCCGATATTTTTTCCTTTTTAATTATTACCCCTCACCAGATTTCTTCGTGTATTACTCTGTCTTTTGACGTTACCTTTTTAGGTTAACCGCTTTCTGTAGCTCCTGTTTGGTACTTTTCATTACTGTAAGCAGAAGCCTCTGTGACGCAGTTGCTTAGAGGCCGGCTACGAAACAAGAGTCCGCGGGTTCGATACCCGCACCGAGACAAATGTTAAGTAATTCTCCAGGTTTCTGATATCCACGATACAAGACTCGTCTTAGTGGGATGGGACTATGTAAGTGACTGTTGGGTGTATTTATTTAACGTTTGAACCTCAGCGCTGATTAGTAATGTAAAACTAAATAATCATGTAGTGTTAAATTGCAATTAATATGATTTATAATTAAAAGGACACATGTAAGTTCTTAAAAGTTTAATAACTTCGTTACATCAAAGCAGTGCGTGACTGTCATAATGTTCCATTAGTTATAAAACGAAATGTCTGGAAGCTGTATACAATTTCAGTTTTGAAATTTAGTCAATAGTTGTGCCCTTTCGCAATTTAATAATGTATTGTATCCTAAATTCCTTAGTTAATTGAATAGTCGGTTGTAGGTCAAAAGGCCACAGGTTTCGTTCACCATTCTGAGCGAATAATATGACAACTAACAACCTGCATGCGTGTTTGCTTCCCCCGTTTCTGCAATCTGGTCCACTTTCGTCTCTAAATCACTATACTCAAGGACTCTAGGGTATATTATCAGTATAGATGTTTTAAAAAAAATATGATTTTGTAGTATACCTACAATATGGCGTTTGTGATAAGTTATAACTCGTAACTGGCGTGTAATTAGAAGTAAAGCGCGCTGCAATCCGCCGCACTCTCATATTTATATAAATTGCTTATTTACATAAACTCACGCCTGTCTACACAGGGATAGGCAGAGTTGCTACACGTGTCTATTTACAATTGCTGAAATTATAATTAGTTCTAAATGATTAATGCCTATTGCCACGTCGAATACAAAGTCCAGTTCAAAAAAAAACATATGAGATTTTTTAAAGAGAAATAGTCGACCAAAGCGTATTACTCAATCAGGACATCAAACCCACGAATTCAGCACCTCGCTGTTCACAGTCCCTGCACATTGCCCCGAAGCCAAAGGGACTTATTTAAATTACTTTACGGTTTAAATTTGGCTAATTGGAATCAATTTAGTTACGGCTTCTTGCTCCCGCGGTCCATTAGCTTTGCCATAATGATTTACTGTTAATTAATCTTTATTCGTGCTTTATCTCTTTATTAATGTATCGGAATTAATACTGTCTGGCAAAATTTATAGACTAATTGGTATAATCTTAGCAGGACGTTAAAACAACAGTACAAATGGGTGGAAAACCTACATACCGTAGCGATTTTAAAAATAATTTCTACGGTATGTAAGTCCGCCAACCCGCACTAGGCCAGCGTGGTGGACTATATGGCCTAACCACTCTCAATCGATTCTCTCGATTGTAGAGTAGGCCCGTGCCCTGAAGTGGGACGTATATGGGCTGATATAGATATAGATAGACAAATGGGTGGTATCACGGTTTCACGGAAATGCAACGTGGAATAACAGTCAGCTTCGCTGTTGCGTTCCGTATGGTCAGTTTGATTGCCGGAGACACAAAAGCTTGTGGTATATTTGTATTCATCCGGGTAGCAATCAACGTGCATGCCTGGATACTAGTTATTGTGACCACAGAAGTTGTCGCATATTGGATTTAGCCTGTGGAATAACTGACGTCGACCTCACGTGCAAAATTGTCGACAAGATAACCATTTATCGTCGATGCATTCACTATTTGAATTGCACTAAACTACCCATCAGTTGCATTGTAGTGATTTTGTCGTACTAATATTCAAAACAGTCCATAATACTCACTCAATTCAGAATCAACAGCTATATCAGATCTTTATAGACTCCAATATTTGCTTATTCCAGCCATGATCCTGCTCTTCGTGATATCGAAAGTAGCAGTAGTCAAAGTGGCCTCGTTCTTCATGTTCATGGCGCTTTTCCAGAAGCTATTCTCATTTGCTGGTTTGATTTTGGGGTATTTTATGAAGAACCAGATCCCAGCAATGCCTCCACAGACTCCGCAGCAAGTGTATGGACCCCCGCAAGAGTACAACACCTTAGGGTACAGCTACGGACCCCCTGATCATGAAGTTTTCAACCAGGATTCAGCTGGTCCGAGTATAGTTGAGTTTGGTAATAAGTTCAATAATTGGTTAAAGCCGTGATGGTTGATATTCATTGGGATTAGAATTGTGAAATTAATTGTATGAATGTGTTAATTTTGAATTTGTAATTTTAGCTTAGTCTAATAAATTATTTATTTATTTTTATGTTCTTTTTATTTCTACCTGTATGAGAGAGTCGTATTTTTGTTATAGCAAATTTAGAGACACGGTTCTGTATACAAGGCTTTATTAAGCTTGCAACGTACACTCTCTACTCAAACAATTATTTTTTTATTATTAACGATAAATTTGTCATAATTAGTAGCAAGTGACTTGCTTATAAAAATATCAGTCTCACAAAAAAATATATGATATGTCATGTTTATAAACATCATGAAAGAAAGTCATGTCACAAGTGGAAGGAAAAATATCCACTTACAACATACCTTATTCCCTTCGATTCAGGTAGTAAACATGAAATGGTTATTATTACTCCGAAGGGACGTGTTAAAGATAAATGGCAGAAGTACGGCGATAAAGGGCCCCACGTAGAACCGTTAACTCTATTTGCTAGTGTCATGTTCAGTATAATAGATTAAAGCTGGGATACATAAGGTTATTTTGCATATGTTGTTCGAGCGGAATAAGGATTTAAAAGGCATGTGTTTATGATATTGGATTTTTCTATTCATTAACAGCCCGAAGTCAGGAATTTGTGCTCGATATGGCGATAGGCTCGCCCCTATCACATCGTGGGACGGAACATACAAGGCGAAATGTGGGTGTCCTGGTGGCGGCTACCCTTTCGGGGATAAAGGCGTAAGTTTATGTATTTAAATGTATGTGTTTTCATGACATAATAATTTAAATAGTACAGTATTTTTTTTTCAATTCTATGAGTCATTGCTTCTTTGTCTGTGGAGTCAGTCATGTTGCTGATGGTGAAATCTTGTTAAGTCTTTAATATTTAATTTAAAATTGTACAAATTATCAGTCTAAGTTAACGTAACTCGTAATAGACGATACAGTATCTCTTAGATGCGTTTCAAACTTCATCTGTGGTCGCTCTTGAGAAAATTAATTAGGCACCCTTCGTAGCGCTTAGACGCCGGCCGTGAAACGAAAGGCTGCGGGTTCGATCCCCGCACCGAGATAAATGTTTGTGTAACCACGGGTATTTTGGTAGAGACCAAAAATTATATCGTAGTTTCTGATACCCACGATACAAGACTCGATCTTAGTGTGTGGTCTGTACCTACAGTGACTGTTGGGTCTATTTATTTATTTCATTAAGTTTATTTAAAACTTGTTATTTCATGGTATTAATATTCATTGTACATAGTCATAATGCAGCATATTTAAACTATACTTAGTTAAAGTAAATGACACCCAACCGCCCACGAGGTGCGCGGCTGGTGAGAGGATAATTGGGTATTCTACCCATTTTCAAAAAGTCTTTTAAGTTGTTCCTAAGATTAAGACAAACTATTTAAAAAAAATATCAAATTTTTATTCGCTCGGCAAGTCCAATAAAAAACCATTTAAAATTTAAATTTTAAATTTATGCGCGCAAATATGTGAAAACGCTAGGCGCCATGTTCCTTTAAAATGATACGTCACTCAACCAATAAACAACCTGTGTTTGTATGAGCTCTTGGACACCGGAGGGGGTATTCTACTTACGGAATGACGTAGAATCGTTATCCATCATGACGGCAGCCGTTTCACATATTTTTAGGACAGATAAAAAAATTGAAATTTTCAAAACGAATTATAAAATTTATTACTTGGAAATAAAAACTGAAATTAACATATACTTATTGCTTAATGCTCTACTATATACATTTATAGTTTTTAGTATTTTTCTTTCTTATAGTAAAATACCCAATTGTAACACAATATGAAAATCAGAAATTCAGTGTGTCCTCTCCTAACCAGTAACGCGATAGTTTTAAACTGTAAAAGTTAAACGTACATTTGCGTGAACATTCCCGGTTCGGGTTCGGAACGTATATAAATATGAGCTTTTAATGGTGTGTCGCGGTTTTGGCGCGGGCGTTCAGCTTTAATTAAAATCTTTTATTTACGCGCGTTATCGGCGGATAGGCGTTTGTTTGTCGGCATTGTGTAGAGAACTGATTGGTCGGTATTCAAATCAGCTTATTTTGTTATTTGGCTTCAAGTGTCGTGTTTAGTATGATTTGAATATTTATAAGTACATATTTACTGGTATTTGTATTTTTGCCCAATAACATCGGTCCATTTCTGGGCATAAATCTCTACGAATATTGTAAATAACATGAAAATGTTACAGATGGTGGAAGTGGACAAAAATATTTCCATCTTTGTCTATTAATATAAGTTTATGATTGATTTCGTAGCAGGTTAAAGACAATTTAGACATTCCCGGAGACTCGCTGAGTTTCAATGCTCAGTGTCATTAAAATGCGTGCCACTGTTGATCCTGGCTTACAGGACTTGCAGTGGCGGGTGTGAGGGCGGGACAGTCTCCTAGACGGACGTGATGGTCAGTGAAGGGAACTACAAATAGTACTCGGCTTGTGCATACCCGGTTTCGACGGACGACAGATCTTGGTGGTTTATTTTCTATTCGGACGTCACAGTTCACTTCACACGAGTCAGGTTCTTAAGAGTCACTCCGTCACGACATTCGATAAAGAAACTAGACAAATAAGAAACATTTATTAAATTTTACGTAAAAAATAAATATGGTTATACACCATTCCCAGCAGAGCATCAGTAAAGCGTAGCTATTAGTATTCATATGTGCTAATGCAGACTATTGTTAATGGATGAGAGGCTCAAATAACTCAAGCAGTGACAAAGGCTTTTTATAAAACAATGCAAACTTAAAAATCTTGGAGCTGCTCATCTTTATTTATGGGGAAAAAGTAAGGAATATTAATTATGAATGCAGGAGTTATAAAAAAATAAATTTCTTTTTATGTACGCGTGATTGTATACATTCACGCCTGTATTACCAAAGAAGTAGGTAGAGGTGTCATTCGTGACCTTTTCGCCAAACATTTACTTATATTTGATAGCCAATCGTTCCGTATAATACTAGGTAAATCATATTGTTTATGGTATAGTTACTTAGAAAATATGGAGTGCCTGACCTGGAATTCGAACCTAAGATAATTTAATTTAGAGATAACTTACTTAAGATAATTTTATTTACGAAAAGATAGAAATTAGCCCATTTCGTGGGCTTTGTATGGGCAATGTGTCTGTCTCTATGGCATGAGACTAAGGCTCAGTTGCACAAACTAACTTTACCCATACCTTTGACTTTGAAAACGTCAACCCCATACATTAGCAATGTCAAATACGTCACTAATGTATGGCGATGACATTGTTAAACTCGAAGTTATGGGCAAAGTTAGTTTGTGCAATTGGCCCTTATTGTGTCATTCCTATCCAACTACGAGTATAAAGTATTAAGTAGGTACATCAATAATATCGAATAAACAGGCAAAGACAGGCAAAGCAAACGTTTTGCAGTAGTTATAAAAGTTGCGAAAATATAATAAATTTTCAAGTGGAAATTAATTAAGTAAATCAAACATCAACTCATTTTTGAGATAGTTAAACAGATAATATTGCTATGTCCTTAGAAATAAAACTAGTTAAGTATATTGGTGGCTTCTTTTATTATTTTTTGTCTCTCTCAACTGTCGTCGCTATTTCAGATGCTCAGTTCTATAAGATATCATTTCTGAACTATATTCAAATAGCGTTGTGTGAGAACGGCACCATATTACTACTTAACGACACTCATTTGAAAATCCGCTACTCTCGTCTTTTTTTTTTATCTGGCACGGCATAGTGGCGGCATTGCACCTGATGGTAAGTGCTAATGCCGTCCAGGTAGAGTATCGAATGGTATCAGACGGTAGTCTACTCTGTATTAACTCATTACAATGACTTAGTGAGCTAGTCAGTAGGAAGCATCTTATAGCTGGATTCAAGCCTTACGATATTAAAGTGGGCAATAATAATTGTCTATTGATAGGTCAGATTAATTAAGATATTCCGATACAAGTAGTTCAATGGTGTTCCGACGGATGTCTTAATATTTCAACTGATTATATATTATTGTGTATTTCAAAATTCTAAACTTATACCCGAGACCGATAGTAATATCATAAGACATAATATCTCTCTGCCACATATACTGTCGATTGCCCAGGCAGAAGATGACTAAATGTTCTCCATTATTAACACGTCCAACCAGGTGGAAACATTGAGCGAGGAGTTTCTATCATTTGAACCACTAGAACTAACTGCCGCTGCAAGAAAGAATACCCGCGATACTATCTGCATTATGTATATTGTAGGGTGACAATATTTATTTATTTATTTATATACACTTTATTGCACACACAAAAAAATACAAATAAAACGAAAATCACATACATAAAAAGTACAATTGGCGGTCTTATCGCTCAAAGACAATGTCTTACAGACAACCATGGGATGGATTTTAGAAAAGGATTAACAGGCATTATATTGTGACCCTACACAATACAATTCTGTAAATAAATTAGCGGGCACTAATTATGTCCTTTTATAGTTGATTGTTTGTCCTTGTACTGTGAAAGACCTTATAAAATACAGAATACGGTCCACTGTTTACTACGTTACAAAAATGAAATATTATAAGAATACGATCCCAAGTTGTCCTGGTGAGAGTTTAGATAACATGATCAGAGAAATTTAGACAATTTCGACACACACCATTGTATCTCTTTTCTTCAACTGGCGTTAGCACTTGGGTTCGGCGAAATTATTATAAAACACTTTTTTGTACAAGAAAACAAGTGAAAAATACGCATACAAAAAACATTTTACCTACTCGTATATGTTCAGTGCAATTGGCGGTCTTATCGCCTTCGGTGATATCTTCCAGACAACCGTGTAATACCGAATTATGTTTATTATACCGGGTATATCAAGACTGCGACCGAAAACGAAGCCAAGTGGTACTTTTAGTGCTTACAGACATAAAGCAACTAAAAATTTGAAAAAAAAAAACCGACAGATTTTCTTTGCAATTTTTTAAATATCATCGTGTTGGGGTGCTAAATACCTAGTTATTGCGAAAATAGTAATTTAAACCTATGCGTACCATGGCGTTTTTAAAAATAAAAAAATGTAAATTATTATTTAAAAAAAAAACGATGTATTTATCACCCAAATACGACGATAAGTACAACATAATAAAAAAAATCGCCAATTTTTTTTGAGAAATTTTAAATTGCGTTGTGTCTGAAGTCACTAATACTACCACCTGGCTTCGTTTTCGGTCGCAGTCTTGATATACCCTGTATATTGCATATGCCTTAAGATTCTACATCCAGGACCCAATTGCCTATATGACGTAAATTTGTACAGCAAGTGATGTGACGTCATAACTGATATCATAAATATTGTTTTCAAAAAAATTATCATCGTCATCAGTACGTTGCGGTCAACTGCTGGACATAGGCCTCTCCCAAGGTAAACCACAGAGCCCGGTCTGCTGCTTTATGCATCCAGTCGCTGCCGGCCCTCTTGTGCATATCCGCCATATGTCATCTGGCCAGAGCGCAACCCACGCTACGTTTTCCAACAAGCTTTATATCGCTTACAATTTTTAAAAGAAAATGTCGTAAATGTAAGGGCTAGTATTCGGAAAACAAAGTTTTTCATTACAAAAAACGTTGTAAATAAAAGCGTCGCGAAGTGTGGTCGCAGTGGGGACTTAGTACAAATGAAGCAATAAATAAGAAGTAGCCCGGTGTAGCGCCCGCTGTAAAGCAATACAAATCTGCTACTTAACTAAAAAACATACGGCGCACTATTATGGACGGTTTTCTAAACGATGGTGTCTAGTCAAGTGATTTTGTTAGCTGTGGTGCAGTTTGTGAAAAGGATAGCTGTGGAATAATTGACAGGAAATAAGTATTTGTTTCAGGTCTAGGTGTCGTAAGACCGAAAATTTTCTAGTTTTTCACTATAAAAATATATTATCTCAATATGTGATCAGGGCTAAGAGTGTGTCCGTTGGCTTTATTTATTTATTCTTATTAACTACTCTTGTAAGAAGTATATTTTTGTGGACACAAGGGTGAAGGGTTAGCGGCACGGTGAATTTATGTATTTTGAAAGATTGCTCTCTGAAGATATTGGTTAGTCCTCAAAAAGATCACGAGTGGAAGCCACATTCCAACAAACGTAGTATCAATCGTTCTGCCTCCAGGGCGACAAACAACCTAAATAATTCATGCTGATCTATTGTAATTAATATAAATAATCTGTTTTAACAATAATTTCAAGAATGTTGTATTCACCTGTAATGATAGTACACAATGTCCAATGTTATATTTGCTTAACTGTATTTTATTACATATGTGTTACTGTCGATGTATCTAAGTGAATAAATAAATAAATAATAGTTGCAAGAAGTCACCAGATGAAGACTACTTCCAACAGGACATTATTGAAATTCTGCGCCTAAACACGAAAATTGTCTTTTTTCTGTTTCTGTGATAACAATATGATGTTAATGGAAATACGTAAACGCAGCGTTTCATTTCAGAATACATTCCCGTATGTTTCTACGGGAAGTGGGTAAACAGGACTAGGTGCATCGTAAGTAGTTAAGCCTCTTTCTCGATACGATAATTAGATATATAGAAAAATCGTCCAGTAATTAGGAATAAGGGGGAATTAGAGAAGATGGCGGTAGTTAGGGACGGTTATTACGGTATCGCTTCTGTAACTGGTGATTAGCCTATATACCGGAGTTCTTTAGAAGGTTGCCTGAAGGTTGTAATGGTCTAGTAATGTAGCCTACACGTGATTATGGAGAACGAATGTGCGGGGTATTTTGAATGACATCACTTGCAATTTGGTTTTTAGATTTTTAGAGACTAATTATTATTTTTTTATCAGATTCTTGTCTGTTCAGTACATACTAATAGAATTAATGCTTACTTCAGATTATATGAAACAACTGTAAATTAGTTTCACACAAAGAATAATTTAAAATCTGCACTAAGCCAGGTCATAAACTTCATTGAAAAACAATTCAACAAAGTATTTTATTAAGCTCCAAACGAAAGCTGGGTGAAGTTTTGAAACTCAAGCGCGAAGGCTTCACTGAGTCGGTTAAGTTAATTCGTAACTTGGCTCGGTTTATGTTAACGCGATACAAAGATTTTGTTATTAAGCTCAACTAACTGATAGACGAAAAGTTTCGGGAATAATTTACCAGCCTGCGCCCAAGTTGTGGAATAAACTTTATTGTATGATAAAAACGGTCAATTTCTGCCACCCAGTCCCGTTAACTTTAATGTTCTGCATCGAGTTTCGCCTGCAGTGATAATTTCAAAGTAAACGGCCCCCCGGCTTTCCTTTCTTAAATATTTAATCACCAACTTTAAGCTGTTTAGCGCGATTACGTTTATTTTTGTTGGGTAAATTAAATACTTTGTTTTGTTTTGATCTGTGAATGATAATAATGGGTTATATTTTAATAATTTGTACAACAGTAATGAGAAAAAATCCAAATACCGGTCGCTTATGAAGGCTTCGAACTTTATCTTAAGTTAATAACGATTTAAAGATCTAGTAAAAGATTATGTTACGAAACAATACAGGATGAAATTGAAAACAGTCGACAAATTGATAGGGGTGATTCAGTATCAGTAATACTTTTATTATAGATCGAAATTTATCAAATCTAAATTGTAACAAAAATATCCTATTTTATCGCTTTGTACCTTACAAACAAAGTCATAGTTTTCAAATAAACTGAAAATACCAGTGCTTCATTAATATTTCTAAACTACTAAAACCTTAACAAATAAATTAAATATTCAAAGTATCATTTCACATCGATCGCGCATAACATGCGACAATAACAACCTAGATCGTAAAAGGTTTGGCAACGCATCGAATGGTCATTCACTAAAATTAGTACTAACTACAAACGCACCGACCGGTCGACCCGATGCGACACAGCGACGTTGCCAGACCGTTTGATCCTGGCCGCCCGCGCCGCGCCTCCCAAGTACCTACACACAGGACTCGCAATGCGCGCGCGCCTTAGAAACAAACAAAAAATCACCAGTCGTGCGAAAACTATCTCGGAAATAGGTCACGGTCGCGCATGCTTCATCGATTTACGCCCGATAACAGTTGTTTTTTGGATTGTGTCGTGTGTACATGTGTGTTTGTTGGATTGTGTCGTGTGTACGTGTGTGTTTGTTGGATTGTGTCGTGTGTACGTGTGTGTTTGTTGTGTATCTAGTATGCCTAGAACGAGGGGAAATAGCCTTGTCCGATTTACCAATCAACAATACCTAGACATGGTTCTTTGGTACGGACAAACACGTAATTTGCGAGAAACGCAACGCATATGGCGGCAAAGATACCCAGAACGAAATCCACCGTCATTAAACAGAATTTTGAGTGCAACTCAAAACCTGCTGGACTTCGGTAGTTTTCATGTGCCAGCGCATGCCCAAGCCAGGGGGAGGGCTCCAGCACATCCGAGACGTATGTATCGGATGATAAAGAGATTTTTCAATGAAAATCCACAGGCGAGCACAAGACAAGCAGCTATTAGGTTTAATGTGAGCCAATATTATGTGTGGAAATTATTAAACGTTTCCGGCATGTATCCGTACCATTTCCAACGGGTACATGACATCGCCTTAGCTGACTACCAACCAAGAACGCAGTTTTGTAACTGGTTATTGCAAAACATAAACTTAAATATTCTGTGGACTGATGAGGCTACATTTACGCGGATCGGACTGTTTAATATACATAATGAACATTGGTGGAGTGTTAGAGGACGCAACCCGCATGTAACCCGTAGAGATTCGTTTCAAGTGCGGTTTAGTGTGAACGTGTGGGCTGGAATGATTAATGACTGTGTCATCGGGCCCTATTTTATTCAGGGCAGGTTAACTGGGAGACGGTACCTGGACATTCTTTCGACAGTAGTGACCGAATTGTTGGAAGATGTGCCAGTGTCATACTTAGCCGGCATGTACTACCAACAGGATGGGGCCCCGGCTCATTACTACAGTGAAGTGCGTGCATACTTAGATCGGGAGTTTGAAAATCGATGGATCGGTCGCGGAGGACCTGTCCCATGGCCGGCACGGTCGCCTGATCTTACCCCACTAGACTTTTATTTGTGGGGAGAAATAAAACGACTTGTTTACGAACGAGAATCCGACACAGTGGAACAATTGAAAGACAAAATTTTAAGTGCATTTGAAGTGGTTAAATCGCAAACGACTGTACTGCGTAAAATAAAAGACAATTTGCGGCGTCGTGCTTTGTTGTGTTTGGAGAACGGCGGTGGACATTTTGAGCATTTGTTAAAATACACGTAGGTTAGTCACCTACTTGCGAAAATTAGTGCAAATGTGAGCCTAATTATTTTCTAAAATTTAATTGCCAATTATTGTAGATATCGTAATTATTTTTTAATTTAAATGTGTATTATTGTAAATATCGTGATTCCAACTTTTTAAATACGCCAAAGATGCGATAGGTCCCTACCTCTTAATACTCGAGTAACTAAATGTTTAATTCTGTATTATTTATCGCATTTTTGTCCGTCCTAAGCCGGTAAAAGTATGAAGGGAAAGTTGGTTTTACAATTTTACCGATTTAGTTTTCCACGTACACGATGTGCGCGCGACGCGGCTAGCACTCACAGCGCGGCCCGCGCCGTCCTTGTCTTTCATTCATTCATAAACAAAATGAAGACGCGAGGAATAATTGTGTTGATACTTTTAATTGCTTTTGAGTTTTCTTAGTTGTCTCAAAACATTACTCAATTGATTTAATAATGTGCCCTAAATATTCTTGGTTATATGTTAGGTTATTCATAAAAGTTTGTCGACTTAATTCGATTTCATCCTGTATATTAATAATATGTAATGTCGCCACCGTTTCGTCTATAGGCCGTCCAATATATGTCCCAATCTCTCCGGGTAGGCCAAATTTTAGACCATCTGCATTAGAAGGAATTTATTCGTACACCCAATATTAATAAACGAATATCATATGATAAATAAATGAAAAATATTATTTTGTTGGCGTATGAAGTAATAAATAATGCAAATTTAATAATTTATAATCTATTTTGTTACTAATTTAATGATATCATACATTTCTTACCGAGACTCACGATTGTCCTTATATTGTGCTATGAATGGCTGAGCGCCGCGCGCTCTACGCGCTTTCTCTCAAAAACGGAAATCGCATAAAAACATTTTGTAAACAAAATTTGTAAGGAATTTAATGCTCTACAATTTTGTAATAAATGCAAATAGTATAAAAATCACAGGAAGCGAGATATTTGCAAAAAACTGATTTTGGGGCCTTTGACCTTTGATATCACGCGACTCGGCGCGGCGCTGAGATTTTGTGAGATTTTTGAGACACTGTTTAGAATACCAAAATGAAGGTTTATACAACTTTACAGCTTATTATCTCTCATTACGAATCGAAACCCTAATTTGACTGGGCTGCACAAACGGATACTTCTGTGCATTAGATAGTTTTCTCGAATTGAAAATGAATTGATGCAATGCATCAGTTGCGACGTCCATGTGGCGAATCTCAAAATGAGTACTTACAATAATAGTGCTATATTATTGTACATATAAAATATTCTTGTTTTATTATATATTTCAATTTCCCAAAGGTTTAAAGGCGAATGAATTATATCAATTATCAATTAAGATATTCAGAATGAAACTCATGTGAAATGAAAACACCTGTCTAAAGAACATCGGTCATTCCCATACATGTTGGGACCTGACAAAAAAAATATTGTACACAGCTGGGATATAGTTTATTTTGTTCTTTAGTGCTTGAGGAATGATGCGCAGTTGGAAAAATATTCTTGTAAAGCCGGAGAGTTTAGATTATTTCATAATTTGTAACCTAACCTAACCTAACCTAAAAAAGGTTAGGTTCGAACTAATAAAATATAGCACTTTATAATGTCATTGTCAAATATACCTAATGTATGGTGGTATTATGGTTAGCAAGTAACTGGGAAGAAAATTGCACTAAATCATAATGCTCGCTTATTTATTACTAAGCTCTATAATTTCCCGTCATAAAACTAATTAACCTTTGAATATACACTATACCTGTTACCTTAAGATAATAGATAAAATGTAGTATTTTGCTAAAAATGACCTCTTTCCATTAGTTCGCCGTATGTCATTACTTCGCAGGATTTGATCCTTCCTAGCGGCTAGCAGCATAAGCGAATTGTGTAATAATATAGAATGTGATTTTTTTAAACATATTCAATTTGATTTTTCATCAAAATTGGGCCCTAGACTCCTATAAGTATTTTTCGCTATTCTTCATATTTTCGAATTTGGTCTTCCATACACACCTTAAAAAAATCTCCCTATATGCTAGAAAAGGAATGTACCAAGCAGTTGTCACTAAAATAAAACAAGAAAATATGTTAAATGTATTTACTACTCAATTCATCTTGTCTTATCACTATAGAATCTAAGAAATCTGCAGGGACAGCAACATTACTTTGATCTCGTGCCCATGCAAGGGTTTCCTGGTGGGATGAACCAGCTGCTTGTTGCTCAACATTTTTGTCAAAGACTAATGCATTATTAGCTTCTTGAATTGCCATCTCCCAACAAACGTGACAAATGTAATCATCATCCATGATCTAAAAAAAAACATAAAATGGCCCACCGTCAATATTAGGCTCCAAACAATGTATACGGATTGGGTCTTTTGTTTTTTATTACAGGATCCCAAGCCACATTGATTAAATAGTAAATTGGATACCTTGTGGATTCAGGAATAATTATAAAAAACTTACGATAAATGGAGATCCACTTACTGATTTAAGAAATGACTCTGGTTTGAAGTTCCAGGACAACGAAGTGGCGGAGTGTATTAAGACGGATATTGCATTGAACACTATGCAAATATTTGTTGAGGCATAGACTGTTGCTCCGGGTTCATGTTAGAAATATGGTGATACTTCGCACTTTAAACCAAATCACAAAGCGTTATCGTTATCCAATGTTCCATCGTACAAGGTCGTCAGAAATGCAAGGGTCTATCAGAGTCTGCAATCAATGCCAAGTCACAAATATAATAATATACAGAGAATTAACAGTAGTCGCAAATCGGAAATCACAAGAAAGCAGAATGCATAGAGTAAGTAATCACTACGTTCTAGCAGAATGGTGACAGCCCGCAGAAAAGTCACGTGTGTCATAGAAAATACCTACACTTTATTTTTAATTCAGCACTACCTTCAACGCTGCAGTTAAAACCTTATTTTAAAACAAAATATGACTGATAGAACGCGCTCATATGCGTTCAATATTAATAAAAACACTTTAAGTTTTTCTTTTTTTTCCCGGTGTTTAAAAATAAATGGAAATCTGCATTTTCATTCTAATAAATTATACTATTTTCTGATGTACCATTCATAACCGGTCGCGTTCATGGTCCATTATGGCCGATGTTCTTTAACCTAACAAAATACAAACGGTCCAATTCCCTTTCATTGTTCAATGTATGGAGTCACCTTGCGTTAAAAACAAGTTATATTTTTCCCCCACCAACAAATAATTTGAAAGGCTTCGATAGCATCTACAGCGTAGAGATCTGACTAGTGCAAGATAAAATATCGGAATAAATTAAAATGTAAAAGCTAAGGGGTGCTTTGTGGCTCGGATGGCACCCTTTGCGACGCAACACTCGCTTGCGCCTTTCATAAAAATTTATCCAATTACACCGAATTTTTTCTATTGGGTTCTGTATATTTTGATTGGCAACGATAAGTATTTCAATTTTGTTGCAGTGTTAATATAGTAGAACACACCCATATTTCGTATAGACTTTATTTTATTATTAAGCAAATAAGTAAACGACTTACTTTATTTTAATTTATTTTATTTTATTTATATAAAATACACACCAATGACATAGACACAAAACATACAAAAACTTATAACACTAAAGTTATGGACAGTGTGTTTTATTCTTATAGGTGTATACAACATTCATTATAACTAGCGTTGGTAACATTAAATTCAATGAATACAATATATTTAAAACTAAATAAACTGGAAAAAAAAATTACCTACCCACATGACATTGCGTGATTACCATTCTCCTTGAATATCTACAATACTTCCACCATAAATGCTTTGACAGCCTTTCAAATTAGAAGAGCAAAAAAAAAAAGACTGAAGGAGAAAAAGTGTAGGGTTTCCAGCAACCTCGCTCAGTGCGAGAATCATGACACCAAGACCTTGGTTTTCTGTGAGGTAATAGTGCCAACCCCAAGTCATCCATTCCCCCAATAGTCCAAGATAACTACAGAGTGGCTCTACCGCATTTACCCTAATATTAATGTTGACTGCCTCGGTGGCGCAGTTGTACTACGGTATGATTGCAAAGCTGAGGTTTCGGGTTCGAATCCCGGGTCGTGCAGAGATATTGGATTTTTCTATTCGGTATCAGCCCGGAGTCAGGAGTTACTCAGTAAGTCAGGAGCCCCTATCACATCGTGGAACGGAAAATACAAGGCGAAACGAGGGTGCTCAGGGGAACCTCTGCCCACCCCTTCCAGGAAAAAGGCGTGAGTTTATGTATGTTAATGTTGTAACACAAGTCGAGACGAAGTATCGCAAGAAAATAACAAGCCGGAGCTATTTGAGCTCGCCAACTCGAATGTCCGCCAACCTGCACTAGGCCAGCGTGGTGGACTATGTGGCCTAACCACTCTCAATCGATTCTCTCGATTGTAGAGAAGGCCCGTGCCCTGCAGTGGGACGTATATGGGCTGATATAGATAGATAAATGGAACTCGAATACATTAGCCAAAAAAGTTAGTAAATCCTTGCATATGCAATAACTCACGTTAACTGTGTTAGTTTCAAAAATCTCATTAACCCGGCCCGTAATTCTGTCCGAAAATAGTTTTACGAGTCACAAAAGGGTCCGGCCGGCGCCCATCAAGTTTTAATCATTTTATAATTTTATGAGTAAATGTTTCGCTGAAGTTCACACCTGTTTAGTGGGAGTATAGGGTAGTTGTCAATTCAACGAATGGCTTATGTTAGTTCACTTTACATATTAAATTGTAGGTGTCACTCGAGTACCCCTAGCCGGAACATTTTGCAGTATCGTAATAGAATAGTAATAGTAAAATTTTGTATGGGAATTTAAACAGCGCCATATGAGCGTATTTGGAACTAAAATTTCACAGCGGGAAACGTTTACTTTACTATACGAGAATTACTATACAATACTTCAAAATGTTCCGGCTAGGGGCACTGACCTTGTCCACGGCAATCTGTAAAGCCCCATTTACATGGGTATAGTTTCTCGCCTCGAATATACGATTATCGTAATGATATAAAAAGACTGCCTCGGTGGCGTAGTTGTATTACGGTACGGTTACAAAGCTGAGGTCTCGGGTTCGAGTCCCGGGTCGGGCAAAGTGATATTGGATTTTTCTATTCATTATCAGCCCGGAGTCAGGAATTTGTGCCCGATATGGCGATAGGCTCGCCCCCTATCACATCGTGGGACGGAACATACAAGGCGAAATGTTGGTGTCCTGGTGGCGCCTCTGCCTACCCCTTCGGGGATAAAGGCGTGAGTTTATGTATGTATGTATGTATAAAAAGAGTTGCATCGTGTAAACATTTGTCACAACACGATTATCTATGGCGGTTATGCCATGAAATAATGGCATACGATTCTCACTCCGAGAAATTCTCCCTGTGTAAATGGCGTTTTTTAGTGACCCATGCAGTCGCGTTTCGAGTTCAGCCTGTATTTATCTGGATACAATCAAGACAACGTGATTGTGACAACCGACGAGAGATGGGTCCCTGTCGCCTCTCGCTCTTTTCGTGTATTCTCTATTTTGATACCCTTCACTTGACATTGGGTCTAGTGCAGTCATTTTGTTTTGTCATCCTGCTCTTTATTATACCGGGTATCTCAAGACCGCGACCGAAAACGAAGCCAGGTGGTAGGTTTAGTGGTTACAGACACGATGCAAATAAAATTTTCACCAAAACAGCGACAGATATTATTTTAGAATTTTTTAAAATTCATCTTGCTTGGGTGGCAAAATCCTAGTTTTTGCGAAAATAATAATTTAAACCCTTACGTACCATTGAGTGTTGAAAAATAAAGAGGTCTGCATCATTATTTTAGCAAAACTATGTATCTATCACCCAAATACGACGATAAGTAAAAAATTAAAAAAAAAAGTTGTCGATTTCTTTTGCGAAATTTTTACTTGCATTGAGTCTCAATTCACTAATACTACCACCTGGCTTTGTTTTCGGTCGCAGTCTTGATATACCCTGTATGTAGTGTGTTACGGAACGTAGTATTTTCCTCCAGACCGAAAAAATTGGAGAGGAAAACAAAATACTTTAATATTGTACTTTAAGTTCCAAGTTATTTCAGTATAAAATAACATTAAAAAATATAAAGAACAACTGACTGAGTCATACAAAATGTACCGCATCGAACTAGATATCGTGAGTGGTCCCTAGTTGTGACTATAAATAGTTCGTTTGACGTCAGTTCTTTTAGTGGGTGGATGTGGGCAGTTTGTTAAATTTGTAAATGGAAAATAAAATGTTTCTTTTTAAATAATTTACCTGTGGTGCCTAAGGTGATATTTATAGAAACAGTTTTAGAAAGTTATACGTTCTCTCCATTTTTGTTGTTGTATTCTGTTTGAGAGACTTTTGATTATGCCCTTGCCTTTTTGTGTATGTAGGCATGAAATAGAAATAGCAAGACACTAATTAGATTTTAATAAACAACGTCATCCGAAATTCGAAATTGGTTTTGTCCTTAATTTTTCCACGTTCCGATTGCCATCCTTTCTATAGGATTTTTTACCTCTGTATTGTTATATTAGTAGTTATCGTATTTTAGTTCAATAGTCTTCAGTCATAAAGAAACAATTTAATATAAGGTTTCGTTCATCGCAGTGTGGATTCCTAAAACAGTAGACGACTCTTACATTCTCAGACACCACATTTTATATATTTAAAGATAGAAATAAGTCTAATTCGATTCGTTTACCACAAAGAGCTTATTTCGATGAATTTTAAAAATAAAATTTTGTTTTGTGCGCTAGCTACTTTCGCTCAAAGAGCTTGCGTCTAGAATTTTATCATAAATATATATTTGTTCATCAATATTAAAAGTATTTTTCCTTTGAAATGAATTCAGTCAGAATACATTGTCATTTTAGTTTTTTTTTCATAATAAGTTATTCATTTTGTTTAATTTATCGATTAGATATACAGACCTGGCCTTGATACAGGACAAAAAGTAATTTCGAGCACCTGATACGTGAACAGTAATAATATAACAGTCTATATGCTCCCGGTTTAAGCAAGGGGCTTCTTTTCAATGAGTAATGGTGGTAGGTCTGAAGAGAGGCTGCGCGGGTAGGTACTATGCAATTTCTACTCATTCTCCCGCCAAACAGCAGTGTAAATGCACTGTTGTGTTCCACTGGACATAATGAGACTTAGCATCTTATGTCTCAGGATAGTGAGCGCAGTGGAATGCCAAGTATTGTCATGTAATTCATGGTGTTGTTTGGTTTTGCTTACTGTCCATGAGCAGTCGTGTCGCTTACCATTAGGCGAATGGCATGCTCGTCTTGCGATTTATCGCAATAAAAAAATATTATTGAGAGAGCTGAAGCCATAGTCCACCATGCTATTCATACGAGAAGAGAGAGAGTAATAAGAGCTGACTTCACTTTTGTTTTACTCGTATGTATGCAGGTTTGTTCACAATATTTTCCACAACCATCATAGGGAGTGATAAGTGATATCTAACAACTAATCTACCTAAATAACAGACGAAGTTTAAACAAAAAAGTGATATAAAAAAGTAAATACCTAATATTTGCTATATCAGTATTATTAAAATTTACACCAATCTATTGTACGGAGAGGACATTTTATTACAAAAACGAAAATATTTTAACAAAGAGTATATTTTTATAACGCGCTATTCAGTAACTTCGTCCTTTGTTCTCGTTCGATGGATGCTCGCAAAATACTGATGGTTATCGAAAATTGCTTGCCCACACTCAATTAATGAAGTACAATGATAGGGATTCATATTTAAAAAAATACAATTCTTTGTTGTACTCATATTTTGTTTTGATTTAGGGTAATTGCTTCTGCAATTGAACTGAAATATAGGTTGGGTGTGGACCGAAATACTGTGGTGCAAGTCGCATTTCTGATTATATTTTACATACATACATACATAAACTCACGCCTTTATCCCCGAAGGGATAGGCAGAGGCGCCACCAGGACACCCACATTTCGCCTTGTATGTTCCGTCCCACGATGTGATAGGGGGCCATATCGGGCACAAATTCCTGACTCCTGGCTGATAATGAATAGAAAAATCCAATATAACTTTGCCCGACCCGGGACTCGAACCCGACACCTCAGCTTTGTAACCGTACCGTAATACAAGTTACAACTACGCCACCGAGGCAGATTATATTTTGCATCACACACAAATTCATTTGTTTTGGCCAGGGCTGTCTTCAAAATATTTGTTTGAATTTATACATGTACGGATACAATAAAGGCTATTGACTCCGTCGACCTAGAAATAGGTAAATGACTTTTACACTCCAACAGACGGACTGCCAGCACTCGAGATATTAAATTTCGTCTGGACAATAAAACTGAACAATTTGAAAACAATTTAAATAGTTATTGAAGGAACAGATGGGCGTCGCTCCGGTCTGAGTTTCTCAATATAAATCTCATTGTAGTACGACATGTGTAAGGAACTGCACTTTAACTTTTATTCACTGGAATATTATTGACAGAGGAATTAAACAGAAGTGTCTTTGAATTTGTTGGAGTTATTAAAATAATTTTGCTGCTGGCGTATAGATTAAATTAATTATTAATTTTGGAAAAATTACATACATACATACATACAAAATTCACGCCATTTTCCCACAAGGGGTAGGCGGAGGTGCAACCAGGACACCTACGTTTCACCTTCTATTTTCCGTCCCACGATGTGATTAGAGGCGAGCCTATCGCCATATCGGGCACTAATTCCTGACTCCGGGCTGACACTGAATAGAAAAGTCCAATACCACTGTGCCCGATCCTTACAACTGCCACCGACGCAGTCAACAACATTTAGAAAAAAATCTTGGAACATATTTGCCCGGTTGATAACTTCTATAACAAAGACTACGTAGAATTAATGATCTATACGTTCTTTCGCCGAAAGCGCAGTTATGCAAGTAATAATATAAAAGTAATACTTAAGAATAACTTCACTTATACTACTCTACCCAGGAGGAGCGACGAGAGGCGGATTGTCATACAGAAGTCCTGCACCTCCGGATGATCCTCCTGCACCTACACAAAACCAGCAGAGGGCGGGTTATCATATCAAATAGCGAAACCCTAGACCTCTGCCGGTTTGTTCACCCCACAGGTACAATCACGACACTCCGCAGAGAAACGAATCACTCCCCTACAAAATTCACAGGCAATAAAAAAAAAATACTTAAGAATAGTTTTTCTTGCCTCATTTTATTATATTTATTACATTGGATATTTTCATACTAATAAATTACGAGTATAAATGCGTGTTGATTGTGTTGTGAAAATATATCTCAAATAATGCGTTTAATAGATATTTTGTAATTTAATTTGTAGTTTCATATTTCACTTCAGGCCATATATGTCTTCACGCCAACTTATATTTATTGCATTGTGTTATCGGCATTATAACAATATAAGTTTCTCAGGTGTTTGTCCACAAACTCTAGTTTCGAACGTAAAGTTGCCGCGCGCAAGTTTGTTTCGTCTGAGCTGTGAGCGGGCCCACGAATATAAGCTCTTCTTACCCGTGAAGTCCTTCGGTAAGATCATTATTACTAAGCCTATTGTGTTAGGAAATAATGTTTTATGCTAAGTATTAAAAAATAAATAAATCGAGGATTAAAATTCTACCAGGCGTCAATTTTTCTATAATAAATTCCAAATTAATAAATTCTAACTAATAAGTAGACTAAGTTAACAGGTTTGATTGCCTCACTCGAGAATCAACTTTAGGATTTCCGAGGCAGGATCTATAATCGGTCGAGCGTCACGTTTTTTTATGGACAGTAGCTGGTCTTTAACACAGTAAAATTAGTCAGAAATAAAGCAAATATAATAACTTACGAGGCTGAATTTGTACAGAATATAGGTACAAAACCATATATTTGGAATAGCAATACAATCCCAACCAGAATATTTATTGTATATACGCTATGCGACTATCAGAGCAGTGAGTATGCTAAACAGAAGCCAGCCGTTTATTAGATGCGTATCGGGCTGATTGCATGCCTTGTGCGATTCCGCTTTCTACATTTATTTATGGGTTAAGAACACATGTCTCAATGGAGGTAGGAATTAAATGTATGCGGAACTATTGGATGGATCAGCTGTGCATTGAAATCAAATCAGAATTTATAATTACCAAATTCAATTATAAATAATATATAAATAAATACACCCAACTGTCACATACATAGTCCTGAGCCCACACTAAGATCGAGTCTTGTGTCGTGGGTATCAGAAACTACGAGAGACTTTTTCGGTCTCGCAAACACCCAGGCCCGAAACAAATACCTGTGGATCACACAAATATTTGTAGCGGTGCGGGGTTCCAACCCGCGGCCTCTCGTTTCACAGCCGGCATCTAACCAATTGCGCCACGGAGGCTGTCATTAGAATGTATAATTTTGTATACAGCTTGTGAAAGATAATCGCAGGCTATACAGGCTTACGCAGCTGAAAAATTGTAGATGTGTTTTAGATATTTATTTATCTTAGAAGGGAATAAGGCTTAATGTATTTTTCACAAAAAAAAAAAACTAACGAAAGTAAGTACTCCACCAAGGTGACCCAGGCAATCAATACAATTAGAACTGATCATTTAACGTGCTCTGCCAGCCATAAATTGACTTATAATCTTCGTCTCTCTTAGTAATATGCCGTAAATTTTAATCTTAATTTAAACCAACACGTGTGTCTAAATTAAACAATATTTCATACATTTACACAATTGTCCAGCCTCTACATGAAACTCGTTAGGCGAACTTTTGTTGAATGTGGAATTTCTGCCTGTCCCGGCTCCCGAGGGAACCATGTCGGGAATGTACCGAGTCCCACTCGAATAACTTTCCCTGTCCCTTTAAGTGGCCTTGATTACCTTTATCCATCAATTTTAACATTAATTGTAACGTCTATTTTGCTTATAGAACAATGTAGTGATATGGTTTTGCTATTATCAAATGACAGACTATAGAATCCGCGGACTCTCGTTTCACAGCAGCCGTCTAACCAACTGCGCCACGGAGGCTGTCTTATATTATGCAAGACTAGTTATAGTCTTGGCATAGAAAATTACATTATATTATGTACGCTTAAGAGGGTATTGCCTAGAGGTAGGTAGAGGCGTTAGTTAGCATCTGCATTTCTTCTACTCTGTTACTTGAAGGCAGAAATAAGATTGGAGTGGTAATTACCCAAACGGTCCTTTTTGTATGAGTGACTGTGATAGTGTTAGTGGAAGCTGACTATTGATCGTCAAAATTCAGAATTAAACTATTAACGGCCGTTCTCTCAACTATCGGCTATCGCTTTATTAATAAAATAGAAAAAAATATCATCGACAGAATTTACGACAGGTTAAAACGTTTTGCATATCAATTTTATTTGTATCTCGCAGCACAAGCGTCGGGGATTTTTAAACGTTTATTAAATATGAATAAAACATCGGGTCATCGCAGCCTGTCACGATTGAATATTTGGGCGCGTGACGTATGATAATACGCAATCGCTTCTCACTCTAGGTTCGACGGGCCTCGCGCCGTGTCCATTTACAATGACAAATTATGTCATGTAGGGTCCGGAGTATGTTGGACCTACGCGATGTCATGTCACGTGTTATACATGTGTTCGGTCTCGAAAAGACATAATTGTGTTCATCGGCCAGAGACTACTGTCGGTCAGGTATATTATGGTATTCAAAAGACATTCCTGTTTACGCCAATCAGGCATTGCAGAAGCCACTAAACGACGTCTTTCCATGACGGCCTCTAGGTATTGTGCCGACATAGGCAGGAATAATAAATTATTTTTATAGGATTTTAACTAATTTGTTGAAGTATTGTCACATAGTGTCTACCCATTGTGCCGAACTATAATCTAATTTTTATACCCAAACCTAGGATATTTCGCGCCCTTCTGAAAACATTATTTATGGGATTTGGTTTTGAGTGGCAGCGACGGATCAAAGGGATGTGAGTGGGAAAATTTTCTCAGAAAGCACAATATATCGGGGCTTATACAAATGGATTCGCCTCTTGTTTATGTCAATATGAGAACCAGGTAACCTTTTTTATATTCAAAGGACAGGTGTGTCTTTTATATTTTAGTATTACTGGTAACGTTAAATTGGCTGTCGATTGGTGTAGGCAGCAGCGGTTAGGAAATTAGCTTTCTACACCAAAAGTTGCAGGTTCGATCACTGTTTCGATAGATTTTTGTATAGGGTAGGTAAAGATATTTTCCGCCATGGGTTTTATGCCATATGTTTGTATAGTATGTTCACGTTATATGATTTTGTTGTGAGATAAAAATTTAGACCATTGGGTTCACACAACAAAATACTGTATTTACTTTGGGATCGGGACTAATTAAGTGACTTTTATATATATTTGCATTTATCATTGTTGTTGGCGACATTTTTAACATCAACAAGATTTGCCTCTACAATGTCCAGGATTAGGTCAACACGATCGAATCTCTTGCCAACCTCACCACATGACTAAGCAGATTAAATATCTGAGTTATATGTTACGAACGCTATCACAACTTGTCAGGAACTCAACTACTTTATACCAGCCAAGTTACTTCTAAACTTGCGGCGCAAAGTTGAAAGTTGTGCGCGAAATTGGAGTATGACCGCACTTAACTTGCACTTTGAGTTGAAACTTTTTAGTTTAAGTTTCTCGAGTCGTGTTTATTATGTAAAATCGCGAGGTATTTCTTATTTAAGTTTTCGCGTGGATTCGGTCGGTACCGCTCCTTAAATATATACACCCAATAGGAACAAATATAGTCCTGACCCCACATTGAAATCAATTAAGTCTTGTGTAGTAGGTATTAGAAACTACGAAAGACTTTTCGGTCTCACAAACATCCAGACCCGAGACAAATACTTGTGTGCCTCACAAACATATTTTGTCTCAGTGAGGGGATCGAACCCGCTGCATGTTACAGCCGGAGTGTACCCAATTGCGCCACGGAGGCTGTCATGTTATACAAATGTGTTGTCACTGCGGTGTTCGCTTGCCAATATAAAATTCTTTGTTGGCCCCTACGATAACATTCCACGACACATAACATATTAAATTCTACTCGAATAAGTTACCAAGTCTCGAATACTTAAAAAATCGGCAAATATTTTACACAGGTCTAGAGGCTTTGGCTCACCTCAAGTCTATCTATGAGAGCGTATCACCTTCGCCGTGTGCTCAACGACTGCAATGACCCATAAGTTGCCTCTTACGATGAGCAAGGGACACCATGATGTGATCCTTACACCCCATTACCATAATTAGGAACTCCTGTATAATTCCTAAAGGTCAAGTCCAGACTGACAGTCGGAATTAAATATTGAATCACTTTATCATTCCCCAAAAAATATTTACCTATATTAATTGATTTTCGCTTCTACAACTCTCTTCCTACCTACCACTTCAGAGATTAAAGCATGTATTACGTCATGAAGCGTAATAAAATTAAAAATACCAACCCCTCGAGCCATAAACACGGCTCGTGTAAACTAGCGTGTAATGATTGCTCCGGCGACTAGCTGGCTATTATTGAAATTAATTTTCTTAATCACACGTTCAAGGGAATAAGTTCGGAGACCATCAAAATGGAACGCATTACAGTTCTAACGGACACGTGTAGTGATAGGGGATTCGCGTATTATATCGATAGTTTTGTTTATTTATGTAATATTATGTTTTGTAGATCGGGACTTTTAAGAAGGCTAAAGGTTTGTGTCTTATCTACGCTGATGGGCATCTTTGTTATAAAATTCATATGTTTCCCGATAGATTCAAACTTTTCGAATTTTAAACATAGGCAAGATTTTCCACAGTGACCACTTAGCATATTGAAGCGATATTTAGCGATTTACTTTCCTTAAAACTGATATGTGTAATAATTTAGCGCTCATAAATATTAGCTGTGGGCAATTCTGCACTTTGTTTAGCCTAGTCCTTCATCCAAAGAATCAAAGACTCAAGCAAAATCCACGTGCTGAAACCCGCTGTCTATTGGATATTCCGATCAACTCCCTATAAGGCAATCGTTCACTTTGTTCAGTATCAAAATATCCTGGTCTTAATTTCATCGATAGTTAAGTGTGACAGCACTGCAACAGTCATATCGTCTGACTCGTAAACGCGAACTGCTCATTATTTCCAAATTTAACGATGATTGCGCACACGTTCCGGGCTATTTCGCGATATTACTCTCCAACGGGGTTGTCTATGAGTGGGGGTGAAAAAATTCCTGCGCGCCACCACCCTTTCAGGATATTGCCCATGGATTCCTTAATTTTGAAATTATAATTTATTAAAGACCAGGATAAACAATTTAAGACGCAGAAATCCTTTAAGTTTAGTTTGAGTCAGAAAATTCTTTATTCAAATAGTGTTTCACAACATAGTTAAGGTCTAAGTGCCATTGCTTCAAAACGTTTTGGTCTCGGTAAAAGTGGTAAAAAGAAACACCACAAGAAATGATCTCAGCTAAATCACCCGTTTTCTCGTCTCATTTTTTTTTTAAACTTTACTGCTTATAAGTCACATGTTATACCAATTCTATCAATGGAACAGAGTGAGGATTTTGACAGCCTCTGTGGCCTGAGACAAGGTAGTTAGTTAAACGGATCATATTGTTATATTGGATCTAAAGGCAGGAGGTAATCGTTTATCATAAGGTGTTGTTTTGCGTTTCTTAAAGACCTTAAAGTTTGATGTCATTTCACGTGTCTGAAATAAAATATTAGTGACTATTGGATGATAAAAAAGTTATTAAAATTGAAATAAAACTATTTTTTACGGATTTTGTCGCGATTTGGTTTAAATTTTACATTTTTAACGTTTCGATTGCTTTCCAGCTTTCGTGGTCACGGGGCGGACTGTCCGCTCGGGAAGTTAATCGCGATAAAATCCGTAAAAAAAATAGTTTTATTTCAATGTGTAACATTCGCGTAAATTTAAGAAACCATTAAGTTATTAAAACTTCGTGTAATATATTTTGATTGGTATATGAAGAAAGTTATGAAATAAACCCATTTAATAGTATAATTTAAGTAATAGGATTACTTGCAAAGTTGTATTCGTGGGACAAAAACTTTTTCCTTTGTAAATAATAATTTATTATGTTATTACTATTTGTAAAGTTTTAATAAGATAGCAAGTAATATTCTTGAGTTTTGGTAACATTTTGTTTTTGCTCTTTGTTGGTCAGTTTTTTTTTAATAATTGATTGCGCCAACGATTAATATTCAGTCAATGGTGGGTTTAATATCCGATTTGCGCAAAAAATCTTGGTAAGTAAGGAGTATAGTACAAAAAAAATTTATAAAAAACAACGCAGATCTCCAATAGGAGAGAGAAAATAACATAACAGGATTTACTATGACTAAATACAGAAATCTTTTCACATGAGTAATATAACAAAACAAACATTATATAACAACTCTCCCTTTTCTAGTTTACGTTACGTGAAAATGGACGTTAACATAACATATAATGATTTACTAAATAGTGAAAACTTTCGATACAGGCACGTATTCAAGTGCTTAAAGGGGGTTATGACCCACATAACATGTGTTGCGGGTGACACAGTTATGAAGTGATAGTTTATAAAGACCGAAATAAGTACACGGTTATTTAATTATTATATTATTATATTATTTAATTAAGTTTGGGAAAAATACAAATGTTATTCCAAATATTCTACGTTTTTATACTTTTCGTGTTTAATATTTTACTGCTCATATGCACAATTATAATTCAAAAGTAACCTTCTGGGTTCAATTCTCTTGCCAGCATTCTTATGTCAACAAGTGTGATTTTTCAACGTAAAACAATTTTAATCCAACATTGATGTGAAAAGAAAATTTAGTGACCCCCCACTACTTCCGCACTTAAAATTGGGCCCCACAAAACCAACAACTCACTACCTGTAATATTATTTACCTTTTCATTACCACAAGGCTTCGAAAAGTCACCGAAATGGCATTATTACATACATCTTTCAGCTGAGCTGGTGTTTAGATAAAAATATTGTTGTGAGCTATAAACCTGAGTATTTAAAATGAGGCCTATAATACTAATTTCGGTTTTATTTGTATGTTTGGTGCAAGGCGAGGATGGAACCGAAGTAGAGGCGAGGGGGAAAGGAAAATATGCTTTGTTAAGTAAGTATTTTTTTTAATTTTATGAACTTGTAAAGCTTCCAATTCCTATAACCGAATATTTATTTTTGTGGTCAGAACGGTATTATATTCTTGTGGTGCTGTAAATTATCTTGTAGTTTTTGAAACGTGTAACAAATACGGACTGTCGCCTTTTATAACTTAAAACTTGCATCACGTAACTCTGAGTTTGAAATCATACTTAATTATAGCTTGCATTAATGGTGAAAAAACAGCACTAGGAATAACATCTATTTGCGAACTTTCCAGAAAACATTTCCTGCTAACTAACCCACATTACCTACAGCAGAATAATGTGTGATCCCTATATTTCAACGAATAAAAAATAACTGTGGCAAAAGGGCAAATTAAATGTGGACATAAAACCACGTCCACAATAACTGAACATACATCCCGTGTTAATTAAATTATTTTTAATCCTAAGATACATTTACAAGCGGCGCGCGTACTGTAAAGTTTAAATTAAAGTGTTATATACAACACGTAGTGGAAACGAGTTGTTTTAATACAAGCTTCATTCAGCTACGTGTCGGCTTACCAGCTGGGTGAAATGAAATGTTGACGCGTTTGAACATCCGCCTAGTGTGAGGGTTCAGTAGAAATAGAATTTGAATCTTGGGAAGGAAGTTGCTCTTTATTGTAGTGTCTTACAAGTGATTACAATGCGTTTTTGTTATGTAATTAGGTTAATATCACTACTGGTGACACGTAGCCATGTCGATAGATAACCGGCGAGACACACAATCGAAGGCTAAAATGAGAGGTACTTGCATGGGTCACTTAGAATGGTTTTCCACCATTGTGTACGATGGCCGTGTATGAAGGCCATGTATGATGATATATTGTGTGTTGATGGTCTTCGGGCTGTTAATCGCGTGTAAAATTTTAAGTTAAATCATTCTGCACAATAGCTTAAAGTCATATTGCGCCGACCCCTCAAAAATGTAAAAGGTAAATAGAAAGGATTGCTGTTCGACGGAATCCTAAAAGAATTCAAAGGTTTTTTCAAATGAGTGTGGTGACAGCTTATTCAATCTTTCTCAAGAGCAGTTGTGTTTGAAAAGATGAATGCGGTACGGATGTCGTCGCACTTCATTTTATTTCAGAAACCTGACACGAGTCTTATAAGTAACATATTAAATGCTAGCCCATCGTCTGGTTTTGTGTAGGGGGAATTGTTTTTTCTTGTTTATTAGTGGGAATGACGAAGGTTTTTTTTCAAAGACTTTTTTATGAGAATGACGGGATAATGATATTACGCGTCATGCCTGGTCATAGAGTAGCAACACTGCGCAAAGCTTTTTATGGGAAAGATAACAATCAACAGAACCGTGCTTGTCTATTTATTTAGTAATTTGCTAACTACCATAATCCAACTCCATCTTCGCAATTTCAGTTGTTCTTTTGTATACTCAATTGTCAAATATCATCGTTACTCCAAGAACCATGGCACCAAAAAGAGCGTATTCTCACTTTAAAAGCCGGTAATGCATTTCTATGCCCTATGGTGTACCTTCATTGAACGGCTGTGATCATTTACCATTAGGTGAACCATATGCTCGTTTGCCCCCTATAATATATAAAAAGAAAAAACTATATTTACATTACTATGACACTAAAATATTGTTAATTTAAGGTTTTAGACATTAAGTCTTATTGCCCAGTATTCATGGTAATTACGAATAGCTAAACATAATTGTGGTACGATACGACGAAGCCAAAATTATCGGGATTCCACCCGTAAAGTTATAAAAAAATATTCTGGTAATGCTACATTGATTAATTATAATTTGCATAATTAACGAGCCTTTGTATAATACATATTTTTTAACTTTGTTAATAAAAAATATTTTTCATAGCGTATTATAATTAAAATATTCAAATTAATGTCTAAAAAAATGTACATTAAGTCTTGAGTCTTTTTGTTCATCTAATTAAAACTTGCTTTGTAAGGTTTGATAAAATATCAAACAGTTGAAATATTGATGAGATGAAGCTCAATCATTTTAATGGTTGGACAGATTTATGAGGACAGATCGATTGTTAAAAACCTATATTTTTGAAATTGGACTGTAACACGAGTAATAATAGTAATAATAAAATAAAAAAAACATGCTTCAATTTCTCTAACAATAATTGAAAATAAACAACGCCATGTACCAAAACAATATTAAAATACTCCTCTCAATATTTGGTCTGACAAAAATTCTACATTTTAATAAACAATTAATTAACATAATATGTTATAGAATTTGTTTTCTTAGTTTAGATCTCTCATACTCATTTTATATATCATATCTCAGATTTTATATTTTGTTATTCTCCTTAGCAATTAGTCTTTTAATATTTAGAATGTAAGTACTTTGGATTAAGTCTGTAAACTTGCATTTAATAAATAAATAAATAAATACATAAATAACCGGATTGCGACCGTCCAACTCCAACACAATGTTTGAAATCTTATTAAAGTGACGAAATTCAAATGTTTATCAATGGCCAGCGAATATTCTAGATTGGACTGCACTCATCATCTTGTGTATTTACCAATATAGATACATTTTCGTGGCGCTATGAAAAAACCTTCTTCCATATTTCATTCTAAATATTGTGAGTAAAATTCATTTGAAATTAACAACACCAAATGGTATATACTTGTACATTACATTGTAGAGAATTCTTTCGCAGTCTGCTGATTTACTTCTAAGAAACCCCAATTTTTTCCATACTAAAACCATTCAAACATCTTGTTGCGACCTCAAGATTTTTCGTTAAATTATTATTTTGATACAATTCTCTTTTATTTGGACTTTAAGGTCCTTTTCATATGGTCTTAGTTATAGCTTAAGTAAGATATCCAGTGGCTATTGCTATTTTCTTTTTTCACACTAAAGCTATTCCTAAAGTACTAGTCAATGACAAAGATTATTCTTCTGTTGCAGCCACCCTCGCTGCACTATTGGCCGCGAAAGTCGGGCTAGTCAAGATATTCCTAGGCATAGCAGTCCTTTTAGTCGGCATAAAGCTGTTTGTCTTCATGGCCTGGGCCTTAGCTATATTCAAATACGTCCCCGACCCGTACATATACTACAAAACCGTTGACTACAAACCTAACCATGGCTACAATCCGTTTGGTCCCGGTCATTTTGGTCCGTATGCTCATAGACAGGATATTGGGAAGGATGCTTTGGATTTCTTTGTTAACTACGCCAGTCAATAAGGTAGGAATAAGTTTAATGAAATGAGTCAATGATATGTTGGTATATTTAATTTACTTATAGCATCGACGAGAAATAACTTAAATTGTACTATCTGGAATGTACCCGAATGCAAAACCTTAATAAAATACATAATAACAATTTAGATACTACGTATCGGGAACAAAAACAAAAATGATTTACCTGTTTTCTTTGTCCACAGTTCACTTCTTCTACGTCGCAGCAACCAAACTGTTCGTGTTAAAGCTTATCTACGGCGCATTGCTGTATGCGATAGCACTCAAGGCATGGCACTTCGCTCTGTGGTTCATCCATTACCTAAAAGAGAAGAAACATGAGCACCATGAGCATCATGAATACATCGAACATGATCACGAACCGTATCATGGTCATCACGATCACGACGTACCTTATGGTCCTCAACCTTATGCATACGAGAAATATGGGTACAAAAAAAGGATTTATGAAACAATGCCATCGAAGGATTTTGATAGCTCTTATGGGCCTGTAAGCAGTTACGGATCTAGCTCATATGGATTTGGAAGCAGTAAAGGGCCTGTAAGCAGTTATGGTTCTAGTAGCTTATATGGATCTGGAAATAGTGAGGGCCCTGGAAGCAGTTACGGATCTAGCTCATATGGATTTGGAAGCAGTAAAGGGCCTGTAAGCAGTTATAGTTCTAGTAGCTTATATGGATCTGGAAATAGTGAGAGCCCTGGAAGCAGTTACGGATCTAGCTCATATGCATCGGATAGTAGTAAAGGTACTGGAAGTAGTTATAGCTCCAGTAGCTCATATGGATCCGGAAGCAGTAAGGGTCCCGTAAGTAGTCACAGTTCTGGCAGCTCATATTATGGTCCTGGTAGCAGTAAGGGTTCTGGGAGCAGCCCTAGCAGTTCATATGATTCTAGTAATCCAGGCCAGGATAGTAGCTACTTCCCAGGTAGTGCTTCAGGCTCGGATGGTAGTACAATGTACGACGCAGATGGTTCATATTCAGTAAGAAGTGGATAATTTTTAAGATCTAGCCGTAGATTAAGGAAACAGTGCCATTAATATGTGAATACCTCGATATTTATTTATTGTTAATTTATGTTTTATTTATTTTTAAATGATTTAAGTAATTAGATTAATAAATAATTGTATTAATAGATTAACAACTTGTGCTTTTGTTAATAAATTGTAACATAATTTTGTGTTTGCTTTACAATTGTACCTAACTTTAATTTTATTGGGAAGAAAACGTATTATTCTTTGGTCGCGCTGAGCTAGTAGGTACCACATAATGATTCTATGTTGTAGGTTTTTACCTGAGCCTTTTTTGTGTTAATTTGTTCGAACCACTAGATATTACAGCATTGGCAAGTAAAAATAAAATATTCTCGAGTCATTACACCATTGGAGACAATCATCTCGTCAAGAGAGCGGATGTTAGGGGAGGCCGGGTTGACTCGGAGAGGTCGAATTCATTTATGCGATTGTACAGGGGACATTTTCAAGGCGAGGGGAATGACAGGATTTCTTTTATTGAAAAGAATGTTTGATTAATGATAATGATTTGCACCTATAAAATGTATATTATTGATTTATGTTGATATAGATTGCAAAAAGTCGCAGTATTTGCCGTTTTCAATCATTGTTGCTTAGAAATATTATGTAGGACAATGTTCAATAGTTAGACTTCCTGTGGCTGAAGGTCATATTGATGAAGATGATGAATTCAAAGACTTAAATGCAATCAACTTATACTGATGTACATGTTGGCGTTCGAAACCTTTATGGCACCCCGCTTGGTGCAATGTTTATTTTGAAGAAAGCAAACAGGTGAGCTATCAACCACTCACGAAAATAAAATAAACGAAAGCAAAAATAAACCACATGAAAGATGTTTCTCCAGAGAACAATAAAAAAGTAATAGCTTTAAAATGAAATATTCAGTGCCATATTTCAATTTGAATACAGTATTGATACGAAATTTAAAAAATTGAAAGAATAGTGAATTTTCTTTTTAAAAATAATTTGATGGTTCAGTAGTTATAACGTACGTCTCGATAAACTAAACTATAAAATAGGTTCCCTAAAGATAGCTAGGAACTGCCATAAAGAGTGTAACAGGCGACGCCGCGACGCGAACAATGTATTTTTATTGTACAAGCTTGATTTTAAACGATCTCTTTTGTATAACAGCCGGGAGTATTCATAGTGTAGTCTGGAGCATATTTTTACAATGAATGTTCTAAGAAAACGAAAGAACAGTAATGTGAAAAGAAATAAAATATTAAGAAACATTTACTTTATCAATAGCGACATGTTTCTCGTGTCATCAGATTTTGGGATATATATTTGCGGGTACTATTAGCACCTCTCTGTTTCCCTCCCCCTTTCTTCAGCCACAGAAAGTCCTCTGACATAGACCTCTCCGAAGGATTTCTACGGCAACATGTTAGATAATTTCCACTATTCTCACTGCAGAAATTCGCCTATTTAGAAATACAAGCAAAATTCTCAACAAAGGAAACACAGAATTAATGTGTTTCACGGGCAGCAGGCGCTCCATTTGTAATATCTGTTACAAAACTCGACCTGTCAAAACTTTTGACCGAGGAAATTAGTCAAAGTACTTGTACGTACCGACCACGGTACCCCGGGTTTAATAGGACTTGTTAACTTCTGCAGACGTCTTTAATATTGACAATGAATTTGGTCTACAATAAGTATTTCTGTTGTAAGTTAATCTGGCGTTCTATTTCCAAATTACTTTAATATTTTGCCTTGTCTAACATTTACAAGAGATAGTGAAAAATATCTTTACGACTTGCTGTCTTTTGATCTTTGTTAGTGTCAGGCAAGGAGATCCACTATCCCCTAAACTCTTCTCTGCAGTGTTGGAGAATATATTTAGAAAACTGGAATGGGACCAACTTGGTCTAAGCATAGATGGACGAAGACTAAATCACCTAAGGTTCGCAGATGATATTGTCATCGTCGAAGAAAACCCCGAAAAATTAGAGAAGATGATCCAAGACCTAAACATAGAAAGCGAGAAAATAGGGCTATCCATGAATACCACTAAGACCAAGCTTCTGACAAACTCTGACAACCGAGTTATATCATTAAACAACGAACCTCTCGAATACGTGGAAGAGTATATATATCTGGGACAGATCATCTCTTTCAAGGATCAGACGGACAAGGAAATCAAAAGGCGAATAGCAAACGGTTGGAGAAAATATTGGTCACTGAAAGAAATCATGAAGGCCAACGACCTTAGCATCGGTACAAAACGGAAAGTATACAACACTTGTATCCTACCTTGCATCACATATGGGTGTGAAACATGGTCTCTTTCGAAACACCACCGAGAAAAGCTGCAGTGGTGTCAAAGAGCGATGGAGAGAAGCATGTTGGGCATCAAGAAGCAAGACAGGAAACGAAATACCTTTATAAGATCCAAGACAAGAATAGTGGATATACTTACGAAGATAGACCAACTAAAATGGAGATGGGTGGGCCACATGTTAAGGAGTACTCAGGATAAGTGGAGTAAAATGGTGACAGACTGGTATCCCAGAGATGGAAAAAGGAAACGGGGAAGACAACTCAAAAGATGGGAAGATGAGCTAAAACTTACAGCGGGCCCTTACTGGAGAAGGGTTACCAGAGATAGGATACAATGGAAAATGTTAGAGGAGGCCTTTGCCAGAAGGCACACTGAACTAAGGGATATCCTCTAAAAGAGGAAAACAAATACCTCATACACAACAGATGTTCAGGATAGAGGGCTTATTGATTGATTGATTGATAGTGAACAATCGATGCTAGAGGTATGTAATCTGTGATGCGATGCGCAACCATCACCTTTGCGGTTCTTCTAATTATACGAGTACTATCACTTGCCCACTATAATTGAACAGACGATAAACATAACCAAATACAAGCTCACGTCTGAGTCTAAAGGAATAGACTTCTCTAATTTCGTCCCAAGATGTGACAAACATCAAGCCAGTGTAATGATAATGAATGATTTGATAGCTAATAAAAATTATATTACTCTTTCTTGAAAACAAGCCGTTGCCAGATATAGAACATTATATATATTTTTTTATAATCTTTATTGTACACTACAGAAGCCTGACAAAAAAAAAAAACATTATAATATGAGCTTCAACATTGGCTACACGACTTCCAAGTGAAAATACACGGATAATTGTGTAATTTTCGTTAAAATAATTACCGTCGTTTGTTACAAAAACACGTTCATTAATACAATTAATTGGCGCTGTATCCTTTATACCACTAATTGACGCATGTAAATTAATAATATTTACCTGGAATATGGGTAATGTGTCATTTTAATTAGGAAACATGAACAGCCAAGCTTCGATGTACTGTGAAACGATAGAGGATATTACATGTGCTCCAACATGAGGGATTCAGGTCAATTGGTGCGACACTATTGTCTCCTTTTTTATTGCTATGAATGGCGAGACGAGCATGCCATTCGCCTGATGGTAAGCGATACGACCGCTCATGGACAGTAGCAAAACCAATCAACACCATGAATTACAAGGCTTTGCTTGGCATTCCACTGCGCTCGCCATTCTGAGACATTAGATGTTAAGTCTCATTACGTCTAGTAGTTACTCTGGCTACAATGTCATTCAAGCCGGAATACAACAGTCATACAACAGTGCATTAAAACTGTTGTTTGGTGGGAGAAATAAACATGGCGGTGGTGCCTACCAAGGCGGCCTCTCACATATAAGGGACCTATCACCAGTACTTATAATTGATGTTCAACTTCCTATTTGTTTTTTTTGTCTGTTTTATTTCGTTGTGAGTTAGACATGCTATTGACTTCTAGGAACACACTGAGCTATGCAATTCTTTTCGAGCTACTGTGGGTAGTATCTATAGTAGCTGATAACAGATAGTTTATACTTAGGTTGGAAAGTATCTAAATAATAATAAAATCTTTAAAATCCCGACTATGAATAATCGTCCGTCTATTCAGTAGTGATTTTGTTATACGGTACATTTGTGTTACAAGCTCGGTATTGTTGACAATAAAACTACTGCTTTATGGCTCGCTGGGTAGTACGTACAGTATTGTTTGTATTTTAAATATAATACAAAACGGTTACAAAGCTGAGGTCTCGGGTTCGAATCCCGGGTCGGGCAAAGTGATATTGGATTTTTCTATTCATTATCAGCCCGGAGTCAGGAATTTGTGCCCGATATGGCGATAGGCTCGCCTCCTATCACATCGTGGGACGGAACATGCAAGGCGAAATGTGGGTGTCCTAGTGGCGCCTCTGCCTACCCCTTCGGAGATAAAGGCGTGAGTTTATGTATGTATGTATGTACAAAATCCTTTGACCGGAGAAAAGCAGCTGTGTGTGACAAATGTTGACACAAAAATAAAGGTGCTATAGAAGTTATAAAATAAACGTTACGTTGAGGGGAGTTACTGGATGCAGGTCACTTCAAAGAGGTCTGGAAATTGTAGGAGGGAGGCCTTATGAATACACCCAACAGTCACATACATAGTCCACACCCCCCACTAAGATCGAGTCTTGTGTCGTGGGTATTAGGAACTACGAGAGACTTTTCGGTCTCATAAACACCCAGACCTGAGACCAATACCGGTGAATGGCACAAATATTTGTCTTGATGCGGGGATCGAACCCGCGGCCTCGCGTTTCACAGCCGGCGTCTAAACAACTGCGTCATGGAAGCTTTTCTGCCAGTGGAATTCCTGTGGCAAAAAGGGAGTATAAATTATATTGACGCCTTGTGATTTGTTGTACACAACACCTAGTAAATTGTGGATTAATATCTTAAATGTCTGCTTTTAGGGATGTACAAAAGGATTAAAAGGGTTACGGATTATTGCCTTATAGTAAACTTTCTTGATTAAGGAAACATGGCATCAAAGCTTTGACTTCACTCTTGTTATGTAATTTAAGTAGTATTACCCCAGGTAGAGGTTTACAGCGTGTAGAGCCACTTTCACATTTATAAAACATCTCAATAAAAGGCTATTGCAAAACATTGTCCATTGAAATTGTATGGAATTTTACCCCAATGAGATACCAAACTGCAGCCACAATTGTTTCATCTCGAACGAAGCATTGGACAATGAAATAATATTCCATAATCTGAATAGAATATTAATAAAGCGTCACAAACAAATTTAGTGAAAACATTATTACTAATCGAATATTAATTCGTTTAAATGGCACTGCATTTGCCATAATTTAGAAGTAATTATTGTTGTTAATTCGTGATAAGGATTATTATGTGTGAAGTAAAACTTATGACATTGCAAATTTCAATTTACACACAGACAACGTGACATTAATATGTGTTATTACCTAGGAATATCTTTGCTAAGAACTATATGACCTCACCTGTCATTCATAACGCAAATGATACTTGACAAACTAGTGGTCCAAGATCCCAGGGCCCCCAGACGTTACTTATTTTCTCATAAAAAATATAAATGGGATAAAGTAGTGTTAGTACGTACTTTGAGTGTGTGCATACCTGCTAGCTTGGGTCGACGGCCAATTCATAGGTACCAGGTGCTAAAGGTAGATAAATACAGTACTGATTTTTCTTAAATTCTCAGTGCTGATTTTTACATATGTTTTAGATAATTTTGTTAAAAATTAATAATCATTATTGCCAGACACTTTCCATCGGCGCTTAAGCTTACCAGACGCTATAAAGCTTCAAAAAAATAAACATATTTTTACTTATAATCTCACTCTTGATTTTTATATATGATACTTAGGGAACTATTTGAACACCCCTGGTCAGCAGCCAGACCAATTGGAGGGGTCAAACATCCCCCCAGACACACATAAAGTGTCGCTTTGTGTATGAGCGCGAGGTCATTATTTGTACGCTTGAATGTGAGAGAGATATCTATTTATCGATATCTTTCTTATGGAAGACAATAAATATCATTTTAACTGGTTCAATGGGGACCAATTGCCGAGCTTTGTCAGTGAATCGCTTCAAGAAGAATCAGGTATTATACTTTAACTTTGAATAATTGATATAACCGTGTAACTCTTTGATTCTTAATTATGTTATTTTTGTTGGGAGCGCGAGGTCATTATTTGTACGCTTGAGTGTGAGAGAGATATCTATGTGCCGTTAGAGAAGTAATAAAAATGATTGAGATTTAAGAAGAAAATTATCAGTATTATATTATCAAAATTATCATCTATTATCAGAATCAATATTGTAAACACAATGGAACAACGATACCTTCTAAAATTCTGCTCTGCTCGATATAATCAAGAGAGATCAAAGATTCTTTACATACAAAATAGAATCGAACCTGAAGATTACAAGTTATTTTAAGTGATCTGAGTTGAGAAAATTTTATAAATAATAGATAAATATAAGTTTCTTTAACCTATGTTTTATATCTTATCATCGAGTAAAATTGAATACCTACTACTATTTAAAAAATTCATGTTTATTAAATCTTAAAATTACACAAAGCTATACATGTCTTTCTTCTTTCGGATTATTTGTAGTTTGAACATTTTACAATTCAGCGTGATCTTTACTGTCATTATCGTCTAAGTTTGATAAGTCATCATCAACCCAATGTTGGCATTGACTAACTTCATTATCATCCTTATTACTTTCATTTTCTGTAACAAAAATAACATAATTAAGAATCAAAGAGTTACATGGTTATATCAATTATTCAAAGTTAAAGTATAATACCTGATTCTTCTTGAAGCGATTCACTGACAAAGCTCGGCAATTGGTCCCCATCGAACCAGTTAAAATGATATTTATTGTCTTCCATAAGAAAGATATCGATAAATAGATATCTCTCTCACACTCAAGCGTACAAATAATGACCTCGCGCTCATACACATAGCGACACTTTATGTGTGTCTGGGGGGATGTTTGACCCCTCCAATTGGTCTGGCTGCTGACCAGGGGTGTTCAAATAGTTCCCTAAGTATCATATATAAAAATCAAGAGTGAGATTATAAATAAAAATATGTTATTTTTTTTTGAAGCTTTATAGCGTCTGGTAAGGGTAAGCGCCGATGGAAAGTGTCTGGCAATAATGATTATTAATTTTTAACAAAATTATCTAAAACATATGTGAAAATCAGCACTGAGAATATAAGAAAAATCAGTACTGTATTTATCTACCTTTAGCACCTGGTACCTATGAATTGGCCGTCGACCCAAGCTAGCAGGTATGCACACACTCAAAGTACGTACTAACACTACTTTATCCCATTTATATTTTTTATGAGAAAATAAGTAACGTCTGGGGGCCCTGGGATCTTACTCTATACATATTACAGAACATCAGAGTCGTGACTTCATCAACACTGTAGCTGTAACTCTTTCATAACCGCATAGCGTTACTGGTTACTACGCCACAATATTTCTTAATACAACTCAACAACCCTACAGGCTCGAAATATCAAGAATTACAGGCAGTGGTGAACAATTCGGGCACGTTTTTCCCTAAGTCAACACAAAAGCCTGCGGTAAACACAAAAGGCGCCATCTTACACTCTTACACGTCCAATCGAGTGTATAAACTTGATTTATTCCCGACATTAACGTAACGTACTGCGACATTAACCCGATATATTGTAATCATAAAGATTTTGCGGAATTAATGAAATGAAAAAATATCGTCTACAATAAATAACGATTTATTAAAACAAAAATAATACATTAAACAACCCACTTCATCGACCTATACAATCGAAATCGATCGTTTCATTCGATCAAACAGTAACCTTATCGATTCACTGGTTACACATTATACTCGTTATAAATTCGCGGTCTTAAAGCTTAAATATTCAGTCTTAACTCCCGGGACAGTCTTGGAAGATCACTCAACTTCTGATTCCACTAATGCGTAATCAAGCCCGTTGCTGTCGACACCTTTGGTCACTTCGTTGTCCTTTGTTGTTTTTGTTGTTGTTTTCAATTCCTTCTTCCTTATTTTGCCGGCATGGGTTGTTGCTTCAACTAGATCTAACTGTTCCACTGGAGTTGGTGATGTCTGACTGACATTCTTCTCAGACGATGAGTCGGCTGTATCGTTCTTCTCTGTTTTATCTTCTGGCAAAAGTACTTGTATGGGCACTTCTCTGTCTGCTGGTGGAGGGACGAAATGTTTCGGAGCGGTGATGGTCAGAAGTCCATTTTCATTGTAAACAGCAGTCACTTCTTCCGGTTTGCTAGTCTCAGGCAATTCAAATACTTGCATGAAGTGGTTCGAGTATATTTGTTTATCATCTTCCTTGTGCTTTCCTTCGATGATAACGCGTCGGTTCTTGATTTTGACCTTGAGTTCGTCAGGTTGGAACCTCTTCATGTTGAGATTGAGTGTGTATTTCTTAGCAGTGACGTGTATTTGTGGTTCTCCAAACGTTTCTTCGGCTTCGAGGGCTGCTGCCGCTCGGATTAGTTGTCGCCATGGCCAGAGGTAGTGGTAGGCGAGGCTGTGGGATAGATGCTTGTCTAGCGCCGCAAAGGGATCCTCTACTTTGTGCCTTCTGCTTTGGCACAACACCACGTTCGCCAGCACGATAAGGAGCAAGAATTTTTTGAGCATTCTGTTTCGCGCGCGTTCACAATATACGCGGCTCAATGCCGCCGCGCCCCTTATATAGGCTTGGGTGTTCGAGAATGTACTCCGCTGTACCATTCATGATAACCGCAGTGGTTTTAGTTCAGACGTTGCGAACATTTGTTCGAGAAAGTTTGGTTTACACAGATGTCGTTTATTCGTTTCTCGTGAGTCAGGTTGAATCATTATGTTTTGGTTCCGCTTGATTATCATTTTCCTTGTAAAATGGATGTTTTTAAATACTCTCTGTATTTAATGTATGAATAATAATGTATTGCGCAGAAATTTCATTTTATCAATACAAAAGTATGTCTTCAAGTGTACGGTTATTTGGGTTTGAGTCATCTTGTTGTTCAATATTTTGGACGAATTCTTTCTTTTCTTGTAATTTTGTGAGTAACGTTTATGTTCCAAAAAATATTACAACTATTTATAAAGCTACTACATATTTTTCCTACACAACTAAATCGACTATTATCTAGTTGGTGATGGTATGCACATGCATACTTAGTTTGGTTGTTAACACTATCGTACAAATAGGTAATTTCAATTGATGTGATAACTGGCATCAAATTTTATTGACATGAAGTAACAGTTTTCCTGTTACGTTTCGTCCAGTGAGTGAAAGAACTAAAAGATGGGCATTTATCATGTCTGCTTGAATAGAGACGATCGTTCATAATGGTGGAAAATCTACCATAGTACGTGCAAGTGTATCGCGTTGTCTAAATATGTTCGGTTCTTTTAGTAGTCATTATTTATACAACAAGCGAAAGTTACCTGACCATCTTTCATCGATACACTTGCCATCAGCTATATCGTTATCACTTTGCTATGCCAGTATATATCTCCGCTAATATTAAAAAGCTGAAGTAATAAAAATAGCATTGGTTTAAGAAGAAATTTCGAAGTAAACAAACATCAACTAGATGCATCAAAGTTGGCGACTCCTGCGCGTCTTGTTTTGGCCGCACACACACAGCGGCCGTTGAACTGAGCCGGTACCGTTAGCAGCGCAAGCTGATGGCTCATGCCACTCACTGGGTCAGATGCAGCTTTTTGTTCATCACTTAATGTTAGTGAGATTTCAGCTTTCAGGTCACTGGCCACTGTAGGTGGTTCGAAAGTAAGACTTTAATGATTGTTGGATATAAACGGCCTTTGGTATTTTAGGGTTGTTATGTGTTTGAATCTGTAATTGTTGTTTCAAGAACTGAGTAAAGAAAGATGTTAGTTCTCAAGATGTTTTTACAAGACACGTGAAAGAAGAAGAAGCAAACAATTCTTAAAAGGAATTCAGTTTCAGCTGTTCTTAGAAGGAATAGCATGTTAGGCTTCCAGAAATCTCTTCGAATAAATTATACGAGACAGCTTACCCTTTGCTTCATGTCAGTTTTCTATGAGACTATGCAGTACGTCTGTAGACTCTTTTTGATGTCTCGCTTTAACCCAAAGCCTATGAAAGACAAAGTAGCGTTATGAACTAGAATCTATGCCCAGCAGTAGGCATCAATGAGAAAAAGCACATTACACACATCACATTCTAACGTTACTTCCTCGCATGAACGCAACTTGTTTTCAACATTGGTGTCCTGTATCATTTACTACGATCTCACAAATATAAACTTTAATCCATTTATATTAGATAGAAATTAGAATGAAAAACCTCGCATAGAACCCGTACGTTGCATAATTATGCATAGCAAAACGACACAACTCGCCATAAAAGCAAAGTGTTTTTGGATTTTATGTTCAGGTAATAAGGCTTAATTTCGATTATTATGATTAATAATTTAACGTGTTTGCTCTAGAACAATCCACCGGTTTCGCGTAATAATTGTAAACAAACACAGCAACAGGTAGGTGTGCGAGGGGAGAGCGGGGAGAGTTGCTGGAACAGAGGATGTTCGGGATATCGAGTGCTGGAACTTTTATATTTAATTTTACAATTTGTTAATACATACCCTGGGGGAATATCGCTTTGAAGTTTGAACGGATCACTTGTTGTTGTCTGTTTGTTGTATAATTGTTTAAGCTTTGAAGAGATGGGTAAATACAGGGAAACGATTGTTAAATATTTAATTTTAAGCATTTCTACAATTTGTTGGGTGTTCTTATAAGTAATTCGTGTTGATTAGTTTCTATCATACGTATTTCGCATTAATTCCTAGAAACTCTCACGCACGCAGGTTTTCTTACGCTGTTTTCCTCCTCCGTTAAGGAAGTTATAATGAACTCTGAATCTCAGACCTAGCCTAGAATAGTCACTTAATCCCATCCTTACTTATAATAGTCGGGGCGTGCTTCTAGATCGAATCCGCAACAATCAATTTGGGACTCTGTTTCTCTCACAACTGGGCTATTGGTTGCTTTCGCTTGAACATTGTTTATTGTTTATCGTTCACGTAAGATAATATTATTTGGCTTCAGAAGCCGTTCTTAACCTTACATAAATACATATTGCTAAGGTAGTCAACCTTTGAAATTTCATATTTGTTGATTTTGGTGCTCAAGTTTTGCTATGGCTTTATCTATCAAGTTTCATGAATAATATATTTTGAGTACGTGCTCAAAAAGATCTATTGAATATATTTTATTTCAGAGATGCTTCAGACTCATTTATTGGTTAAGAAGTTTTGCTGAGGGGAGGAGACTTTTATCAGCCAGGATGGCAACTGTTGAATTTACAAAGTGGTAGAGGCTGTAGTTCGTTAGAGGCACAGCATGAAATGAAAAGGTCGGCCAGACCAGGATCATAGTACAAAAAACCGAAGAGACAACTTTTCTATAGGTTTTCGGTTGATGAGTGATTGCCGGAGACTCTTTAGGCCTCCTTTAGCTAATGGAAGGATATATGTATAAATACAATATTACGTGATAGCGGAAAACATGAGCCGCGCAAGTATATAGGGTTTAGGGATTAGCCTGGTACAGGTCTAATTATATTATCAATTATCTGTATCTGTATCAGCCCGTATATGTCCCACAGGGCATGGGCCTTCTCTACAATCGAGAGTTGTTGACAGCCTCCGTGGCGCAGTTGGTTAGACGCCGCCTGTGAAACGAGAGGCCGCGGGTTCGATCCCCGCACCGAAACAAATATTTGTGTGATCCACAGGTATTTGTTTCGGGTCTGGGTGTTTGTGAGACCGAAAAGTCTCTCGTAGTTCCTGATACCCACGACACAAGACTCGATCTTAGTGTGGGGTCAGGACTATGTATGTGACTGTTGGGTGTATTTATTATTATTTATTATAGAGTACGATTGAGAGGGGTTAGGCCACAGACCGTCATGCAGGCCTAGTACATACGGGTTGGCGGAATTTACACACAAATATTTATTTATTTACTAGTTCAGGCTGTATCATCCCCACTGCACCCCAACGGGGTCGGCAGTTGGTTTGAATTGAATGATTGCTGCTGCAAATTGCTGTAACTACATAATGTCACAAGGAATTGGTACCGTTGCGCATGGGGTGTAGACAGGAATAAATAACGTGTGATTTGACCTTGATTACAGCTACCGTTACACTTGAACCGCTTGTCACTGTAGTGTGATTATTCATTTTTTATAAGGAAAGACCGAGTAATGAAAAAATGTATTCTAATGGTAACCAGAGAGTTTGAGTTTCGAGTCCAAGGGCTCTTGTGAGTGTTCAAAGTAACGTGTTTCTCTCTCTCTCTCTCTCTCTCCCTCTCTCTCTCTCTTCAGCCATAGGAAGGCCAATGCTGAACATAGGTCTCCCCCAATGATCTCCACATCGACCTGTTGGAAGTTCTTGTTGCTATTATTGTTCACCTGTAACGTGTTCATTAGAAATAATTATTTATCACTGTCTTTCACTTAGGCTCATAACCTTTGAATCCTAGAGGAAGAACGTTATAAACAGTTTTTAATACATAAAAAAGTACACCCAACAGTCACATATATAGTCCTGACCCCACACTACATATATACATAGCCATATATGTAGGATTTGAATGTTATGATGAAAGATGGGTAGAATTAAACGTTACACGAATACTGATATGGATCGTAGTTTATGTGAAAGAGATAACCAATGGAAGTACTAAAGAGTAAAAGAGATATAGGATGAATGATTAAGATGTTGAAATATGAAAGGACGGAATAAGAGAGCACAGTTTGGAAAACGATGGAAGACGTGAACCATAGATATAGGAAAACGTGAACGACGTACGGCGAAAACGACGGGAAGACGTATTAAAAGAGAAATAAATAAACTGAAGAACATCTCAACGTCATTTGTTTGATTTTGACCCAAACGGAACTATAATATGTGCCGTCATATTAGTATATTGTTATGGTAAGTAGTCAACATAGTTTATATAAACTTACGACACAAGGTAATGTCAATTGTCTTGTAAGCTTTTAAAAATGAAAGGTTAAATGGAGAAAAATATTAAAGGGTGTTTGTTCAATTTTTAATAATTTTTGGTTCATCTTGACTAAAGCAGTCAGTCAAAAATGAATACAAACGGGCTGTACAATTTCACTTAATTTAGCAGTTCAATAAAAACGATTTTTTCCGGTGTTTTATTTTCATTGTTAGCTATTGAAAGAATCTGATATGTTTTCTAACAAGTAGTAAAAAGGAAAGTTGCAATAAGTTTTTTATCAGTACATATGATAAAGGAAACACAAAAACTGATTTTGATCGTGCAGCGAAAGTAACGCTTTTACCAATGGAGTTTATATTTATGATTCATATGTAAGTCAATAGTTTTATATAGTGTTAGAGTTGTGGTCAGTCTAGTTTATATGTCTGTGGTGGTCACGTATCGATTAGTACAGCGTCCCATATTCACTTACTGGTACATCTCTCATATGTGAAAGGCCGCCTGGGTAGGTACTACAGCAATGTCTATTTCTCCCGCCAAACACCAGTGTAAATGCACTGTTGTGTTCCGGTTTGAAGGACATTGTAGCCAGAGTAACTACTGGACATATTCAGACTTAACATCTTATGTCTCAGGATGGCGAGCGCGATGGAATGCCAAGCATTGCCTTGTAATTCATGGTGTTGTTTGGTTTTGCTACTGTCCATGAGCGGTCGTATCGCTTACCATCAGACGAATGGCATGCTCGTCTTGCCATTCATTGCAATAAAAAAATACTCACATGGTTAAGAGATGATTTCATAAAAGTTCCAAAAGGTCTATATTTTTCCTGAGCGCTATGACCTGTCCTTCTTCAAACGAGGCTTAAAGAGAGTACTATCCTTAAGGTAGGCAGCGACTTTGTTGTGCTGGACCCCTGGCATTGCGAAGGTCTATGGGCAGCGGTAGCCGCTTACCATCAGGCGGGCCGCTAGCTCGTCTGCCTAAACGGCAATAAAAAAAAAAAATTGAATTTCAGGGGGAATCCCATATTATTGTACGACTTCATGTAACCGAGTATGGTGGTGGAAATAAATAATATAACAAAAAATCATAACATTAAAAAGTCCAATATTTAAGTTGGAAATAATTATTTTTTGCATATCAAAAATTACGGTGAACATTTTAGTATTTCAATATCTAAACCAAATATACATAATATATCAACAAATATTTGATAAAATCCTTTGCCTCGGTTTGGTGATATTATCCGCGAACTTGCTGTTCACAAGCAGCTATATTTCAAAGGGTTTGTTTTATGCTCTCCTACACAGCTCACTTAAACAAAGACTGCAAGGTGATTCTTAATCAAAGCTCGGTGCACCTAACACCGCCTATTTGTTATAGAAACGAGCTGTTAATGTCACTGGAAACAGATGAGCCATAATCTATTGTGGGCACGATTAGACTTGTAAGCGAAACTTAATGCTCAGGGAAAAAGGAAATAAAATCGTTGAGAGATCATAAATACTGGTACAGGCGCACACAAGCTAGGATTCATTTTTATTTGTTGAATTATTTGTGGCGACATCATTATGCTGCTTGAAACCTGGGTATTGACCACCACTGTTCCTATAGACCTATTTTTTGGTGGGCTAGTGACTCTTTTGGGCTCTTCTCTGTATCCTCCTGGTACTGTTACCAGGAGGATTAACTTACGATACTCATTCTGTAAAAAATAACACCCACAGCATCTATAATACAGTATTTAAGAATTATTGTAAGAACAACGACTACAAAATACTAGTTTTACAGGTTGCCTTTGATCTTACCACATCACAAAGAAAAATAAAAACAAATTTCACAAAGGAGGTTATATATGAATAAATTTTAATATGCTTTCACGTACGAGGTGTTCTCAGTACAATTTCATTTCAGCGAAAATTATTCCAACACAGTATTCTAGTTAGAGCAGGTAATTAGAACGCTAGCGCTTCCTCACGCGGTATACAAGGTGTAAGAGTAGAGGGACTTGTTTAAACACGCGAGAGGTCATGCTTGTATATTTTTATTTATTTATAAATATTTTTGAAAGATATCTCTCCATAGGTGAATATTTTAAATATTAATAATTATTACTTGACCTACTGATTTTACGTCGCGTATGATTAAAAATTTGATTGTTTTGGATTGTTGAAAAATTATACCAGTGGACACACTTTCACACAATTCGCAGTTGGAGGTCGGCGCATGCAATATATAAATGAATACGCCCAATAGTCACATACATAGTCCTGACCCCACACTAAGATCGAGTCTTGTGTCGTGGGTATCAGAAACTACGAGAGACTTTCGGTCTCACAAACACCCAGACCCGAAACAAATACGTGTGGTTTACACAAATATTTGTTCCGGTGCGGGGATCGAACCCGCGGCCTCTCGTTTCACAGGCGGCGTCTAACCAACTGCGCCACGCATGAAATATAGTATCCACCGATCAACACTTTTGCGGACCTGATAGAAATGGGTACTTTTATATGTCAGAATTGTGTACCGGAAACCGTTATAGTTAATAGAATAGTTTACACAAACAAGATCGTAAACTGGTATTGGAGTAAAATATTAAAAATAATATTTACACAAGCTAATAAATACGCGTTCTGTCTGCGTCAGTCCGCTATGAATCACCGAGAGAAAGTATGGTTTCTCAGTACCGCAGGAAAGATGAAAGTATCTGCCTTTTTGTTTTGTTCACACTTTCATTGGACCGGCAAAGAGTTTAATGAGTTGCCTCAATATTGCATGATGTATGCTAATGAATGCGTTCACTTTATGTTTACGTGGTGAAATAATACCAATAAATGCGAAAGTGTGTTTGTTTGTTATTCTTGAATGCAGTTTTGAACTGTAGGGCAATGAACCGATATTATTTTTTTGGTGTAGTAGCAGCGTCTGTTCACTGTAAACCTTGAGGTATTTGGTTCTATTTCACGGTCAGTGATTCTACCGTTTTTCCTTGACAGAAATAAACTCCGCGAACTGTAAGCACTTCTGACTGCCCCTGGAAGATACGGTCGTACGTGTGTATAATTAATAATGTTATAGTCTGGAAATTGCTATATTATGGTATTTTTTATTCCCGATAAATGAAAGGTTCTTGAAGTACTTACTATCGTATCGATTCGAACTTGAATCTATGTGTAAGAACCACCAGTAATAAGATGTAAATAATAAATGTTTTGTATACAATCGCCAAACCCGCAGGATAGTATATTCGTTGATTTCACAAACAACTATCTTGGTGCGTTAACCGAACTCTCAGTCTTGGGTTTTACAGTTAGCTTTTCGTCATTGCGCTACGAAAGACTTTTATAGCACTTCCGTACAAATAAACTATTACGCAAGTTGTTTATAAATTAAACATATTTTGTGAGTCACCAATATACCGTTAAATGTCATTTACACGGGGAGAGTTTCTCGCGGCGAGAATCGTATGCGATTACCGCATGACATAACCGCCATAGATTATTGTGTTCTGACAATTATTATTAAATTAAATAAATAAATTATTATAATTGTTTACACGATGCAACTTCTTATATCTGTAAATGGAGCTTTATTTTGTAAAAATATGCGATATGTCAAGTATTAGTCACTTTGAGTTCATTTCATCCAAATTGAATGAGATATGATTATTAATTTAGTCTATGTTATACGGACATCGATCTCCGATATTTCAGACTCGTAAAGCAATTCCGATAGACAGAAAAAGGAAGCTTAATAATTATCCTACTGGCAGCAACTCGATGATGGTCCTGTTCGTCATGAGTCAACATTTTGTTACTCCATATCTATGATGGTAATCATGTAATTTGGTGGTAATCAGCGTATCTTCTTGTAGCTAATAGCACTATTAGCAGAGCAGGCAGGCAGCTTTTACCTTTAAAGGTGTTGGTTAGAGCCCTAACATATTCAAAAGTATCCTAAAATAGATTCCTAAATATTCATGAATTGAAATAAAAAATATGTATGTTGTATGGTTTATTTATAGTCGATTTAGGTTTGGGTCTCCTAAGGGCGGGGGAGATACAGTGGGACGCGAGGAGAGGGGGGTGAAACCGCCAAACCGAACGTACTTGTGATCTTCGTGTGTACCGTCGATATTGACGTCAAACTACACTTTGCTGGTAGGAACAGTAGGGCACATTAATATCACCATTTATATTAACACTCAATGCATACCTAAGAGTTTTTCATGTTACTATGGGATTTTTGTGAAGTTTAACAACGGCGTGAGGCCACCGTGACAGGCTAAGCACTGTATGTCATGACGTCAGTCACCTAGCCTTTCTGACATACGGAGCAGTTAGAGGCCTAGACAGGGAGGTGGTCTTAACATTATAAGCCACGTCAGTCTCCAAATTACAATACATATAGACAAAAGTTATATGGCACTAATTAAATAAAACTTTTACTCCTTGTTCCCATCAAAATACCAGATTCCCAATTTTTCTATCAATATTTTTATAACACATTTCAAAAAAAATTAAAGGCCTGTAGCTACTGTAGTTATGATATGTACCTGTCGAAGTTTCGTTCCTGGTGGTTGCAAATAAATGAGTAGGGCTTAATAAAAGAGGTAGCTTTGCTAGAGAGAACAAATTTTTTTTTATCAAAGTTACCGTAGTGTTCATCATATACCGACACTACGCACCCGAGTGGACGAGGTCCAATCACGCGTTAACATCCGCAAGACCAATTCATTGGGGGATTATGAAAAAAACATTAAGTCTCCGTAATGGGTCACCCTCTGTTACACATTTATTAAAGATATTTTTTCTCGTTTCAGTAAACAAGAATTACTTATAGCTCACCGGCTGTTTAGAATCCATAAATAAACACTGCGATATTAAGAATTTTTTTTGTGAAGATATTATATAAGACAATAATTACGTACATACAAATTGAGCGTCCCCTTTTACACGTCGTTTAAAAAGAAGTAAAAACATTGTATACCGGTATATAAAGACTTCGACCGAAAACGAAGACAGGTGGTAGTTTTAGTGGTTACAAACACGATGCAAATAAAAATTTCGCCAAAACAGTGACAGATAATTTTTTTAAGATTTTTAAAAAATCTTTGTGTTATACCTAGTTATTGCGAAAATACCAATTTAAACGCTTACGTACCATTGCGTGTTTAAAAATAAAGAGGTGTAGATCATTATTTTAAGAAAACTATGTATATATCACCCAAATACGACGATAAGTAAAAATATACAAAAAAAAGATGTCGATTTTTTTTGCGTCATTTTTACTTGCGTTGTGTCTGAAGTCACTAATACTACCACCTGGTTTCGTTTTCGGTTGCAGTCTTGATATACCCTGTATAATGGTCGCAAATTTTCAAAACATCATATTGTAATAACATTTTCACTATACTTAACTAACTCTTCATATACAATTTACATCATCAAATTAGTAGCTTTTTAGTTAATAAAAATGTTGTTCATACCGTATGTTTCCACATTTGAATTATCTTTACAGTATTTGGTGTAGTTGGTAATTGGTACAAAAAAAACTTAGCTTACAACTTTATAAATATGTTTTTCATATCTGGGACAAGTTATACGATTCCTTGTGTAGGTATTGTTATTGTATTGCTAAAAATAAATTTCAAATTCAAAAACACCCATACATATAAAACTTTATCGCCGCTTCAATTCCAAAGAACTTGCATCATTTTTCCAGAACTTTATTTACTCAACTCAATTATTTTATATAACAAAAAACGTCTTGACAATTTATATTATAAACAAGCCAGTGCACCCAATGTAGTGGCATGGAGGTTTAACTAAAAAATAATAAAAATATGATGCCGCTACACCATTCCCCCCTTTTCAAAAAGAAAGGGACACTGGGTAAACATACACATTAAAATATCATAACATAAATAAAAGTTCTATCCAATCTACCAATTAACCTAAAATACAATAAAAGTAAAAAAACTGAAGACCAACAAAAATTAGATGACTAATTACTAACAATTAACTAATAATTAAAACGTACAGGTTTCTTGACAACACGACCACTACGCGTATTGAAGTGGAGTGGTGAGCTATTATGCTCCTTATTATCCGCCGTATTTGTAATTCCATCTTTACTATTTTCTACAATGTTTTTATCAATACTTACATCTAAATTATCACCGTATGCTGGTTTCAACCTATCTATAGATATATATACATTACGATTCGGAAATTTAATTAAATAAATTTTATCTTTTCTTGCTAGTACTTCAAATGGACCTTCATATGGACGTTGTAAAGATTTCTTAACTAAATCTGAACGAACAAAAACATGACTACATTTAGTCAAATCACTATGTACAAATAATGTGCGCGCGTCTTTATGTTCTATTGGCTTAGGTTTTAACTTACGGATCATGTCACGTAAGTGTTTCACATATTGGCAGTGATCCAAAATAACATAATTATTGTCGCTGAAAAAATCTCCGGGCAGTCTTAAAGTTTGTCCGTACGTTAATTCAGCTGCACTTACGTTCGTGTCTGATCGCGGCGATGCACGAAGTCCTAACAAAACTATCGGTAACTCATCTATCCACGTACTACAATCCAATCTGGCCATTAACGCGGCCTTAAGGGAACGATGCCATCGCTCTACCAAACCATTGCTTTGAGGATGATATGGGGTGGTACGTGTCTTATCTATACCTAAATACTTCATTAATTCTTTGAAAATATCACTTTCAAATTGCCTGCCCTGATCACTAGAAAGTTTAACAGGACAACCAAATCTTGAAATCCAACCCTCAAATATCACCTTGGCTACCGTTTCCGCCGATATATTTCTAACCGGAAACGCTTCTGGCCAACCGCTCTGACGGTCAATAATAGTAACTAAATACCTATAGTCTTGTGAAGAAATCGGTAAAGGCCCAACAATATCAACATGAATGTGCATAAATCGCTCTACTGAAGGAAAATGCCCTAATTCGGATTTTGTGTGTCTATGCACTTTAGCCCGCTGACAATGAACACACGATTTAACCCATCTACCAATATCGGAATTCATATTAACCCAGAAAAATCTGTCTTTAACAATCTTACGTGAGGTTCGTATCCCAGGATGACTTAAGTTATGCACTGAATTAAAAGCTAATATCCTAAATGCCTCTGGAATATACGGTCTCAATTTTTGTGCAGCAGTTTCACAAACAATGGGTATGTTACTTCCTGGCAACAATATTTCTTTGAATTTATATTTACTATTTGATCCATTACGCAAACTAGCAAGTTGATGATCTATCGCCTGTGCACGAGCGATATCATCATAATTTAACACTACTGGACAACTTATTGTCTCAACGCGAGAAAGTGCGTCCGCGACCACATTCTCGCTACCATCTATATGCCTTATGTCTGACGTAAATTCACTTATAAACATAAGTTGTCTAATACGTCGAGATAACTCATTATTACTTTTAATTTTACTGAACGCAAATGTTAATGGTTTATGGTCAGTAAAAATAATTAATTCACGACCTTCGACCATATTCCGAAAGTATTTGACTGCTAAATAAACGGCTAATAATTCTCTATCATATGTACAATATTTCTCTTCACTATTTGACATTTTTTTTGAAAAATAGCCTAAAGGTTTCCAATGCTTATCTATCCGTTGTTGCAAAACAGCTCCTACACACTTATTAGACGCGTCCGTCATAAGTGCAAGGGGTGCGTTTGCTTTAGGATAGGATAAGGTGGCTGCATTTATTAACCTACGTTTACATTCAAGAAAAGCTTCGGTAGCTTGTTCCGTCCATTCTATTTTTGTCTTATCATTTTTCTTTGCGCCAATCAAATATTTATGCAATTCTGCTTGGTATGAAACAGCATTAGGCAAATGTAACCGATAGAAATTTACCATACCTAAAAATCTACGAAGTTGTTGAACAGTTTCCGGCTTGGGAAAATCATTAATTGCGTCAATCTTATGTTTGAGAGGTTTTAAACCTTCAGTTGATACTTCAAAGCCTAAAAATTGAATTTTTGACTGACCGAAACTACTCTTATTTAAATTAATCGTTATTCCAAACCTATTAAATCGTTCAAAAACCTCGTCTAAATGTTTCTTATGTTCATCTAAGGTGTCACTAGCAATAATAACATCATCAATATATGAGTACAAATAATCAAGTCCTTCCAATACAGAATGGTTCATAAACCGTTGAAAAGTTTGTGCGGCGTTGCATAACCCAAATGTCATACAAGGGAATTCAAACAAACCAAAAGGTGTTATTATGGCTGTTTTTTCCACATCACTAGGCGCAACCCTTATACAGTGATAAGCCCTGTTAATATCTATCTGCGAAAAATATTTTTTATTATACAATAAATAAGTAAAATCTTGTAACCTTGGTATAGGATATCTATCTGGTGGCGTTATTGCGTTAAGTGCTCTATAATCTCCGCACGGTCGTAACTGACCATCTTTTTTGGGCACTACATGCAGAGGGCTCGACCACGCACTCTTCGACGGTCTACAAATCCCCATTTCTTGCATAATACGGAATTCCTCTTTTACCTTAGCATATCGGTGTGGAGGCAGAGGCCTCGCCTTTGCATGCACCGGTGGACCGGTGGTATCAATATGATGATACACCGAATGCTTGGGAGGTTCCTTAAAAGACAGTGGCTTTGTTATGTCAGGATACTTTGACAATAAATCATAAAAAGGATGAGATTCCTCAATTGTCTTGATAGATTGTACTCTACTATTAACTACAGGGGTAAAAATACTTAACTTAGTGACGTCATCAATTAACTTTTGTGAACTTAAATCTACAAGCAACTTAAAATGAACTAAAAAATCTGCACCTAATATTGGCTGTCGAACGTCGGCGATGACAAACGTCCAACGGAAAGACCTACGTAACCCTAAATCTAATACTAATTGTTTTACACCGTAAGTTTTAATTCTAGTTCCGTTCGCTGCATTCAGCGCATAGTCGGTACACACATCATAAGGTTTATTTCTAGACACATTACTACAAGGTATAACAGAAATGTTCGCACCAGTGTCAATTAAAAAATTTAAACGACTACACTTATCTTTAACGCTGAGACGAAAATTTGTTCCTGTGCAGCTCTCCGTTGCCGAAAGCTGCACGGTACTTAGTTTCCCGGCTGCTTCCAAGCACACGGTGGAACGCATTTATGTGCCTTGTCTTTCTAATAATAGTGATACGAACATAGCCAGTCCTTCGAGTCCGGCGTACGGCTCGGCTTGTTACTGGAACAGCGTCGACCATGTGATCTTGAAAACGACCTCTTCTGACCTTGCTGACGACTCCTGTGTCTCGATCTTGACCTCTCCATATTGTCAAGTCTAACGTTGATTTTGGCAATTTCCGCTATCAATTTCCTCGTACTAAAATTAGAATCATCAGAATCAACGGCTTCTACGATCAGGGGCTTAGAGTTCTCCATGACTTTATCAGCTATGGATGACAGTGTCTTTAAATCTTTAGAGTCAGCAACAGCTAATACGGCACGCACCGCTGATGGCAGGTGGTTTTGCCATAAAACAAGAAGTGTCTCATTACTGACCTTATCTCGCGCCAAGTCGGTCATGCGTCGCAAAAGCTGAGATGGCTTTTGATCTCCAAGATCCATTTCACCTATAAGTTTCTGTATCTGTCGATTTTGTGATTCTTCAAAAATATCTAGAAGTCTCGATTTCAGGGTCTCGTATTTGTCATTGTCTGGTGGATTGATCAGGATATCAGTGACTTGCTGAATCACATGCTTTCCTAGCTTAGCAATTACCAGATGGAATTTCGCAGCATCCGTTAGTTTTTGACTATGTATCACGGATTCCATTTGAACGAACCAGACACGTGGCAAATCCTCCCAGAAGTCAGGAATGCGTGACGACACTGATATTTGGGCGACGTCCTGCATTTTTGCCATTTCGCTTTCTGCCATTATTTTTGAGAATACGTTGCGGAAGCGATGAAAACAACGGCACAATTTAGTTTATCACGTCGGATGGTCACCACTTTATCGCCGCTTCAATTCCAAAGAACTTGCATCATTTTTCCAGAACTTTATTTACTCAACTCAATTATTTTATATAACAAAAAACGTCTTGACAATTTATATTATAAACAAGCCAGTGCACCCAATGTAGTGGCATGGAGGTTTAACTAAAAAATAATAAAAATATGATGCCGCTACAAAACTAAAGCCCACATTACGTAAAGGTGTACGTGTTGATCAAATCCCTAATGTTCAAAGCTAAATTTTCGATTAAATTGCGTGTTAATAGACTACAAGCCCTTGAGCCATTATGGCGGTGTTGAGGTCATCGGAGAGTCCCGAGGGAGTGCAGCCAAGGTCGCGGGAGCTTCCGATACAAATGTCGCCTAAAGGGCAACCGCACCCTCGTAACGATCTTCAGACCGCGATATACGAAAATAAAACTAAACGTGTAGAAAAATATATAAATTGATTAAGAAATTTGAGTATGCATTTTTTTTTATTTTATGCGTTAAAAGAAAAGTAAGAGGTGAATAAGGACAAGTAGAAGGGGGGGGGGGGGTGACTGTTATCTTAAATATTGTTTAAATATTATCTAGTGTATTTAATTAAAATGTTTCTTATCGAGGTAGTCTTTCACAAGAGCTTAAAATTTTATTTTTAAACTGAGGCTAAAATAAATTTCATAATCTTCCACCTACATCATCATATTTTTATCTTGAGCCAATAAAAACACTCTGGATGAGAATTTAAATGTTACCGCGTAGGTCGCAAAATTAAGCGAAATTGCCACGTAATGAAAGTTATTTATAAACGGGGAAAAATTTGAGGGGAAAAAAGATGAGGGAAAAATACTGCCCACCGCTTTTTTTGAGACTAATGGTGATTTGCGAAGTTTAAGGTAATTAGAAAAATTGCATATTTTAACCTTTGTTAATGACAAAAATGAGAGTGATTTATTCCGTATGCCTGATTAAGCAAATTGCTCACCTGGCGGTAATTATGTTTGCCTATAACACTGGAACCATGAGTGCATTACCAGCATCTCAATATAGGACGATTTCACGGTTCTGTCCTTACTAGAAATTCCAAACATTTTCTTTTAAATTAGCCCTCAAAGTGAAATTACAAAAATGAGCAATCTCTCCTCATTTGACACAATCATGCCTTTCTTTTACATCTAGATATTCCAAAGAATTTGATCTTCATTAAATTTCCTAGAAGGGATACAATTATGTGAGTAAAGGATTTTCATTAGAGATTTGTAAAGGCGTCTGCTCGGTACAGTCGCTCAACAGGTGGATTCTATCAGGGCTTCCGAGAAACGTATGTTTTCCATTCCTTTATCTCAGAAAATTACTGATCTACAATTTCTTAACAATCTTTTATTCAGCTTTTGTGTTATATTAAATTAAATAACTTTGTTTCTTTAGATTTTATTTTTAACCTTTACATTTTTTTCTTTGGTTATTAATTGTCCAAAACGGGATTGATGCGAGATTTTGATAAATTATAAACTTATATTCAAAATATGTTATCAGATCTCTTGAAATCCTGTGTTTTTATATCCTACACATCCGACCTATGTTGTATCCCAGCCTATCTCTTTGAGTTTGAAAGAGTAGCAAATTTACATATTTGGTCATCCCACGGGAACACTACATTTTTCGGTATAAAAAGTAGCCTATGTGTTAATCTAGGATATCAGCTACCTCCATACCAAATTTAATCAAAATTGGTACAGCCGTTTGAGCGTGAAGAAGTAACAAACAAACATACTTTCGCTATAATAATATTTTTGTAGTGAAACTTCTTTATCGGGGTTGGAATTTTTTTTGCGTTACGCGCCATCTTTATTTCTAAGTCACATTTTTGCGTTACGCGCCATCTTTATTTATTTAGTTAATTAGTAATACTTAGTAGTAATCCTGTGTATTGTAACTGTATTTAGTACGAATCCCACACTAGTGTATCATCCCACATTTGGACATAATACAGTGTATACCATTAGAACACATTCTGTACCCACTTCAGTAAGCCACACCCCCAACCGTTTCCAAGCCCCACCCAAAATTTTAAGTCCCACCCACTTTTTTGTAATTTAATCCTTACCCCCCCTCTGGCCTTCCCCCACCCTAAATCCAAAACAGTGCCCAATAGCCTCCCCACGAAACCTCCCCCCCCCCGCTTACCCCCACCCTAAAAATTTTACCTCACCCCCCCTACTCATATCTCCGGCATTATCCATCGTAGACCCACCGACCTTGGGTTCATTGGAACCGGCTCGGTGAGGGCTACAATCCTGCCCCAACAGAATTCCCGAATTCCCCCTCCACAACTTTCCCCACCCAAAAATATTTTAAGGTGCCCAATAGCCTCCCCACGAAACCTAACCCCCCCCCGCCCCTACCCCCACCTAAAATTTTTACCTCACCCCCCCTATTCCTATCTCCGCCAATATCCATCGTAGACCCATCGACCCTGGATTCATTAGAACCGGCTCGGTGAGGCCTACAATCCTGCCCCAACAGAATTCCCGAATGCCCCCTCCACAACTTTCCCCACCCAAAAATATTTTAAGGTGCCCAATAGCCCCCCACGAAACCTAACCCCCCCCCCCCGCCCCTACCCCCACCTAAAATTTTTACCTCACCCCCCCTAAACCTATCTCGGCCAATAAAGGTCGTGGACCCACCGAGCTTGGTATCCTCGGAACCGTCTCGGTGAGGGCTACAAATTGGCCCCGATAGAAATCCCAAATGCCCTCAAAAATTTCCCCCCTCCTAAACTTAAACTTTATTTAATTTAGCTTTATTTTACCAATTCTGTAAATTTGTAAATAGTAGATCATTTTTCGAAAAATGATGTCATAAAGAAGTTTCACTTCTTACGTGTGTACATTAATACACACACACATTTTTTTTTTTTTTATCCCCTCCAAGCATTCGTACTTCTTGTCCATAGCATCGAGGGGCACGGATTGTTAGACCGTAATGCCGCAACTCGCATCTGGATGTAATATTATCGTAAAAACAAACATCCACGCTGACATTCTTACTGGACGAATGCCTTGACCTTCGCATACATTTTCTTCATTTTTGTATGGCCCATATTGTACCATATCCATGGCGTTTACAAAATTCCTACCCTATACATTTTTGTATGCTCTAACTTTTCGTCAATCAAATGTTTGATGTTGATTTACTATTATATATTCTTTTGTCGCATCATTTCTTTTTTCCCCTGCAGGGCACGGGCCTTCTCTACATTCAAGAGTCTATATCTATATCAGCCCATATACGTCCCACTGCAGGGCACGGGCCTACTCTACAATCGAGAGAATCGATTGAGAGTGGTTAGGCCATATAACTAGTCCACCACGCTAGCCTAGTGCGGGTTGGCGGACTTAGGTACATACCGTAGAAATTCTTTAAAATCGCTACGGTATGCAGGTTTCCTCAAGATGTTTTCCTTCACCGTTAAAGTGCGTGGTGATTGACTATCAATACACACATAACTCCGAAAAGTCACCGGTGTGCCCTGGGATTGGAACCCGCGACCACCGTGAACATGTAGGCAGCCGCGTCTGGTCCGTTACCAACAGGCCACCACGCACTTTTCGAGAGTACAAGTGAGAATGTGTAATCCGCCTTATTATAACTGCAGGGCAAGGAAACAGAAAGATACATCAAATACATTCTTACACATTTATACTATAACGGGCTTATTCATAAACAGTTTTAAAACCTATTTTAGTTATCGAATGTTTTGTCTTCTTCGCTCGAACTGAATTGAAGTCGTTCGAAAGGGACAAAACATTCGATAATTAAAATAGGTTTTAAAAATGTCTGGCCGTATTCGTTTCGTTTCAAGATAATCTTATTTCCTCGTACGTATAAAACGTGCCGGTGCAACATCAGAGATGCTGGGATACTCTAGGCGGCAACTTCCGGAGCGCACATTAACACATTTCCTGTTCCGGTCGGATGCGGACAACCCACTTATTTCCTTCGGGAGATCCAAGCGTCCCGGGAATATTAAATACTTATGTTATGTTTGTCATGGTTATACTGGGATTATGTAGTTTATCTGTTGGTGATTTCGATAGCCACGTATTTCTGTAATTTACATGTAATTCTCTATTTATTAGGCTATCACTTTGTATGAGTTTTCTTTTGAGAAATATTTGTTCCGTTATATGCGTGTATTATTTGGGAAACGATTGCGTTAAATTAGATCAAAGATCGAAATGTGGGTAAAACTTATTTTAATCTTACTAATGGCTTATATATTTACGACTACAGTTATCATAAATCAATAAACACACACAACTAAACGACACGAAAAACTTACTCCTAACCACAAAACATATGACTGTTATGTCGTTAGTATCTATGAGAAACTTTTACCCAAAGAATGCATTATTTTGCACTATCCAAACAGCAATGTTATACCATCCAGCCTGCGCCATTTCGGCTATAAAATATAAACAAACGCGCCGCCCATTAATTGTCTGCCACTGTTATAGTTGGTACGTGCTGCGCCAACGCCCGCATACAACTGAGTACCATTGTGTTGTACTGTTTTAATTAATATGAAATTAAAAGGAAACATACATACATAATCTCACGCCTTATTCCCAGAAGGGGTAGGCAGAGGTGCAACCAGGACACGTACGTGTCGCCTTATATTTTCCGTCCCACGATGTGATAAGGGGCGAGCCTATCGCCATTTTGGACAATTCCTGACTCCGGGCTGATAATGAATAGAAAAATCCAATATCACTTTGCCCGACCCGGGATTCGAACCCGAGACCTCAGCTTTGCAATCATATCGTAGAACAACTGCGCCACCGAGGCATTCAAATCAAAAGGAAAATAATTTATTAAATCCATATTATGTTTTACATCGTTCAGATTAGTTCTTTTTTTCACCACCGCCCGGCTCGGAAGGCGGTTTTTCCCCAGAAGAAAAGGATAGAAAAAAGTGTCACTTTATACTATACAGCAATTACATACAGAATTAAATAGAAGTCGCAGTTTATTGAGCAGTTCATATGATGTGTTGTGATCTGTGGTTGTGATATATTTGTGTTCATCAATAACACTCTCTACGAATATATTAAGATCAATTTCCACCGATATATGTATCGATACCGTTTATCTGACGTAAATGCTAATTATTACCAAATCTCCAATGAATTCGGAACACTAGGAATGTCGCCGGGAATTTATGGTGACTGCCTGCCCTTTAGTAATCCCCGCAGGGTAATACAACCCTTGTCACGAGGGGTTAAAGTGGAAAATCGCGTGTCAAGACGCCGCCACAGTAGGCTAGAAACGCAGGTGCCTTAAGCTGGAAAGCCTTTGGTATCACACTAATTTGGCAACAAGCCAATTTAAGGGCGAGGATTTGATCGCAATCTTGTAAATTAGAATCTTTTGCCTTCCATCTAGTTGTGTGTTTAAGGATTTTTGGGACTCTTACATTATTTCTGTTTACACATTTTATAGTGAAACTTATTTAAACTTTGTTTTGAAAATAATTTAAAACTTTCAATCGCTGTTTACTTTTAATGTCGTGCCATTGAGCAGTATAACAAACAATTGTTCGTTTAAGATAATCTATTGAAGTACTCCAATTGATAACATTTTAAACTTTTAAACCTAACAACATTTTAACGTTGTAATAATAATCATAATATTGTATAATTTATACATCTACAATTTAATATTTTAATCCGACTAATCTCCTATTCGTTATTGGCCTTTAGTGATTATGTGCATAATATTCTGACCCGTAGGTTTAGAGAACTAACTTAAAAAAGCACAACATTATATATAGAAGTTCTCCCAATATAAAAAAAATACTTGATCGTACTTGAAACGACAGTATTAGAATTGTCTGGTAAGCCACAACAAGCAAATTACGGCTTGCATAGCTGAAACCACAGAACAGTTAAATACGGTGCTGTAACAATGAATTTCTGTCTCCTATTTATATATCCATCCCATGGTTGCCTATAAGAAATTACCTAGTGTGATAAGGCCGCCACTTGTGCTATTATTTTTGTACTGTATAATTTTGCATTTGTATAACTCCCTGTGGTGCAAAAAATAAATAAATAAATGTTTCGGCGCCTTAACAGATATCTTAGCTTTGATAGTTAGTGTCGTTGTTGATACGTATCGCTTGATGGACTGCCTTCAATGTGGAAGGACGGCAGTTCGATCTCTCTTACAACCTCGCTATTGGTTGTAAAGGTAAAATTGATTGGGTTAATTAATTCTGTGCGCTGTGGTGTTAAGGGCTAATGACTTGTCTGTAAGTAAAATATAAGTTAATAAATTGTAAGTCACATTTATACATTTTCAGATTCCCTGAACACTATAATTTATTTGCCTTTTGCTTCCTTTCTCATTTAATCCATCCATTTTCAAAGACGGGGTTCACCTACGATCCTTAAGTATTGTCGGTGTTTATACTCATTTTGTAATTTAACTCGTTTATGCCAACTCGCTTCGCTTAAGCGAGTTGGCTTATCTTATGAGTAGACTCAATAGTCTACAATTAAAACAACTTTATAAAATATTCGCAAATATACAGTTACATAATATATTGCTATTACAATTACGCAAGGCGTTATTATAACATGCGATATTTATGTGTAGGGTTTATGTGACATAATGATGTCTTTGTGATTCATAGAGGGGGGGTTTGGACCTTAATTTGCCATGTTGGTCCAATGCGTGTTGGCGAAACGCGGGAGACCAAAGATGTTAGATTCATTCGAGTCAAAATGACAAGAGCTCGCCGAGGACAGAGTCAAATAGAGAATTAAAGGGGTGGCCTTTGCCTAGCAGTGGGGCGAAATATGGATTCCAAAAATTTTTTGTCATAATAAGCCATTAAATATAAAGGTGATGTTTGGAGCTCCTATAAGTTTCGTAGATTGAAATCCTATATTAGAATTGCTGAAGACTATAGCGAGTGTCTAATTGGGTTTCGGTGTGTCCAATTTCCAATTACGGCAGGTTTATGAAGAGACCGGTGCCAAATTAGATAAATACTTGACGTGGGAAGCCATCGACGTCCTTTTCAATTTGTATTAACTCGACCTCAATTTCGAAAGATAATGTGAGTTTATCAAAAGAAATTGATTTGTTTCGTCTGTTTTTGTGGCAGTAACGTATTTTTTGATGTTAGTGTGTATTTCCTCAAAGAATGTATTTAATGTATTTCCTCTTGTGTTGTGATCTTATGTTTATATTACTAAGGCCTAAATAAATTATTAGAATATCCTGATTCTTCTTATATTTTTAGCGAAAATATGATTATCCGAGGGTAGTTTGTTATCATTACCTATCATTCTCGTCGAGCCTGTGTACGAGTGGCGCATATTCTACCGCTTAGCGAGATATATATTTTACCGTGTGTTTGGAAAAATCTAGTGCAAGTGTTTTGGTGCTCTAGTAGACTAGACCTGTGCTTCTTTAGAGCCCGAGCACGAGAACTTCCAGTTTCAGGAACTCGGTAAGTTGCTAGGCGTAAATTACGTCATATTTGCTTGTAAGTACCATTTGAATTTTGTAGCCATAATAGTAATACAATCAACAATCACACAACCCTGCTATACAGACGATCGTGGGTCTTTTCGATCTCATTACTAAGTTTAAAACAATTATTTATGTACAACAGAAATGTTTGTCTCGGTGCTGGGGTAAATCTGCGCCCTCCCGTCGCAACCGGCTTCTTAATAATAAATGGATTGCGAAAAACACGATGTTACTATTAGATTATTAGACTATTACAATCTGGACCGCACTAGTCCAGTCACTGTAATATCATTCTATGATTATAAAATCTATAACCTTACCGTCCAATAACCTGAAGGCCTCATTCAAATTGCCTCTGAAATATGCTAAAAACAACAGCCCGCCTACAAGGACTTAACGGGATAATTCAATTTTCAATATTTCAAGGTTCTGTGCAAAAGACAGTATTATTTTAGCATTAGTAGGGCCGAGGCGAAAATAGATTAAACCCTTGGCCACGAGCTCAACAATCTGTTGAAAAACAATTGTCGAGGAACAAATTGACCGTTATGTAATTATGACCGTTATGTATTGGATAGTATTTTTAAGGTAAAATGCCATTTTTGGAATGATGTAATTTTTTTTTGTAAAGGAACTGGCACCATGATATTGATATACCTTATGATGAGCAGTGGTGTCCGTATATTACGATTGGCGACAGACAACGACTTTTTGCGATCCTACAAAATTATGAGGGCCTTTTCAATTGCTTCTTTATGCTTCGCTGGAAGAGAATCAGTATTACAGGAAGGGGGAAATATGTTGAAATTTTGAACTTATCAGTCTTATTGAAAGCCTAAGTTTTTTAATACAAGAAACAAACTTGTTTAGTTATTACTTACGTACATACATACATAAACGCACGCCTATATCCCAGAAGGGGAAGGCAGAGGCGCCACCAGAGCACCCACATTTCACCTCGTATGCTCCGTCCCACGGTGTGATAGGGGGCGAGCCTATCGGCATATCGGGCACACATTCCTATCTCCGGACTGATAATGAATAGAATAATCCAATATCACTTTACCTGCCCCGGGATTCGAACCCGAGATCTTAGCTTTGTAATCGTACCGTAGTACAACTACGCCACCGAGGCAGTCGTTATTTTTGTTTAGTTATTACGTGTAACGCCATGTTAGTGATTTTTATGTTCCATTTTAGGGCGCATTATAATTTTCTTTATTTTATTGGTCCGGTAAATAACTGAGCGCATAAAACACGGCAGCAAAACCGTCAGATCACTTTAGTTGTCTCCCAGAAAATGTTACCTTAATTCTTAATGTTAGTCTTCTATGAAAATAATAACTGAATAGACTAACAAACTTAGACAAGAAATTAACACAGCTATCATTTGCAGCGAGCGTGTTTATGTCAGTGTATACCATATCTCAATCTGCAGAGAGAATCGTGGGTACTGGGTATTAGGTACTGGGTAGTGGAGCCAATTTCCCGCGTGCGTTCCCCGCAACGGGCAGCCGACGTCAGTTAAGATTTCACCGTTAAATAATAGCCTGGATTGAAATAGTTGAGGATTAACTCGCATACTACAGGTAGGAGACGCCACGCCACAGGAATCAAATTAAATTTGCTGTAGTATGTTAGTATCCGTTTGAACAGTGACTGTTGTGTACATGGGTTTAAAATCCATCGCAGTGAACCATGGAAGTGTTTGAAGTATAATCGTTTTCGTAAATATAATGACTTCTGTTTCTGTATCAACGCATATAACGGCCTACTACAAAACTTTATTTGAATAATATAGAATAAATCTCAAATTGAATAAATCAATTATAAATAAATAAATAAATCACAAATAATGCAGTATGTGTCGTGCGGTATGGTGTAGCCAGTGTGAGCAGTGGCGTGTAGTGCAGGCTATTTAGAAGCGAGATCGCGTGTGTTTCTGTCTTGTGTGAGTTGTGTCTGCTAACTTACTCCTGGTCCCTCGCTCCACCTGACGCACAGCTTGTATTTTATATGACAAAGTCGCTTTTGCAAATAAATTACTTCTTCGTATAGCTACGTGTTTTGGTGGACTATATGGCAAAAGCCCTCTCAATCGTACTCTCAATTGTAGAGGAGGCACGTGGCCTGCAGTGGGACGTATATGGGCCGATACAGATAGCTATGTTTTAAGAATATCCAAAATTTTATTTTTTATTTTGACTGCCTCGGTGGCGTAGTTGTATTACGGTACGGTTACAAAGCTGAGGTCTCGGGTTCGAGTCCCGGGTCGGGCAAAGTGATATTGGATTTTTCTATTCATTATCAGTCCGGAGTCAGGAATTTGTGCCCGATATGGCGATAGGCTCGCCCCCTATCACATCGTGGGACGGAACATACAAGGCGAAATGTGGGTGGCTTAGTGGCACCTCTGTCTACCCCTTCGGGGATAAAGGCGTGAGTTTATGTATGTATGTATGTATTTTGACTAGTATAAAAAAAATCACTTAACAATTGGTTTTAACTGTAATTTATTTTATCATGACAGTGTTCTTCGTAGCTGGTTCAGAGCCTGCTAAACCAAGAGGTTGCGGGGTCGACGCCAGGCACCAAGACAAATGTTTGTGCTGTCCACAAGTATTTTCGGGTGTGGGTGTTGTGAGACTGGGTCTGTGCCCCTAGCCGGAACATTTTGAAGTATCGTATAGTAATTCTCGTATAGTACGTTTCCCGCTGTGAAATTTTAGTTCCAAATACGCTTACAATGGCGCTGTTTAAATTCCCATACAAAATTTTACTATTACTATTCTATTACGATACTGCAAAATGTTCCGGCTAGGGGCACTGTTGTGGTTTCTGAGTCTCGTTATCGGTTTGTTTACGGCCGTCTAGTTTTAGGATATGTTGATTTAACATAGGTTACAAGATCTCCTGTGCTGAACGTGACAGGTCTTTATAGATTTCCGCGAAATGTCAATGGTGGCTTGTTGTTTATTATGGGAGAGCCATTGCATTATTGGTTTCGTGGAAGCGTGTTCGCAGTACAGAGCGTTGGTGTTATTCAAGCAATTCCTGGAGCTAGAAATCCTTTATCGTGAAAATTAAACATATGTGGAACATAATCCGCCCACGACTGAATTTTCGTTTTCCGCGCGTGAATGTAAATACCGATTGCACATCAAGAATTGTGGTTTTGTTACGAAATTTTACGGTCGGGGTATAGAACTCACTGACCGAATAAAATGTGACATTTGTTAAAGCAGCTATGTTTTCTTTATGTAGTGTCTTTATAATCGAGGTGTCCCATTCGATCCTGTCAAGATTACGACCATCGTGATTCCAATGTCATTTGAAATCAACTAACAATTTGTGTACTTAGATGTGCATATGTAAGTATTATATATTGTGTATATATATTAATATAAATAATTCGTTTATAATTTTTATATTTTTTATTGGCGTTTGTATTCTTTAAATTCAAGACTGCCCTCTCTTCTTTTCTTTTCCTTATATCCATCCTAAGGTTGTCTGTAAGAAATCGCCTAGAGCGATAAGACTGCCATCTGTACTTTTTGGTAATTTGTAATATCTTTAAGTGTTTTCTTTTTTTTTTTTTGTTAAGTGTGTACCTTTTTGAGTGCAGTTAAGAATAAATAAATAAATAAGTAAGATCCTAGGTTTTAGTCGGTATACTGGTGTAGGATGTTAGATGCAGATAGAAGTCTGCCAGGTACGAAGACTCTAGTGGCAACTCTGCAATCCCTTCAGGGATACGGGCGAAAGCTAATGTATCTTTGTATATTATTTGTTTTTGATGAACCACCCTGACTTTCCAATGTAAAGGGAATTTATTTAATCAAGTCTTGTGTCCTGGGTATCAGAAACTACGAGAGACTTTTCTGTCTTACAAACACCCAGACCTGAAATAAATCGACAAGATATGTCTTTACATTATTAGTTATCAAGAGATAATATCTCAATTTTAAGCTGCTGAAAAGGTTCATACCTAACCAAAATTGATCCTGCCGTCAAACTGTTTGAACAGTTTTGCGGGACATAATATTAATTTATAAATTAACCTACTTAAACTACCTACATAAACCTACATAAAGGGTAGGCAGAGGTGTTACCGGGACACTCACATTTCGCCTTGTGTCTTCCGGCCCGCGATATGATAGGGGACGGGCCTATCAAGATATCTGGCACAAATTCCTGACTCCGGGCTGATAATGAATAGACAAATCCAATATCACTGGCCGACCCGGGATTCGAATCCCAGAACCCAGCGTTGCAATCGTACCGATAAATAAAATGAATAATTGACTAGAACAATGTAAGCATGTCTGCATTTTTCTCAGTCACTTTGTCAATTATAGATATGGTTTTCGATCTGACCTATTGTTTCCAATTCGTGACCTCTTGCACTACACTCGGCTCAAGTGAATCGAAGTAAATTAGTTCATGCTAACAGATGAACAGATTTGGAAATAGACCAGATATTCTCAAGACAGCTTAAATTTTCAGACATTTCTCCGCGTTCTTGTTTACGGAAACAAAACAAATTAATCAAACATTTCAAAACATTTTTACTAAATTTCACAAACAAGTCTCTTGAATTTATCAATGTTTAAACGTACCAGAAAAATACAGTCACTATAATTTATTTGTAACTTGCATGCGGACAAACAATCTGTCCTTTTAGTTTCATTACAGCACACAAACGGAACGAACTCATTAATCCAGCCACATAATTGCTCGCCAAAATTGTTACATATATGTCTAGTGACCACTGTCCCTCTGAGGAATATGCCTCTCAAACAGTTGACCACCTTTTTCCCCGTCCAAACACTGTCCGGTCAACAAACCATCATCATACAACGACCTATTTCCAACCTTGTTACCATTAGGTACATTCCAAACTTCAGTGTCGCCGCTCAGGTTAGGATTCCGAAAGGTTTTCCCCGAAAATTGGCTGTTAGTGCCGCGAGATATTTCGCTTTGAAATCCGCACGCAGCCTGTAGAATGGATTCCAAAGCAATTTGGTCCTGTATCCGTCTGTTCATAGCGCTGGCCTGTACATTCGCCATAATATCTTTGTATTTAATTTCCAAATTGTTTAGTGCTGTTGTTAAATCTGTTTGGTTATCGTCTGCAACTTCGCTCAAGACTTGTGCTCTTTGTTTGACCAGTTGCAGATGTAAAGAGCACTCGGCTAGGTGTTTGTCTCTTTGTAATGAAGCTAACTTCGCTTCGTATGCTTTGGCACATTTGAATTTCGACTTCTCCGCTTTGTTCAAACGTTTCTCTAATTGGTCAACGTGGATTTTTGCGTTATTTTCTTTTGTATCATTGTCAGAATTTTGCAGTAATTTACTTAACACGGATTGAAAGTTTTTCCTTTGATCCTCCAGTTGGAGCTTAAGCCGCTCTAATTCTGTCTCTTTTTCATTAATAGTCTTGCTTTGTTCTGTGATAGTGTCATTTGTTTGCGATTTGTCTTGTATATCTTTAACTATATCTGCGTAACATTGTTTCAATTCTTCTATTTTCTTCTCATATACTTCTCGGACTTCATCGTGAACTGTCGTTTTAATTTTTATAATTTCTAATTTATGTTTTGCTTCTAAATCATTTATTTCCTGTTTCTTTAGTTCTTCAAAGCTATCCAGCTTTTCTTGCAATTTAGCAATTGTTTCTATCAAGCTAGTTCTTGTGTACTTCATTTCTTGTAATTTACATTTTAAGTTGTTTAGTGTTATATTGCTATAACTTTCCCGTAAATAGGGACTCGTAGAATTATCTAGCATAGTAACAAAATCGTTAGTATTTACATTAAAATCGCCACGCAAAGTTTTCAGTTCATTTTGTAGTATAAAATTTTGTGTTTTGATCTCCCTTACTTTCCTTATCAGACTCGCTGCTCTGTTATCATACTCTTCTCCAGAGCTGCATTGATTATCATCTAGGAATATATCAGGGCAAGTATAGCAGAGTACATTTGGTTGGTATGGAGGGTTTGTGCCACATTTCTCAATTAACGTTGCTTTTTCATCTACTGTAATTGCCTTTTCTTTATCCTTGTCTTGATCGTTGTCTTGAGAATATTCCGTTTCAGATGACAGAATATTTTTCCTATCAAATATTATTCTGGTAGATGTCTTGTCTGGGTTGACTACACATTCTTCGGAAGAAGTACTGCTTACAGTGATGTCATCACGTAATGGGGCCAGTGTGTTCGGTGGGGCAATCAGAAATGGCATGTCAAGATAGCCTCTAGCTAGTTGAGAAAATAGTGTAAAAATATATTTATTTCTCAAGACTTTGTCGACGTCATTTTGGCTAAGCCTTTGTATCCACGCATTGCAAGTACTAATTATGAATTGATCTGATAATTGACTTATGTAAGGTGTTAGTATTTGCAAATACCTTTTAAATTCAACTTCTAGATGTGTGTCGTACGCGTTCATTATAAATAAATTTTAATACGTTTGGTATTTTGGATTTTGTACTGCCAAATAGACATGAATGTTTTTTAAATATATGAGCGTTATGAACGTTGTGTATTATCTATGGTTAAGAATATGAAAAAGGTTTGATGAAATTATGTTACACGGTATTTGTACACGTTTACACTGAATCCAATTATTTTGTAATTCGTCATTCTCGGAATTCATTTGCCAGAGGCGTGAGTCGTCTACGTATTATTTTGTCACAAAGGAGAGAGATGCTAGTAATAAAATAAATAAAATAAATAGGTTTCACTGTTTTTATGATACCATCAATCTTTCTCAGTAGCTGTTAGAGTTTAGACTATGATAAAACATTTTGGTTAAAGATCCTTTACCTGTAGGACCTTGTGTAGCTTGTGTCTCCCTAAATTGTCTTCAAACTAATAATACATACATACATAAACTCACGCCTTTATCCCTGAAGGGGTAGGCAGAGGCGCCACTAGGACACCCACATTTCGCCTTGTACGTTCCGTCTCACGATGTGATAGGGGGCGAGCCTATCGCCATATCGGGCACAAATTCCTGACTCTGGGCCGATAATGAATAGAAAAATCCAATATCACTTTGCCCGACCCGGGACTCGAACCCGAGACCTCAGCTTTATAACCGTACCTTAATACAACTACCACCGAGGCAGTCTTATACTTATTATGCAAAATTACAATTGTGACAATATCAGAAAAATAATTACAAATATAAATCTTCTCATAATATCGTATATATTTTCAACTATCCATTCATTAACAGACAAGACGCTACCAGTACACGAATTCGACTAGGTATTGGTTATTATGTCGAAGGATAGAGGTACAGGAGAATTAGCATTGCTTATGCATACATTGATTGGTATATTCTCTATTCAATATCTCCTAGAGATGTAGTTGTTAGGGACCTACATCTGACACATCGTATTGTTAGAGTTCTGGACAACAATGGATCCGTATCTTAACTTTACCGTAAATGTATTGTTATTTCCATAGAACTGAATCTAGATGACGCAAGCTCCTTCAAATGTATGAAGTATATGTTAGTATTTTGCTATCTCCTGTGCCATCATAAGTTCACTGTTCACAACAGAAGATAAGTAATGCAATTCTCGGTTTGAGTAAAACCGATTTTAAGTTTTCTATGTTTTGAAGACCCTGATACTCGTACGAACAAAAAATGGCAAAAAGTGCGGTGTGCGACTAAATTATTTATTTATTTATTTAGATTCTTTATTGTACACAATAAATATAACAATAGGTATAGAGACAACAAAATAACAAAGTACAAATGGTGGTCTTATCGCACTAAGGCAATCTCTACCAGACAACCATTGGATGGATTTATGAGAAGGAGAAAGAAAGGGCAGTATATAATAAAGACAAAAGCTCAAATAAATAATACTATTTATACATAAATATACAAAAACTACATAAATATATAATAATTAAACATCATTTAAGTAAGTAAACCAAGCTTCCATGGACACATGTATCGTATCTTATTGTATTGTATCAGCCCATATACCTCCCACTGCAGGGTACGGGCCTACTCCACAATCGAGGGTGCGATTGAGAGTGGTGTGGCCATATAGTCCACCACGCTGGCTTAGTGCGGGTTGGCGGACTTTACATGCCATAGAAATTCTTACAAATCGCTATGGTATACAGGTTTCCTCACGATGTTTTCCTTCACCGTTATAGTGCGTGGTGATTGACTATCAATATACACCACATAACTCCAAAAAGTCAGAGGTGCGCGCTGGGATTTGAACCCGCGACCACTGTGATCGTGTAAGCAATCGCGTGATAGTGTATCGTCTTTACCTTCATCATCTATTGACCTTCATGATTGTTACCTCTTACTGCCACAGTATCAGTTCAAGAACTATCGTAACTCTCAATTTAGGCAAGTTCTCAATATCCGCTGTTCAAATGAACCGCCTCAAGCGCTCTCAAACTTGTTTGATGTCAATAAAGTGAGCTACGATCATGTCAAACATCGTCTAGCCATAACCCCAATTTGTCAGCAACTTTATCAAATAAATAGCCGTTTATTTGGTCCCCGGGAACAGAACCTGATACTCTTCCAACGCGCATTAACTATATGACGATCGTCAACTGACTCATAAAGATAAAATTACTGCCAAAGCCCGTTCATGTCTCACATAAAACTAATCTTGGTTGTATTCTTAGAACCGAAGCTATTATTGGAAATTCAACTTTATGAGCTTTTTATATTAAGTTTATTTTCAATTAGGTTGATGAAAAGGCAATTTTTGCGATATATTTCAAATCAAGGTACCCTAAAATACGGGCGTGTAATTTATAAACAATTTCGATTCTCCTTTTATGTGTAATTTTTACAGTGTAGGTGAATGACGTCATTAAGTTTATATTTGAACACTTGTTTTCAGGGCATTCGCCGGTATCTGGCTCCAAACATTATGGTTTGTTTGCATGGAGAGATTCCCCGCGGTTTGATTGATGAAAGCCCGTGTTTGTTTTGGTACCTGCCTTTTTATAGTAGCGTGAGTGGAATAATGTTTTCTTATGATCAATATCGATAGAAACAATGATATGTTTCCTTAATATGATTTGTCGTTTTTGAGTTTATTTTCATACTATTATTTTTCATGCCTTCTGTATGTAGTTGAACAAGTTAAGGTAGAATGAACTTTTGACTAATAACTTATTGCATTGCAGATTTAATAATGAAACGCACAGAATTGAATAGTTCAATAATATGTTTTTCTAACATGCAAGCTGAAAATAAAAGTAAAAAGGAGTATTTCGATAATTTTACTTACAATAACTTCAAAGTCATGTGTTTAATCCACTAACGGCCGGTCTCTATATCCTATCTATCTTTAAAAAGAGCTTAAAATAGCTACCATTACTATGTCGATACAATTCAACAAATAAACATTGACCTATACATTTCGCTTACCTTGCTATATATAAATATATCAATCATATCTATATCTCTATATCTTTGTTAAATGAAACATAAAATGCATCGAAATATATAATAAAATCTCTTGTTATAGATAGATAGATCATAGAAACCGGCCGTTAGTCAGCGCGGACCATCAACCACCCAATGTACGAAATGCAGCGAACCTATACGAGATAGACGAAAATAGAGTTATCAAAAAGAACTCAACTTTAGATACTGTATTCACAATACCCAGCAGACAGCAGTGCGTATGAAATTCTCTTTGAGGATGGTCACTAAGCACCGTTAGTTCCTGCATCCAGCGGTAAAGCAGTCGTTACACTGGTGTTAGCCGTTTACGACGCAGTTACCGGGTGCATCGCGTCGTAATGCTACTAAATCGTCCTCGAGATGTGGCTAAGTGTCTTAATGGTGCTTCATATCTGCTCGACCGGAATCTTTGTTGCTATCGAGTTGTTCTGAAGACATTACGTTTCTGTTTTAGTCGCTATCCTTCTCGACATCACAAGCATTGAATGGGCTATGCAAACATTAAAAGAAAGAAAAGAAAAAGAAACAAAAAAAGAAGACAGTTCGTGTTGCTGATGGAGTTTCTTGCGCCGTTTCTTCTTCACAGGTACAACACGTTCCAAAGCGACGGTAGCAGTAATTAACGATTCAAAAGATCTTGTAAAAGACTATTTGAATAAAAGTATTTTGATTTTGAACGAATTGTCTCATCATTGAAAGTAGAAATTATGCCCTCTAAACTTAATAATTTTGACAGCGTTCCCGGCGCAATTCGTTAAAAGGCTGAGAAACAAAGGGTTGCAGGTTCAATCTCCGTACAGAGACAAATATTAGTTTCAAGTTTGGGTGATAAATCCAAGAAGACCCTTGCATCATGAGCCAGTTACTGGCTGCATCGTCTTGGAATGTTATTAAATCGCCGTCGAGATGAATGTCGCTAGGTATCTTAATGGTAATTTGGATCTGCTCGACCGGAATCTTTGTTGCTAATGAGTTGTTGTTTGTTATGAAGAAATGGGTGTTACCGATGACAGTTGTAGTCGCTTATTTTGTTGACTGCAGCTGTATAAGTGTTGTCATATTATGTAGCTATATAATTTACAGTTCTCAGACTTCCGTCCTAGTAATTTTGTTTTAGAGATATAATAAGTATTAGTTGTATTAAGTACCTATGAGTAATTGATAGTTTAAATAAAGAGATTCATGGTAGGTAGAGCAAAGGTGAGGTTTTCAAATAGTGTTCTGTTCCAACTAACGAGACACAAAATGCGTCCACAAAATTTATTTATGCTTATTAATTAATATATGTAGATAAAATATGCAACGGCCCTTATACATATCGAGCAAGTTTAACCGGTGACAGTATTGCAGTTGCAAAAATAGATGATGAGTATCATGACATTCCAATCTTACCAGATTTATTTGATTCTGTTGCTACTAAAATGTGAAATATATCAAGTACTTTATCAAACCATGTATTGACTCGGAATCCGTTTATCTTAGTTTATAAATAAGTACGAGGACGTGTATTCTCATTACGTCGCCGCTTCACACTGCTCTATAAGCCATCCATTGTTATTTTCAATATCTGTTCAGTACTACTGAGCATTTGTGCCATCGTAAATCTTAGCAGCTACCGAGCTATTTGTTTTATTGGAAAGACAACGATATTGCATTTTGCAGTGTGTTCTCATGGAATATGAACTCGATGTAACGTATTTTATTAAAGTTTATATGTTTCGTTGTCAGCGCTGTTTGTCATCGGACTTCGAAATAAACTATCAATGTTACGTGATCAATTTGTGTGATATTTTTTGTTGGATTCGGATTGTGATTATGTCGGGTTTCGTGTGATATTATATGAAATCCGTTCTTATATCTCTAATGTTAAAATCGATAATTTCCACGAGTCCTCCAAATAATACATCATTTAAAAAATTGATGACCTTATGTTTTTTACGTATTTGGTTTTGGTATGCCTTAACCTAAACTTGGCTATACTTGTTTTTTATGTTTGACTTTATATTAGCTTTACTGGAATCAATCTATCTAAGCATGTTTTTAAAGCAGTTTTTTCGACGCTATTTTCACAAAGTTGAAATTGACTAATTTACTTAAAAAATACTGTTTTGCTCTGCCAAATAACGAATTGATTATACGTATATATCAGAATAAGTCTTCTTATTTAAGATATTATTTCCGATACGATTTTGCTCCTCGATACCGTTTTGCTGCTGACTGCCTCGGTGGCGTAGTTGTACTACGGTACGGTTAGATCGCTGGGGTCTCGGGTTTGAACCCCGGGTCGGGCAAAGTGATATTGGATTTATAGTGTCCATTTTTGACAGATAACATTTGACAATGGAGAACAATTGGAGAATAATGCGCACCGTCATCAATTTTTGACAGCGAGCCCTGAATCAGCTCTTGGACATCGGAAGGGTTGTATATTAATTATCAGCCCGGAGTCAGGAATTAGTGCGCGATATGGCGATAGGTTTACCCCTATCACATCGTGGGACGGAACACACCAGGCGAAACGTGGGTTTCCTCGTTGCTACCAGTAGAACCGCTGCCTACCCCTTCTGGGAAAAAGGCGTGAGTTTATGTATGTATGAATGATTTTGCTCCTCTTTGATTTAAGTGTCTCATGATTCCTCCAAAGAGGATGTCATCAAGCAAAAATGTTGGTCGTAAAATTTTACAGCGCCCTCAGTTGCGATTCCCGATATCATTCCGTTGAAATATTCTAAATGTTCGCCAGTTCAGCGCAACTTAATTACTTACATAAAATATTATACGTTCCGCAACGGGGCGGATTTAGATTTTACTATTGTTTATTCTACACCGGGGGTTACGTTTGCATAAATTGTTGGATTAATCTTATCCCCTGGTGCATATATTTCATTTTACTAAACACAGTTAATTTGAGTTTTAGTATTTGCTGTGATTGAGTTAAACTTTGCGTTTTAGTGCTACCTGTTGCTTTTGATGTTACCTGTTTGATGGATTGCATCGGTCATCCTTGGTGAATAGCATTTTTCTGGGGCAAAACATCCTTTATTACCCCTAAATTTCTGCGGCCTTATTCATAGACGGATTTAAAACCTATTTTTGTTATCGAATGTTTTGTCTTCTTTGCTTAAACTGAATTCAAAAGTCGTTCAAAAGAGAGAGAAAATTCTATAACTAATATAGGTTTTTAAATCTTTCTATGAATAAGGCAGTTGATATTTAGCTAACAAATAGCGAGGCATTAGTTCCTGAACGATTGTAATGTGCTTAGGAAGTCTTTGGGTTACAATTACAATCAACCGGGGATTTCCTGTGACTGAAGATTATGATAATGAATACAAGTATGAATAATACAGGTCGGGACTTTACGCCCGGCAATTACCAACAACTATCAGTTGAACTAACAACTAAATGGAAATCTTCGAGTTGATTCGCGCAATCCGGCTCTGGTTGAACAACTAGATAAACCCTTAAATTAACAAAATTATACCAATGTAATGAACGTAACTTCCTGATAGCCGCTTAATCGAAACATTACTTGCCTTTATCTGCCTGAAGATTTATCTTCATTTCTACTGAAGCAGTAATTTTTTATGTTATTTTTAATATTCCAGGTTATCTATTCTTTAATTGCGAGTCTTAAGTTTTTGAAATTACTTAGAATACTTTTGAAGATTAAGCATACCTGGAATTTCTTCAAGAGATTTGTAATGTATACAAGTATACGCTTGTATATCTTAAGGATTAAATAGAAGTAGGTACTGTTATTGTTTGATGGGCTTATTTCAGGCCCAATGTGGCAGAAACCGAGTCATGCAACCCCAGACAACTTATAAGAGATTTTTCAAACAAAAACCATATTAAGTGAACTCTTTGATATGGAAATTGAACCATGGACCTCACAAGTTGCCGGTACTGCTAGTTACGAAATCATCGAGGCGACTATGGTAAAAGTGGATAGCTTAAATTTTATTTATTAGATTGCACACAAATAATTATAATTAGCAAAATAGGGCTTAACTATAACTTCTATAAAGTATATTTTATCAAGGATTAACACAAACGTACGTACATATAATGCAGGCCCCACATCAAAAAATCTAATCAGTACAAGCCGGAAAATACACGCTTGAAAAATTCTTATTTTTCCACAATAAATGCCTCTCGGGTATTAATTTACCTTACGCTTATTAGGGGCTCAAAATCAGCGACGAGAGCGTTCGGTTAAATTGGACTGGGTTCACTAATGCTTGAACTTTTGGTTGGGGAGTTTCTAACGTATTTTGAACTTTAGTGGCGGGCTGTAGGGTTTCTATTCCTTTGGTAATGTGTTGTAATTTTGTGACAGGGCACAGTAAATGAGCTCTGTGCCGTACCTGGATCAGAATGCAGTTTGAGGGTAACGAGGCAGAAGAATATGGCTTCCAGCGGAGTTGCTTGTGTATCTTCGTTTGTTTAATCTTGGATTACGTCGATATACGGCGCTAATAAAGCCGCGAGTTGATTTTATTGTTATTTGTTAGCTAAATCAGCTATACCAATTGTGGTTGATTGCAAAATTAACTGCTAGAATTCAACATCTTCAAAGGGAAATTCCTTATGCATATAAATAAAGCCAATAGCATTAGTTGTGCCAGAGAATTTTTATCTCTTCGGATAGTTACTTAAAGATGAAGTGAAACCCATATATTATGCAACATAATAATTTGTCACATGTTGGGTCTAATTTATACCTTTCCTTAATAAATACGCACAGGTTTCCAAACCATAGCTTGTTGCGTTTTGTGGTCCCGGCATCTGAAACGACTTTGCGCCATAATAATATAGAACTATAACTAATATTTTTTGCGAACATTTGTCACAGGGCGTCGATCAAATCTCTTTCTTTTCGCCCACAGCGCCCAGTCATCTGCCAAAACGTCTTTCACAAATTACAGTTTTGTCCCAATATTTGTTTTTATAGTTGTTATGCCTTTGAACATAAATCTTGAGAGTTATGTAGGCTCGTCTGTTTATGTATTCCGAACTATTTGGCCAAAGCAAAAGTCGTTTGGGACGTGTTGGGGCCGGGTTGAGTGATACAGCACTTTCTGCCCATATATCAATATAGGATGTGGAACGAAGTGGGAGAGACTGCGATTAATTTTTTCTTTTGGAAATATTAGTACTTTATCAGTCCTATTCATAGATAGTTTTAAAACATATTTTAGTTATGGAATGCTTTGTCCCTTTCGAACGACTTTTGAATTCAGTTTGACCGAAGAAGCCAAAACATTCGTGAACTAAAATAGGTTTTAGAACTGTTATGTCTATTAATAGGGGTTAAAACAAAATATTTACTGAAGATTTGATAAGATTTGCAGAAGAGAATTGGTGGTGATAGGATATTAAAATCCGTGCGAAGAGCGACCGCCACACACGATAGTGGAAATCCCATCATTTATATCCGTACCAGGGTGTTATATCCCAGGTTCAACCGGTGTGTTTCCAGTTTCGACTTAAACGACATAACTGAGTCGAACGACAAAATATGGTTATTTCTCGCTACTGAATATTACGAGTATGACTTTCACTTTCCATGGAATTTATTGTAGTTCCTTCGCAGGGCCAATTTTTAAAAAAGAAGCATGCATAAAAGCCACGTTCCCTCCAGCTCGCCTAATTGTCAAATAAGTGCAGAAAATTAAAAAAACGCCTGTAGTTCATGCCATGCCGGCGTCACGTCAAGCCTTTTAGTCAAACAGGAGTCCGGCAGCCGTGATCGACGCCCATCATTCACACCGCAGAGGACTTAACCTCAGCATTGCGTAACAAATTGTACAGGAAGGGATGGAGGGAGAGGATTATTAGACCCGGAACATCACCTAATAAGAGTAAGAGTCGTTCTGAGTCCGTTTCCTTTGGAGCATGCCATCGCGTAGCTTAAGTTTTCTATTTATTTTCTTTTAAAAAGACCACGCTATCCTTTATAAATATATGCTTTGGCTAATATAAATTGGCTTTCCAGGAAGTAAGTACATGGCTATGTTTGTGGCTTGATGAATGTCTTTAACATTAAGGGTAGACTTGAACTAAAGTGGGTGGCTTGCCTAGAAAGAGGTCAGTCTAGCTGTGGAACAAGAAACAAGGATTTGCAATAATAAAATTAAAAAAAATGTAATAAAAATTACACACACTAACCATGAAAAAGTCTACAATTACTAGAAGAAGTATTAACTTATAATAGAAAACCGTGTATCAGTAAATCAAAAGAGCATTACTTGCGAAAAAGGGTGCGAATGTAATCAAAAAGATATTTATAGTCGTTCGATAACAGGAGCGCATTGTATGCCGAAAAAATAATGGAGCCGTGGAGGCGACGCGTAATGAAAAATGTCCACCGCGCTGTCCGATAGAACTAATGTACCCAAATGGAGAATAATCTGGGAAATTATAAGCGATATTTGGTGGCAGTAAGACCTAAAATTATGGGAGCGACATTTTAAAAGGGCTCTTTGTATGCAAATATTTTTTTTTAGGTCAGTCTTACGTGTGTTCTTTAGTAACGTGATTTTTACACAGTCTCACTTGAGGCACCTTCGTGTGCGAAGCCGTGGGTATCGAATGAAGGATCGCGTTCATAAAAGACTAGTTTGAGTGATAGTGCATACGGCCACAATATCATAATAAAATATTTTCGTTAAATTTCATTGGACTAAAAATCAATTTTGGGGACAAACATCGACAAACATTTATGTTGTCTGATAAACAACAGTCATTGCCATATCGGGAATTAAAACCATGCCAAAAATATTACATTAGTTGATTACAATCACTTTACCATAAAATTTAGGTATTGAACTTCACTATTCACAATCCAAATGCCACTGAAACAATTACCGCCACCAATTATAAACCACTCAGACTAAATATAATAGAGCAAAGTTTAAGTCGAAAAACATTGCTATTGAATTTTATAAGGCGTAATGATTTAAGATGTTATTTAATTATAATACCTCGTTTAATAAATTAAAGGGATTCATTAATTATCTTTATTATAACCATGCTACATATAAATTATTTGATGAAGTTAATAAATATTTTATGACTACACACGATTCCAAGTAATACGCTCGCATAGGGACTATCGTATAGGGACATGTATGGTAGGATGAGGCCAGAAATAATTGACATTATGTCAGGAATATCTTGAGCATAGCGATGAGTCTTTGACGCATTCTAATGGTGGTATTACACCTGTGATTGGGAGACTAATTAATAATGATCTATGAAGTAGTAGATGAAACATAATCGAACATTAAGCCTATGAATGAATTGGTTTTATAAACTAATCAACACTGTTTAACAATCTATATTGCTTAACAGTGTTGATCCGCTCACTGAGTGTTGACACACTCGCGACATAAATCAAATAATCTGCACTTTCTAGAACACTCGTATAGTTAATATGTAGTTATTTCTAACTGCACTAAAACTAGTGTTTATAAAAATAAAGTACATATGTACCTATATGTTATTGTGTAAATGATTTACGACTCGAAAAGACATGGATAATTAACAAGCCGGTGGAAATAAAATAAGTTTTCATGTGTATGTCGATAATAAATATCAACAAAGTGGGGCAGCCCATACAGAAGCGATGAGCGATATTATTCGTGATAAAATTAATTGATAATATAAAAATAAATCCTAATAAAGATTTCAAGAAATCGTTGAATGCAGGACACTTCCAACAAGCTAATGTATAGGTCCTTGGGTAAATCTATGTTCAGCAGAGGATTATCCATTAGCTAAAGAAGAAGAGAAATGATTATTGATTTCTTAAATGTTTATTAAATTCGTATAAGCTCTAGCGGCACCTCTGTCACATTTAGGGATACAGCCATGAGTTTTGTATGCAATTGTTTAATAGTGACAGAGCTTTGCCGCATATTAAATTTAAATGTGATTGGGCCGAATAAATCCATATTGGAACCACAGATGGTCCGTTTTATTTCAATTAAATATTATTGGAATTTATATGTTTACAAAAAATAACATAATATATTTAGCAGTTAAAAACGGTCAATCCACCCAAAACAATTTATGATTTCGTAAAGTAGTATATAAAATCAGTAACTTAAAACCTTATATTAAGTATCTCATTATCACAGCGATGTAATACTTTGTTTAAATATCAATACAATCCTTATTAAAAAGTCAATATATTTGATAATTAAACTTGCTAGCCGCTTGCGGTAAACCCATTTCCACGTTAAATATTATTTCATAACTCTTGAAGCGTAGAATTTTCCATCAGTCGAGCATATCTGTAAAAATATAATTAATTTTATTTGTTTTATGTTGGTATTTTTCATTACGGTATATTAATTTTGACATTGAAGTAGTAACCGGTTTGAATATGAGTGCTCTTCGTATTACTTTTAGAGAATAAAAATTGGAGTCTTACTTTTATGCCCTCGTTGTGTATTTAAGCAAAGTTTATTAGAGATAATCACTGTATTAAGATCTTATGATCGGTTTCTAAACAATCCTAAGCTATCAGTTTCTTAAAAATTGGTTATTTTCCAAAGGTATTTCATCACATTTCAATCAAACCTATATCTTTGGAGGTTATACCCACATCGCAGATACTATGCGGTATTCTAGAGTCGACATCATGATCAAAATGCGCGCGCGCGTACTATACATGGGAAATCAGTGGCGCGAGGAGTAAGATATTGTGACTGCGTAGAAGCACAGGTAGAAGTAAGAGACAGAATGAAGAATCTATAAACAGACCGTTGTTTCGTTCCAAACATTTGATTGATGTGTCCTCTCTATTTTAATGCCTCTATTACAGTAAATTGGCTCGCTGGCGTAGTTGTATTACGGTACGATTACATGGCTGAGGTCTCGGGTTCGACTCCCGGGTCGGGCTTTATGTGATTTTTCGATTCATTATCAGCCCGGAGTCAGGAATTTGTGCCTGATATGGCAATAGGCTAGCCCCCTATCACATCGAGGGACGGAACATACAAGGCGAAATGTGCCCTGGTGGCACCTCTGCCTAGACCCCTTCTTGGATAAAGGCGTGAGCTTATGTATGTCTGTATTACAGTAAATACTGACGTCATATATTTTATCGTTACACATTAAACCTATGACTATTTTCTACAAATTTCTATTGTATTCAACAATGAATGCTCACAACGCTCATAAATCATTCCATTGCAGATGATTACTTTAAATTATTTAAATTGCATTTCTTAAAAGGAAAGCATAATGTTATTGCGCACAACTGAATGCAAATTGAGGAAACTTCGTAGTGAACGATTTAAAAACATAATTATAAGCAAATGTTATTCATAGAAAAAACGTGACTGTTCCAGTGCGTTCTCGAGCATGATGAGTTATGGTATAGATGTGTTGCTATAGCAATCCGCATGTTATACCTCCGTAACCAGTTACGGCATTATTAATTATGAACAGTTTTAAAACTTATTTTAGTTATCGAATGTTTTGTCCCTTTCTAACGACCTCAGTGGCCCACGTAGCACGAACGGCTATCGAAAAACTATTCGTATCGTAATCGAGAAATTTTGTATGAGATTTCTTTAGCGCCTCTGTCGTGCGTAAAAGGAACTAATTTTGCGAGCACGAATTATTTTATCTTACTTTCGTGTCGTAATCGAGAAGTAACGTAAACAAAACTCGAATTATATAAATGACTTAATGTGCTTCGTGCTACGGACTACCGTAGTACTCTGGTTATCGTATCGAGTCCTCGATACGTTTACGTTACGAATTCGATAGTTTTTCGTGCTAAGGCTACTGAATTCAGTTTGAGCGAAGAAGACTAAACATTCGACATTAAAATCGGTTTTGAAATTGTCTATGAATCGTCTTATTAGTCTTTATTGAGATGTATGATGCAGATTTTATGTAATCTCAGGTTTGATCGTGATAATAGATCCATGATTTGATTACTGTTAGTTAACGTTGTGCTTGTTTAAGCGGGAAGGTAAAATTTTCAAAATAAAGATTAAATTATTATAACCCGTATGATATTTACTTAATATATTTTTATCCTAAGATATGGTTCGGAGAGTCCACAAATTCAATCTCCGATCTACTTTTATGAGATTTTTCTAACTCACAAAAAGTAAATTCCCAACCCTGTTATCAAACCCAGGACCTGAATTTTCCTGTCCATCAATTCAACCACTAGACCATCGACGCAATTCATTCATTTAATCAATTATTAGCATATTGTTGCGGTTTGTGACGTGTCAAGTTTCGATTGGGTTGACTGACCAAAACAAAGGAAAACTTTGAAGAAATGATTCACGGTGACCTAATGCGCACCTAATGTTTTATCATCCTGATGAGGTGAGTGGCCATTCCAACGCTTTGCGCCTGAACTTTAACATAGACTCATATTACCAACCTTTTTGAGTAATTCATTCATTCTTTTTGTGTTTTGAGTAATTGTGCGTCATGGTTTTTGTAGTATTATTATAATAAATTAATAAATAAGTACAACAAACGAGAACTGCCGAAACGGTGGTCATGGTTTCCAATCTCTGTCTTTTCTGGGTTTGTATGCTATTAGTCAATAGCCACGTAATTTTATGGTGAAGGAAAACATCGTCGGGGAACCGTATAGAAGATATCTTTCCAATTTCATAAAAAAAATCCTCTAAGAAACAAACAAACATGTTTTTTTTATATTTCAACTGTAATGAGTCAGAAATAACATGACTGTCCAGCCTAATACGATAAAAGCGTGAAGCGAATGAGTGCGAACTAAAATCCCTTTGCAAGGTTGGCAACGCATCACCGACCTTACGAAGGCCAGCCGGATGCGCTATTGTTCACCAAATATATATATTATAGAATGTTCGACCATCGCACCGAGAAAAATACACACATACATAAACTCACACTTTTATCCTAGAAGGTGTAGGAAGAGTTGCTACCAGGACACCCAAATTAAAAGAAAAATATTGTAGGTAGTAAAAAAAATTATAGTAATACCTGTGAGTCAAATGATAGGCACAAAAAAAAACTAAAAAATACTTAATAGTTACATACAGATATCAGAGTCTTCACTGTACATTTGTGTACCAGTCGTGCAACGTAGCGTCGTTACCAGAAAGTTCTTGATTCTTTTCGGTCTCACAAACACCCATATCAGAGACATACTCGTGGATCATATAAATAAATAAATAAATACACCCAACAGTCACATACATAGTCCTGACCCCAAACTAAGATCGAGTCTTGTGTCGTGGGTATCAGAAACAACGAGAGACTTTTCGGTCTCACAAACACCCAGACCCGAAACAAATATCTGTGGTTCTCACAAACATTTGTTTTGGTGCGGGGATCGAACCCGCGGCCTCTCGTTTCACAGGCGGCGTCTAACCAACTGCGCCACATTAACCTAATACACATAAACATAATACTCCAATGACATCCATGTTTTGACACTTACCTCTGTCTATTATTTGAGGACCAATAGGTGCAACGGTTATAAAGCTAACTGCGGTGAAAGTAAAAGGTTCAATATTCGCAGTTCATATAAAAACAATCGTGTTTAGAGGAAACCTTTAGTGTCCGGCAATAGAAATAAACAGCAAGAATACATTATGCAAGTTAGCAGTATGGATAATGCCCCATTGTGGATGAACAAAGAGATAAATAAAAATGCATTTGTATCGCGAGGTGACTTGATGAATTTATCGAGAATCCTCGACGGAGGCCGTCTCACCCAGCTGCTTGATGCCTTATTACTTCCTATTTTAATGCATTATCTGCTTAGTAGCTTCAAATCTAGTTTATAATTGTTCATTATAAAAATTCATACCTTAAGTCCTGAATATTCAGAGTATCCTTCCTAAGATCTGACATAATATCTGCATTATAAGCACACGAAGACATACATACCTACATATACAGAGATAAGCATCGACGATGTTTCAGGCAATATTTGTCATTTTTAAACCTAAAAATATTATAATTGGACAAAAAGGATTGAGAATCGACTCCACTATATGTAGAGGTGATACAATCAATGCATTCTTGCCACTGCTTGAATACTTTAATAATTCTCATCATCATATTCAACCACAGGAACATACAGATCTTCTCCAAATATTTCCTCGGTCTGTTGAAAGCGGCTTGATTTTGGAAGTTTCCAGAGACCTTTATCAGATGTCTGTCCACCTTAAATTCAAATTGGAAATCCCTGCACAAAGCATGAATTCAGATAATGATTACCTACAAATTATTGTCACTTCGCAAATAGTCCGTGCGAACTTTGTGTATGACTTTATGAGTAAATTACTTGAGCAAGCGTAGGCACTGGTTTTCCCGGTGTGACTGACGCTGTGTAGCTATTAAATGACTCAACTCAACAATTGAAATTTATGTATTTGTACCAGCATAAAGTATAAGGTACCACATTTGTACATATTATCACTTTTTAAGTACGTATTCATTTTAATAATAATACACCCAACAGTCATATACACACTTAGATCGATTCTTGTGTCGTGAGTATCAGAAGCTACGAGAGACTTTTCGGTCTCCTAAACACCCAGACCCGAAACAACTGGATCACACAAATATTTGTTTCGGTGCGAGAATCGAACCCACAGCCTCTCGTTTCACAGCCGACGTCTAACCAACTGTGCCACGGAGGCCGCCGTTTTTAAATTTTATTTAATGGCCTATCCCCTCTCTATCGCTTTCTCGGTTGTAGAGAAGGCCAGTGCCCTTCAGTAAGACGTATATGGGCTGATTCAGATACAGATTAATCTAATGGAAACCTTTTAGTTATTTCGAGATATTTTTTGCTATCGGTTTGACAAATGAGGAAGATTCACATTTTATTAAATTGAACATCTTCAATTATTCAGAGGCGCAGGTGCGTTACCGGTTATCGAAAATGAGAATGGGAAAGGTGGGAGAAAATAGGTGTAGATTGTTGGATCAATGACAATTTCAATTTACCGGTCCGATACGTGACAAGGAAAATTCATCATAATATTCACCCACAGAAAATTCACTGCGAAATATAGGCCTGTGTCTAGAAATTTCCTGCAACCTTTATTAGGTGGCCTGATCTAATCTTGTGGGTGGACGTCTGAAAGCCTCTAATTTTGAAACCTTCAGCTCCATTGCCAATTAGTTCTCCTAGCTAAGTGTCTTGTCCACTTCGATTTCAACATTTTAATCCGCTGGGCTATCTATGTACATATTTGCTGGACAGCCTCCGCAGCGCAGTTGGTTAGACGCCGCCTGAGAAACGAGAGACCGCGGGTTCATTACTCGCACCGAAACAAATATTTATGTGATCCACAAGTATTTGTTTCGGGTCTGGGTGTTTGTGAGACCGAAAAGTCTCTCGCAGCTTCTGTTACCCACGACACAAGACTCAATCTTAGTGTGGGGTTAGGACTATGTATGTGACTTTTTTTTTGTAGCCTATATTGTGTCCCACTGCTGGGCAAAGGCTTTGACTGTTGGGTGTAATATTTATTTATTTTTTGTAGGGCCATAGTAGAACATAATTTAGTTAGCTTTATTAATCCCGTATTCGAAACAGTTTTCGATGAGACTATACTAATTGTGCTGCGCTTTGAAAAAGTGAATTTTCTACGAAATACTAGAAAAGCAATTATGTTATCTGGTATGGTTCATAATGATGTTATGTATGGCAACAATGTAGGCAATAGCACGTAAATACGTGATTTATGTTCATTCTAGGACAGTGAAGATAATAAGTATTGTAGCTCTGTTAATGAGGTTTACTTTTCATGACGAAATTAAAAAAAATACTAATTAGTATAACGGTGAAGGAAAACATCATGAAACTTGCATATTATAGCGATTTGTAAGAATTTCCATGGTATTGTTAATTCCGCCAAGCCGCACTAGGCCTGTGTGGTGGGCTATATGGCATAAACCCTCTCAATCGTATTCTCGATTGTTAAGGAGGCCCGTGCCCTGCATTGGGACGTATTATATATAGCTGATACACATTACCTGGTTCTTAGATATTTGTATACATAGACCATCATAAACAGTTGAGAAACCCGCATACTGAGTTTTGTGTGGGTTACGTGTTGAGTTCATCTGTGTATGTATGTACATTGTACAAACATCCCGGCATAATTATGTCAATTGGCTACTCTCTCTATCTGAAGTCTATTTCAAGTCGATAGTTTCCTTATCTGGATTGCATATACGTCAACTTTCTTGTAGTCAATTTACTGTAATTATAAAAAGAAATAAAATCTTCCGCCTGTCCATATTCCACTTGTAATTTTGGTCGATGCAAAATGATTTTTCTCCTTATTGCAGTATTATTTTGTTGTAACTTGTCCTTTTTGTGCGGTGGTGACTAATAAGAATATTTTGCTCCTTTCTTCCTTTTTTTATTGCGTGGGATGACGAGACGAGCATGCCACTCGTCTGATGTTAAACGATGCGATCGCTCATGGACAGTAGCAAAACCAAACAACACCAATTACTAAGCAATGCTTGGCATTCCATTGCGCTCGCCATCCTGAGACATAAGATGTCAAGTCTCATTATGTCCAGTAGTTACTCTGGCTACAGTGTCCTTCAAGCCGGAACAAAGCAGTGCATTTACACTGCTGTTTGGCGAAGAACTAAACATTGCGGTGGTACCTACCCAGGCGGTCTCTTACATATAGACTTCTCATACATATACCTACCACCAGTACAAAATAAGCAAAAATGTATTTAGGCATAAGGTTTTCAAATCAACGACCTATACTAACCTTCAAATAAATAGGTGATAATATTACTACTATACTTGAAAATCTATTACTAACATATCAATACTGATATTGGCTTGTGTATACAAAAATAACGTCTTTAAACTTTCCGTAAATATAAAATGTTTGTCTTTATGTTTATCATGCAATACTCGATTTGAATTGGAGGCAATGACTTGTGACGTATGATTATGTCAAGATTGATTCAGATGAGTTAGAAAAGGTTCTGTAGATTTTCGACAGACAACAGCTGTGGTCAAAGGGTCATCTCTTGCGTAGAAAAAATGTTCATGTAAACAATAAAACGTTTGAATCAGTTCTGTATGTTTTAAAACCGAATAGCTTAATTTTTATACGTTGGATACATCATAAAAATTCCTTAAGTTATTAGGACTGTTATGAATGACGGACGAGTGTTTAAAAATCGTATTTATGACAACATATATGAGCGAGAACGTGACTTTCGATTTCCAGGACGTGTGATCCACTCTAGAAGTTACTATTTTCAAGAAATTATATGAGAAGTCTTTGGTTTAAAAATTCTCACAATATTTTGTGCGGGGCTGAAATTTGTGCCTAATTTTGTGATAGGCTCACTTACTCCATCTCTTCACATCTCGGGATGGAAAGAAATACAACGACCTATAGTTGGCGGTAGTGCCACTTCTGCATACTATTTCTGTGATACAGGCGTGATGTTATTAACCGACTTCAAAAACGGAGGAGGTTCTCAATTCGTCGAAATCTTTTGTATATTATTGTCATTTTCCTCCATTAAGTGCAAGGCAAATGTTACTTAACTATCCTGCTTTGTCTTGAAATTCAGGAAAAATGTTTGAGGTCAAGTATACATTAGACGCCGTATCTACAACATTAATCTTAGTTTAAAACAAAGGTGATAAGTGAGCAGGTGCTTCCTAATGGTAAGGAATCATTGTCGTCCAAGGATTCATGCAATGCTATTGGGTATAATTATTTTGGGTATAAGAGTCCGGTTGTCTGCACAGCGTCGTGCCGTGCCGATTCAGTTCGTCATTGCGTATGGTTTTGACACACTATATTTTTATTTTATCGTGCGTTTCTTGTAACATAAGTCTTGTTGTTAAACCTTGTAATGCAATCGTTTATACCTTTGTATATGTGTATCCAGTTGCAAATTATATTTGGAGGAGTATTGTAGTTATCTAAATTTCTTATTATAAACTTATGTCACTGTTTTATAACGCTCAGATGCTCGCGAGCCTCTCTCTATGTACACTCGTCAGTGGGTCGAGTGATAATAAAAAAAATTCACCTACTCGTAGCTGTGCAGATGACGTACGCTATGGTTATTATTATTTTGTTTTCATGTATATTTTTTCACATTTCTTTACTTTTTACTTTTTTTGGCGCCTGTGACGTCACGCACATGCTGAGCTTGAGTCGTTTTGTGACAAGCAATACTATTATATACCTAAGTTATTTTATAAATGAGTATAACTGTAAACATTGCTTATCACGAATAAATGCTTTCTTTCTTTCTTTCTGTCTTTCTTTCTTAGTGGCCAAAGAAATGGTCTTTCGAAGTCCTTCCTTGGGAACCTTGGAAGGAACCTTGCTGGGGTAATCAATAAGGAAAAAACTGCGCCAACAAAATTGTGTTAGAAATTAAAATAACTTAATGTAAGTGTTTAGGTAAATGTAGAAAAAAAAACAAAATAATATGATAAATGTCCATTTGCATTTTGTTTCATATTATGTATCTTAACAAAACGACAACCTTGGACGCTTTTCCTATTTTATTTCTTAAAGTAAATATTTTTGCACACTTGAGGATGTTGCAAGATAGCAAATTTTATAAATTGCACAAAAACGGAGAGACCAAATTGTACTCATTAAAAATAACATTACAGTCGTTTGCTATAATCTGGCTATATGTGAATTCTTTGTGTAGTTTTTCTATACAGTTTTTGAAAAGTGAGTTAGTAAACATTTTGAATGTATTAAAAAATGACAAATCGATGGCTATATGTATAAAAAATAAAGCTGCTTTTAACCCTACTATTGTAAGTTTCTTCATATTGCGAAGACAAAATTAAACGAATAACTTCCAGGTAAACGGCACGAACATTGCACAAAATAATTCAATTCTGACAGTAACTTGCACATAATATGTACGTGACTTTATGATTGAATTTCAATGCTTACAATGTAAGAAATAGGAAAGCATGTTCATACGATTGTAGACCTTATAACTAGAGGTGTAAATGTCATATTACCTTGAAGGTGTGTCTATCAGAAAATATTGGGTTTTGCGACCAATAACGACCGGTTAAGAGAAATCTTCAATATTCAAACGTAGTGTTAAATTAATTCTTGAAGTACTTTCATTTGTAGATTTCATGAAAATAAAAGGGGTTTTACAATAGACTGTTTAACTTAAAACAACTACCGCAAACACGCTATTCATTAATTCATCACAAAAATATGAAATATGTTTTTATTAAATTGGCAAATAGGACCAAGACCGTCGCTTAAGAATACCGTAATATTGTTTGTATTTTGCAAAAGTCACAGCTACATTACTTAAAACATTTTTGAACGAATATTTTTTACTGTCTCTAAAATACAATAAACCAAAAATCACGCATTAGTGCGTTATAAGGGCAGCCTATTCATTGCAGTTTCCTTTTCGATATTACTCTGAGGTGAAATTGAGTGCTATTGTGGCGAACCTCTGGACACGAGAGGGCCATATTACCGCAATTGATCTTTTATATTAAATCGAAAAATATTAAAAACACAAATCGTAGCTGAAAAATACTGCTATAATTTTTTTTGTATTTTGCAAAATAATAACAAAAAAAAAACGTTTTGAGAGTATGTTTTTGCTTCCCAAATCCCGAAACATCGAAATAAAATCACTCCAAATCACGCATTAGCGAGTTAAAAGGGCAGCCTATTCATTGCGGTTTCCTTTTCGATATTACGAAGCGATTTCACTCCGAGGTGATATTGAGTGCTATTGTGGCGGACCTCTTTGGACAGGAGAGGGTCGCCGCTCCCCGGTGACTGAGCAACTTCCGAAGTAGAAAGCATTACTTTTTTAATAGCTACGAATTCTTTGGAATAGTCTTGGGAGGGAATTGAGTTTGATTGCGTGGCAATTGTTTTTGTTAAAGGAAAGTTAGAATGCTTATCTGACAGCTGACGGAAAGCATTGTAATTTACTTATAAACCACGTATTACGTAAAGTTGATTAATATGGTAAATTAGGTTAAGTACCGCAATGAATAAGTACGCCATCGCTAAAATGGAATACGACAGATTTAAAAAATATATTAAAGTACAACTACGAGTACAACTTTGGTGGTTTTAAGTGTAGGTATTAGAATGAGCACTAACTTCCAGGAACTAACTATTGTATATTTTGTAAATTAACACTTAATACAAACAGAGTAAAATTATAACTATGCGACTCGAAGCGAGAATCTGCCATCTAGATGTTTTGAGAGAGTAAAAAGGCTTGCAGCCATCGTTGCTCGTTGGGCATTCTCTGCTTATACCCAAGAATTAAATGAGATAAACGATATATGCGCTCACCATTTTTTTCCGTGATGGATATTTTTAAGTATAATTTGTTACCACTGGGACCTTGAATAAAGGAATTTTAATTACGTCTGAGTAATATTTCTACTTCGCAGGAAACTTCATTCAGTATACTTATTTCCATACTTTTACCAATACTACTATTTATTTTATATTTATAGAATAATATGTACTGCGTTTTGGTCATGTATACGATATCTTCTCTTTACTAAAAACTTAAAAAAATATATAAAATTTATTCATGTCAATTATAGTTTAAATATTTGAAGTAATTTCCTAATTTAAATTATAATCATAATATACACTACTATGCAATATCCATTGCAGCTTAATTAATTTCATATATCAATAAATTGAATTAATGGTTACTACATTAATTAATATAATGAATGGGAATATTATGAGGAAATTAATATTAGAATATTAATACATATGAATTAATACTAAATTAAATTTAAGTCTAATATTGTTTGTGTTAATGATTATACAAAACGATAATGGGGTATAAAAGATATTTTTTTTGTATATGCTTCGACTTTTGTTCACATTATTTAAGTTAATAAAAAAAGGATATCCAGATCAAAATTAAAAAAAAATAACGCATAAATAAATATGCCTTATTTGGCAATCGAACTTTAATGCTCATCCATATTATTACGAAATGAAACAATATCACTTTAGTAAGCAAATTAAAATCAAAAACTAAATGATAATCTATAGCGCATTAACTCGTTATCACACGATGTGCATTATGGGAAATGATAATAAACTGTTGATTCGACGTTACGTGACGGACGCGCGCCGGCCGCGATTTCGCGCCGTTTACGAGAACTCTAGAAGCTGGCCTTACAAGGTCACTGGGCATAGATTAAGTACGCGCGCTTGTAAAATCAGAGTCGACATGTTTCTGTATTTGTGGTGAGTCTTTGTAAATATGCGGGATAAACTTAATGATGCTATTTATATTAATTGAACTAATGTGATTAAAATATTTTGAATTATTTTTAGAGCAATACAAAATAATATTATAAAAGAAACCTTTTAATATTTAATTATTAATTAGGTGCATATATTGCGACATCCCCCGAAAGTGCCAACGTAGATACTGTAGGCGCAAAAATATTAAGCCATTTTCCACAAATACATACCTATCTCTATTTTAAATTGCCACAGCGCGGTGTATTTTCGAAGCCGAAGTCATTAAAATAGGATTTACGGTTTATATTTCACAAACATTTCAGAACTCAATTAAATTAATGTCACAAAAACGAAAATGAATACCGCCGATTTCACGCCTGCACAAATAAATTACCCGCATATATTTTCCTTAAAACAGTTATCTGGACGTGCATAACGCATAAATGTTTTAATAAAAACGAATATTGCTACTGTATCGGTTCAATTCATATTTCACAGACATTCAATATAGCGAATAGCGAAGTCCATCGTCCGTTTCAAGTACACGTAAAAAACTATTGCTATTCAGTTTTTATGCGATTTTTTATTGTCAGTTGCATTTATTGTGTCAACAAGTTGAGTTGTAAAAAGATTTTATGCCAATGTTATATAATGCAAATGTATTTGTTGGAAGATTTTACTGCTTTTCGTACTTTTATTGTACTAAGCTTCGTTAACTTGTTTATCATATTCAATGACCTTATCTATAACGGATTTACATTTAAAAGTATATATTTATATTTCACTCTATTCATAGAGTTATAGATAGCACTACTTTTTAGAATAATTTATATCGTGTATAACGAGTACAAGATTTTGAATTATCGGATGCAGTTGATGTAGTTGTCTTTTCAGAGACAAAAGAGTAGATATTTGCCTAACATCACATCTACGTGAGCGAGTCTACAAGCGCACAGTCAGCGATGCGCTTACGCACCTCCCAGCCCCCCGCCACTTCTATAAAGCCTACACAGTGCGCGCCGGCCTCAGTTCTAGCTGCACACCCGTACAGTGCGCACGTCACAATGTTCTCGCGGTGTCTCGTTGCCGTCTTCGGACTCGCCGTTCTCGCGGTCGTCACCGCCTACCCCGCCTCCGACCGCGCCGTCATCCCCCAACCAGTCACCACCATCACAGACGATGACTTCTCCTTCCCTTGGATGAGCATCTCACCCTTCAGCCTCTTCGCTCCTCTCTGGAAACTGATCCCGAGTTTCGCCGACATCGGCCCCAGGATCTACGCCGACGACGACAAATTCCAAGTGGTTGTCAACGCCAAAGACTACAGGAAGGACGACCTTAAGGTCAAGGTGAAGGGAGAGTTCATCTTCGTCCAGGGCTCGCAGGAGGCCAAGCAAGATGAGCGTGATGTGTTCGCCAGCCAGTTCTTCCACACTTACACTCTCCCAGCGAACGCAACCAGTGAAGATGTAAAAGCTGAGTTGACTTCCGACGGATACCTGGTCATCACCGCACCGATCAACGGTGAAGCTGATAAATCCAAAGACTCAGATCGCGAAGTCCCCATTGTAATGACTGGACAGCCCTACAAGAGGGAAAAGAAGATCGAGAAGAGCACGGAAGAGAACATCGAAGTTGCGACGAGCACAGCTGCCCCGATAACCTCAGCTCCGACGTCAACAGTGACGACAGCGGCGCCGACGACAGCAGCACCAACGACAGCAGCACCGACGACAGCAGCGCCGACGACAGCAGCTTCGACCACACCAGCGTCGACCACCACCACGACAGCAGCTGCGGTTGAAGAAAACGATGCGACCACTCCTTCAGAGGGTGAGGAAGTAACGGAGAAAGACAACGTGATCCCCCACGGAAACGATGTTGCCCCCTAAGTGATATTTAGCATAAGTATTTAATTATAACGCAGTATTTTAATAAATATATATGTTTTTTTTTAATTACATTGTGTTTTGTATGCGTGTGCACGCGAGGGGTGCGACTTGGCAAACAATGGAGCTAGTTCATTGTTCTTTTTTGGTAGCCGGTGTATGCTTTGATTATGAATCAAATTCTTTGTGCTAGTGTTTATGTCACAATGGAGGGCTTTGTATGCCGGCAATGAACATCTAAGATCAAAGATGTTTTTACGATGTTGTTATAATATATTTTTTGACATTTCAAAAAAATGTTTTTAAGTAACTACTAGGAACTCAGTATAGCATCATTTTTACAAATTATATTTCAAGTTATTATAATTAATCAATTATTCATATGAAGGAAATTATAACCATAATCCGTTTTCTATGGAAAACAGTACAAAAATCACATTACTAATTCAATTCCGTTCACTTCTAAGAAAACTGTAGGCATTAAGAAAAAGCAAAAAACACTCATTTTGTACATTCCTCGACAAAAATCGAATTATCACCCAATTTATTCACGAATCGTAATTGATTATCAAGTTTTTGAATTTTAATAAAAATCGGATTAAAATTAGGCGCGTCAGTGGAATAATAAATTTTCATCCGCGGATAATTAAACCACATATTTGTGGATTAAATTAGAAGGTCCGTAATTTATTCAAGGTCATCAGAATCGGTTCCTGAACGTGATTTGAATGCTGAGAATTTTTTGATTTACGTTTATTTGTGTTGTTTTATTCAAATCAGCTGATTGGTTTTCTATCGGCGACGTGGGGATGTCTTTATTAACCAGCGTTGCGTGGACAGTTTTTCTAATTAGAATTTACATTTTGTGGATATTTATGACGTGTTTTTAATGTTTTAGGATTGTCTTTGTTTGGTTTTTTGTATGTAGGACATAATATCACGGAAAAACCTAGTGTTAGTTAGTTTATTTGTAGGCACTGATAGGTGTCCAACGAAATGTGTTTTATCGGTAATTCGGGAAGCATCGTTGTAATATTTTTTTATCAAAACAGTTAATATTAGAAATCTTGATATTAACATTCTATTGAAAACAAGGCAGTTTTAACAACATACATTAAAAAACGTGTTGTATTTTAAAGATTTTAACGTTTGAACGTTTACCATTTACAATAATAGATAAGTGAAATATTTCGTATTGGTTACATTATTTTTATCAGATGTATATTTGGTTCAAGTAAAACATTGATAAAAGTTTCGAGAAAATACGGCGCGCCTAACTAATATGAATCATACTGACGTTGTAGATAAAAATCTACACGATGCAAAGAACAAAATAGGTAAAGCGGAACTAAAACGCTATTAATTCTAAGTTTTTGGGTCAAACTAAATATTTAATTTAACATCTATTTATGTGTTTACCGGAATTTATATATTTCCGGATCTGATTTTTCATTTTGATAGGATTATTAAAACAAGGTGGACGGTCGACCTAGATAAAGAATCAGGAAGTCGCTGAATGCAGCTCGCTTCCGACTGATCGCCATGGAAATCCTTGAGGTCGACTTACATATGTTCAGCATTGACTGTGATAATGAACGATGTATTACAATGTTGTGCTCAAATTCCAGTTCTGAGTAGTTCATATGAGAATTTTAAAACCAATGAAGTCGTACAAATTGTGTGATCTGAAAATTGAAAATCGGATTCAAGGTTCAAAGCCCATATACACTTCTAGTAGACCAATGAGACCACTCGATAACGAATTTGTAGCTGATAACAATAATATCAATATAGTATTGGAAGGATGTATGCCAAAAATGGGAGTCTTAATTACAGTTTCAGCTAAATGTTAGAGAATATGGCACAGACATTATACAATACGAAGATGTAAAGTCATTTTCTATTATGGATGTATTACGAAGGAGCTTATAGGTAAGTTTCTCGTTCTTTTGTACTTCGTTATACTATAAACACTTACTTTGTACAATCTCTGCGTCACCCAAAGTTTCACTGGAAGCAAATGCCTTAGGTATTAACTCCGCCTGTGTACAACTTGTATAAAAAGTTTAAAATATATAAATAATTTGCACCAATCTCTCCGAACAACAGAGGCCACGTTAAGTTGTTTATCTTGGCTGTTAAGGCTACTATCTTTACTAGTTAAACTAAATTGCTAACTCAGTTTCAGAATGTTGGTTTGTGAGTAAATATGAGTCAAATTCTTTCCCTGCCCTTCATCTTCCTTAATAGAAAACGTGTTGGTACGATTGATTCAAGTGATATTAAGCTAATATTAGAAGTGGCTTCACTTATTGGCGAAATAATAAGTGTTCTGCGTGCTTCAGTGAACATGTTTGATGCCGTTTGGAAATTGAGTTATTAGTGGTAGTCATAAATCGTTTGATTGATCAATAATAATTACCAATATGAGCAATAAACGAATTTCATTATTTTTATGCATGATTTTAAAAATCTGGTAATTGGCTGTTGACTCTTTTTATTCGTTCATTTGCTATTTATATTATAGGTAGACTCTCAGATATCTCTATTATACAAATATTGTTACGTATTGGTTAGTTTATCAACGGTAAGATACGGATATAATTTATATTAACATTATAGGCAGCGCTTAAAAATATCAGTTGGTACTTTAATTTCTATCACTTGGAGATCATGTCAGGTAAGATTGAAAATATCTCTGGGCATACCCTTCAATTAAACTCGATTCCGGTTGCTTAATTTCGCCCACTTGTCTCTTGAAGGCAAAGGCCGCGTAAGGCCGTCTGCTTCTGCTTAAAATATATCGATGCACATCTATATACATTCCATACACAGACGCCTCACTGATTCATTTTCAACTTTTAGAGGAGACAATAAATAAAACGCTTACGGATTTTTATCGCTTTTTTCTTATTTATTATTTCCTTCTGAATAGTCTTCAGGGTCCGTTTCTTTTTGTTTTGGTAACTTGATTTTGATTGCTCCAATCACGCCTCGTGGCATTTCAAAGCTGGAGACAAATTATTTTATATCAGTTTCTTTATTTCCTTTGTCAAATATTTTATGTTTTCAATTTCTTTTGCTTAAAGTTAACTTTGGTTTGGGAATAGCATGGCTATATTGAATAGAAAAAATAATAACAAAGCGCTACAATTTCGTCATTGTTTAAAGTATACTGCAATTACTCTTAGGCATTTTTCGTGGCCTTATGAGACCAAACTAGTATAGTTATTTGGAATGATTGTTTCAGAAAGAAATTAACTCTATCAGAACAACTACTAATAAACTAAAAAGTACTAGGTACATAAATAAAAGACTAAAATGATTCACAAAACTGTTGTAGAAGGAAATTCGTGACAAAAAAAGCAATTAAAATTTTGCAAGCTGCACAGACGACGTTGTGACTCACATTAACCTTACGACCCGGCAGACTAACGACCTATAGTCCAATAAAACGGCTGCCACCAGTATCGAGCCATAAATAAAAATATCAGCATTTAAATATCGGTAGTAGATGCCATATAAATTCTTGATGTGTCGTCCCACTGCTTTACGTAATATGTTGTAGCCTATACGTTTGATTCAAATAAGAATTCATCTATCAAAATTATATTCAAAATATTCTTTTAAATGATGACAATTGCTGCATGAATTTTAAAGATTGTGAAGAATTTACTTCCGTGTATTGTTTCTTTTTATATTTTCAATATTATTTCACTCTTCTTCCGTTACAGAAAGCCCACTGTTGGACATCAGCTTCCCTAAATTATTCTTTAATTTCAGTTGAATATTCTATATTGGAAATAACTTCAAGTACATACATACATAAACTCACGTCTTTATCCCATATGGGGTAGGCAGAGGCGCCACCAGGACACCCACATTTCGCTCTGCATGCTCCGCTAACTTCAAGTATGTTAAGAGAAATTATACAAGCCTTTTTATTGAAGCCAATACCAACTAATATGATTTAAACGAATCTCCTGCAACAAGTTTGGTATGTACATCCGCCATATGTGTCAAATGATCGAACAAATATCCAAATGTCACCTAATTAAAAAGTATCACATAAACGACATTAAGAAGAACTCGTTGACATGTTGACGACCTTGGTCGGACTTGACTTTATACGTCATTTTATTACCAACTAGCTTCTGCCCGCAAACTTCGTCTGCGTGATTAACTTTATTTGGAATTTCTCATCCCGCCCGACCCGTCTCATTCTCACTCAAGGCTACATGCCTTGTCATCCAGTCTCATCCCATCCCTTTGAGTATAAAAAGTGACAAATATAATATAGGAATTTTTTCCTCATCCCACGGGAACACTGAATTTTTCGGTATGAAAAGTAGCCAAAGTGTTAATCCAGGGTGTCAGCTAGCTCCATGCCAAAATTCATCGAAATCCGTTAAGCCGTTTTTGAGTTCATCGCGCACAACCGCACAGACAAACAGACAAATATTCTAAAAATCATTGCTTTGGTTTCTATTACGTTAATACAGACCTGCCATATTAGTTTTTCTCATTTATCTTCCATGTACAGACATCGATCGGTTACAAATTTATTATATATATATATATAGATAGAGTATAGACTACCAGATTCACCTGTCTAAAATATCTTGGGAACAAAGCGTTTTCTAGATTTCGTCTAAGAAATCACATATCCCTATTTCTGTCAATCAAGCTTTAAGTTCCAATTTATTCATGCCTGTGGGACGGTTTTGTATGTCTTATTACTATGTTTTTCTTTCGTCTACATTGCTTCGTACATTGCTATCTCGGGGGAATATAAATAATTCATTTTCTGAATGAAAAGTATCTTATATCCTGTTCTGTACCCCTGAAAATATGTATGTGAAATCTAATGATAGTTGAATAGATAAGGCCTTGAACCGTAACAAACACACTTTTCAGATTTATTAAATTTGTAAGGATTAATATAATATAATTAAATTAATAAACGTAGCGTGGGACGTCCTCTGGCCAGATGGCGGGACGACTTGCACAAGAGGGCCGGCAGCGGCTGGACGCGTAAAGCAGCAGACCGGGCTCTGTGGCGTACCGCGGGAGAGGCCTATGTCCAGCAGTGGACTGCAACGGGCTGATGATGATGATGATGATGAAGGATTAATATTACTTATTTAGATGTAGAGCTCACTAATGCATCTATCAGAGATATCTCAACTTTTTAATGCTGATTTTGATAGTTGATGTTTATGTCCCGTATAATCTATCATTTATTGGTATATTCTAGAATCTACATGTTATGGAAGTTTTTTTATCTTTATTAGATCTATATGTAACAGAGTTTACCCCTACGCAATTTCAACCCGTGAGGATCGAGTAGTGTAATTTAGTATCGTGATTTTTATGGACCATACGGGCTGATTATATAATATTTTTATATTCTTACATGAACATATTAAACTTTTAAGTAGGTACCTATATTTAATACATACATACATACACTCACGCCTTCATCCCCGATAGGGAGGCAGAGGCGCCTCCAGGACACCCACATTTCGCCGTGTATGTTCCGTCCCATGATGTGATAGGGGGCGATGCTATCGCCATATCGGGCACAAATTCGTGACTCCGGAATTATAATGAATAGAAAAATCCAATATCACTTTGCCCGACCCGGGACTCGAACCCGAGACCTCAGCTTTGTAACCGTACCGTAATACAACTTCGCCACCAACCTATATTTAATGTACCTGCACATAATTCGTTATTTAGTATCTTTGCAAGAAAACGTGAATCATTTTCACTTGTTTCTCGGGTAAATGTCGGTGCGGAACATTTTAATAATATTCTTTTCTTATATTTTTGTATTTCTGGTATCTCTTAACCGTAAAATATGTATTCAAAGACAATGTATTGTCGAAATCTTTCAATACGAAGATTACACGCGTGAAGGGCGTCCGGTTTGTATGCAAACACTCGTCAAGCTCCTACTTGGAAGACAAATATTTAACAAATCTTGTCCTGTCGAGTCGGTGGATCACTGCGACAAAACATTGAACGGATTGATTTACTACATATAGCTACGTTTACGATTATTTTAGGGTTTATTTTTATATATTATTCAATGTTATTTTAAATGTAAGAATCAGTAATTTTACTACCAATGAGTTGAAAATATATGACAATTCACAAGATTTTGTAAATTTTGTAATCGAATTCTCACTAACATTTTAAATGCGCATGTGAGATCGTTTGTTACGCGCTCACGATCACTCAACCGATCATCGTTAATTTTCCTTTTCATTTAAACATTACTGTTTTGTGAACTTAACTAGAACTGGTTAATGAAATCTACGTTACTGCAAACTCTGTTGCGAGCAAAAGATAGTAAAGAAAATTTGATTTTTGAATAGTGTCACAACTGAGGATGCCAATAACTAATGACTTAGAAAGTGACTAGCATAGACCAGAATAACCATATAAAGAAAAGACAGATTGTGCCAAGTCCACAGCTCGCAGTGTCACACGCAGGGAGCCGTGACTGCGTTTCACCGCGTCTGTTGCCACACCACACGGCCGCATTGTGAGTGCGTTTGTACGAGATGCCATTGTGATCACGGTTCACTCGCTCTAAACGTTGGAAAACGTGCATTCTTCACGCTGCATTGTGCTGTAGGTTTTTTTAGATGCACACGGTTTTTTAGATGCACGAAAAAATGATTTCTTGAATTCATATGGCTTTTTGACAACCGGACGCGAGCTGTCGCAACGGTGATCGCAGATTTGAATCCCAGGGCCCACCCGACACACTTTAGCGGCGAAGGATAAGATCGCGAGTAATCCAGTAAACCTTGGAGATGCTTTATATTAATATCTATGCTATGCGAAGTCCGCGAACCCGCAATAAGCCAGCATTATGTTTGGGCCTAACATCACTCAATTTAATTTTTGATTGTAGAGGATTGCCGTGTTCAGCAGTACCGGCTATTCACATCATGGACATTAGTGTTTTAGATACCATCTAGTAAGTATTTAATTATCTTTTCCCAAAGAATAAATAAACAAAACCATCTAAAACAATTGAAGGATAAACCCACGGATTTATATAAGTAATTGTTTTTTGAACAGTTACTTATTTAAACTATTCAAGAATACAAGCCGTGACTATAAAAATAACTGCTGTTATGTGACCAGAACGAAGGTCGAAATTATTTTCCTGTCCATGTATCAATTACTTTAAATTAGTTTTTTCTAGAGTCACGAGCAACGTTACATATTCACGGACGTTTCTCCGAAGAGGTAAGCAGAGGAATGACTTGTACCACCAAGAGTTTGCCAAATGTTTATCTATTCAGAGATGTAACAGTTAGTCAAAATAAATTGCAGGTCTGGACAGCTCGGAAGACCTTTTCCAAACAAAACTCACACATGGAATTGATTTGCTTATCTTAGGAATCGAACCCAGGAGCTTACAATACACAATTTATACAGACTGCTTGGTCTAGACCAAGCAGGTGAAGATGAATAGTAAAAACTAGCGTAATTATGTTGTTCTATTTTTGAGATATTTTGCTTACATTATCGTATCGTCAAACAATTTTACTGGTGGTAGGTCTCTCGTATAACTACTATACAAATTGAGACTTAACATTTTTTAACTGCCTCAATATGGGAAGCGCAGTGGAACACCAAGCATTGCTTTGTAATTCACAGTGATGTTTGGTTTTGTAGACATACGAACTACGAATTGCCAGGCACTGTTTTTGTCTATAATAAGTGGTGATAATAACAACTCTTTCCTTGATTATATTCAACCAGGGTTTTTCCGACGGTACAACGTCTGTTAAGAGCGTGAATTGAGATCTGCGTGAGAAATATGCTTTAGGATATCGTAAAGTTGTTATACTATTCGCTAATTTTTTTGATAGCCTCCGTGGCCCATTTTGTTAGACGCCGGCTGTAAAACGTAAAGCCGTATGTTCGATCCCCGCGCCGAGTCAAATATTTGTGTGATCCACAGGTATTTGTTCCGGGTCTGGGTGTTTGTGAGACCGAAAAGTCTCTGGTAGTTCCTGATACCCACACGATCTTAGTGTGATGTCAGTACTATGTATGTGACTGTTAAGTGTATTGATAATTAATTAATTAATATTTTATCCGCATCACTAAGTTTGCTGGCTTCCCCTTCCTTCCTATAGTTCCGTGTTCTTTTGTCTAAAGTCAATAAGTATTTATCTGGGAAGAATTGCACTTTCCATCAAGTATGATGGACTACAGATTGACTATAGAGAATCATCATCATCATCATCATTATCATCATCATCATCATCATCAGCATCATCAGCATCATCAGCAGCCTCTAGCTTTCCACTGCTGGACATAGGCCTCCTCCAATTTGCGCCATTTCACACTGTCTTGGGCTAGTGGGATCCAGCGTCTACCAGCGACCTTTCCCAAATGTTCACTCCACCTAGCTGAAGGGCGTCCTATACAAGATTATCCTTAATTTTATATATTGTCCCGACAAAATGTCTGCAAGAAACTTTATGGGAAGAGCATGCATTCTATCTATATAGAGTATCCATCGACACAGTAATGCAAGCCTGATTATATTCGCATATACACAGGAGTTACTATGAAGGGTCCTTTACTGTGTATAGTCGTTGCTAGCCGGACGGCTACGAGTACTACCACCAGTGCCTGCTACCACATGCTCGCTGCCTATCAAAGTCTAAATCTCATACCGATTTACCAATTAATCGTTTTACCATTCAGTTAATTAAATGCACCTATAAATACACCCATTGTTTGGTGATTAACTGCATATGCATACGGAATAAAAACTGGGCGAAGCATAACCAGTCGGCCTTGAAGCACCTGCGCGTTGCGTAATCAACGGTAACTACGAGTATTACCGTTGGTTTGTTTGTACTTCAGGTGTCCAAGAGCTCATTTAGGGCTCGCTGTCAAAAATTTGATGACGTTGCCCATTGTTCTCCAATTGTTCTCCACTGTCAAAAGTTAGCTGGCAACACCGGGACACCTGAAGAGTTAGACATCTTAAACGAAAAGACGACGACGACGACGGAAGACTCAAACGCCACTTAAGTATTATGTTGCACTTAACTACGTCATTAAGTCACATTTAAGTCCCGCTTAAATGTACTGATTAAGTGGGACGGGTTAACACAGACCCCCATATTAGTATTTTTCATTTATCTTCCAAGTACAGAAATGGATCGGTTACAAATTTATTATATGTATAGATGATAGTAATAATTATGTGAATAGGAATTACATATGATAGTTTTCTAATGCACCTACATGAATTGTACTATACCTGCGCTTACATCAGGGTTCGTTCTCGATACTGTTTGTTTGTAAGTCGATAGTGTTTCGACCTATTGTTACCTGCACGAGATTGATGGTTGATCAATTTGCATTTAATAATGTCCGTCAGGTCAGATGCATTGAAGAATATAGATCGCGAATTATTTATATATTTATGTAGACTCTTTATCTTTATGCGGTTTAGGATTAAGTGTAGATATTGTAACGAATTATAGTCTAAAACACTATTATGATGGCCGGGCAAAGTAAAACATAAGAGTTAGTTGCATTCCACACATATTTAAAGCTCCTGTACGGCATAAAAAGGATGCATCTTTTCTTTGTTTTTTTTTAAGATAAAAACAAGTGAAGATAGAAAAAAACAGATGGTTAAAACAAAGATTGCAGTATTTGTAATTAACTTAGACCTATTTTTAATTGGATCCCTTTACTGTTAATGTTAACTAAACAACTATCTTCTTAATGATATTACTCTCAATGCTAAACCAGTACATTCTAATGTGACCTTTGCAAAATGGCATACGTACCTCAATAAACCGAATGTGTAAACACCAAATTGCCTCAGATCAGACAGACCCTTAATAACTGTCATTATGTATAGTGTTGAAAGTATTGTGCTATTTGTTCTATGTACAAGTAAGTTCTAACTAAAATAACTTTTTTTTATTTGGTTTTTTGATAACCAGTTGTTATCATCGTAACAGTAAAAATGCTGAGATGGCAAAAATTTGTCACGATTAAAATGTTTTTTTTTTTTTTATTGCGATTAATGGCGAGACGAGTATGCCACTCGCCTGAGGGTAAGCGATACGACCGGACATGGACAGTAGCAAAACCAAACACCATGAACAACAAGGCAATACTTGGCATTCCACTGCGCTCGCCATCCTGAAACATAAGATGTCAAGTCTCATTATGTCCAGTAACTACTGAGAGTATGGAATATAAAGTAACTACACTGGCCGTATAATCCATTACAAACTAGTGTATTTTTTAATTATTGATTGCATTTTCTAATTTTAACAACTGATTAAATTATTTCTATCTCGTTAATAAGGACCATGCACAGATCATGGACTTTATTGCCAATCGATAATATTGTAATATATTTTATTTTATTTATTATCGTGCGTTGTGGCCTGTTGGTAACGGACCAGACGCGGCCGCCTACATGTTTACGGTGGTCGCGGTTTCAAATCCCAGGGCACACCTCTGACTTTTCGGAGTTATGTGTGTCTTGATAGTCAATCACCACGCACTTTAACGGTGAAGGAAAACATCGTGAGGAAACCTGCATACCGTAGCGATTTTAAAGAATTTCTACGGTATGTAAGTCCGCCAACCCGCACTAGGCCAGCGTGGTGGACTATATGGCCTAACCACTGGCCCGCGCCCTGCAGTGGGACGTAAATGGGCTGATATAGATATATTATATTTTTAATTTCAATTTCTTTTTCAGGTATTGTTAGACGGAGATTCGTGTGGACGGACGGCGGTGATCACCTTCGTTAAGGTAAGTCATTTGGTCATTTATCGCTGTATCTTGCTGTGGTATTGAGTCCACCCCAACGACTAATACTGGACTTCATACACCTTTGAAATTCTTGAAGAAAATTGTCAGCTATACGGGTTGTATAAAAGTATTTGAAGTCTGCCAACACAAATTTTAAAGTCAATAGAAACAACAATGATGAAAATTAGCCACCCTCGACCGTTATTTTTTGTAGAAGGCACCCATTAATAAGATCGTTAAATTTATTGTTCAAATGTAGTTTGAAGCCATAAGTATTAAGTATTTGAAATACGAACTTCAAAATACGTCAGCGTCAGGTATTTGAAATACCAATTACAAATTACATTTTTAAGAAGTATTTAAATTACAAATACAAAATAGGTATTTGTATTTCAATTACGTATTTTAAGTACAAGTAATTCAAATACTGCCCAACCGTGCTCATGACCTGTAGTGTGTACTGGCAGATTATTTAATATGCGTTTAGATCGAGTTATTGCGCGCAATATGTGTCCTCATGCATTTGCGCGTTCACTACGTCTAGTCGTCATCTGTTATGCGCACAGAGCCGTAAATCTGATGGCCGCCACACACGTAACGATATAACTGTACAAGTCTGCGAGTGCACCAGTATACTGTAACGTGCGGGCAAATAACTGCGCAAACTTCGTACCAATTTTCGATTTGAGACTTGTGCAAATTCGCGATTGCGCAAACACACTTGTGTGCACGTACAAAACGTGTGTAGCGGCTATAACAATCAATAACAAAGTCACATTGTATTTAGACTTTAAGACTTTAGAATTTAAAATCTAGATATATTGGGCTTAAAAATGCTGTACTGTATCAACCAATAATCGGCTCCTGAGCATAGAACTCCAGGGCAACCAAGAGTTCGTTTGAGAGAGGTTAGGCCATATTACACCACGCAGGCCCAGTCAGCCTTAGCCGTTATTATAAATTAGATAGTGCCAACTTATAATTTCCAAGCGGCCATATTCTTCAAATAATTTCCCCGGGCATGTTTACGGTCTATGTATGGCATCTAAATCAACACGACAACATATTGGTATATTTTTAGGACAGGTATATAGACATACAATAGTACATTATGTATGGTACCTATGCAGTTTCCTTCACTTTTAATGAGGGATATACTTTTTTTTTCCTGGCTTGGCAAGCTAATACTCTCTACTTGCTCGTGAGCGCAATGTCAGAGAGTACGTACATATGTATAATATAGTACCGACTGGCAATTATTTCTCCCCATTCGTCACAATAATAAGGCTTAATGACTTCTTTTATTACGTTCGAAATATAGACATTATTTCAATGTTTTACCATTCCCTGTGATCTTATCATCTGACCTTTTATGCTCTACGGATTTCACTTAAACACAGTTCAATTTATTTTGTCCGACCGAAGTAAGATTTATTTGCAAAGATGCTCCATAGTAATTGAATATTCAACACAAATACGATGCGATCTCTCCCATTCTCACCCCATCTGTTTTATAGAACAAGAACCCCTGAATTTATAAACAACTCCTTAGGAGACTGGAGGGAATGTGCTGGGAATATATTAATACCAAATAACAAACGAAAGGAAAAAACAAAAGGAATTTTTGAATATTGCAACACCGTCTATATTGAATTCAGATGATATTACACTGGCAACATATATTTCGGGGGAAAGTTTTCTTTTGAGGAAACTGCGCAAAGGAAATTGCGTTATACAGCTTTGTGTTAAAGTTTTGTTTTGAGTGATAGTTTTAGGTTGAAATTCGTAAATTAAGGAGCGGTGTTGGTGTGTATTGTCGAAATTCGGTGGAACTATCGACTCCTGTTACTTCATCCCGACCGCACTTTACAACAAATAGAAAACTAAAAGTGGATACTGTGTTTTTGTTAGTGAATTGATGTCGTGTATATCCACAAGTGAATGAGTCGTAAAAGCGGTATGTCTACTTAATTTCCTGATCATAAAATTGTTTCTGAGCAAGACAACCTTTGCTTAATTGCTATAAAATAGATCCTCGATGAGTGGTTGCTAATTAGTGATCATTATTATTCAAAGCCTTTTTACTGCAGTAAGTCCTCTACTATTTATAAGGTTGGATGTCGAATCTGGCTTAGAGATAAATATCGGAGTAATAAGCATATAATCCACTGGGTGATAAATATACAATATGAGTGATATTAGGGGTATAATTATGACACAAGACATGAATCTTTTTTAGAACCAGGTCTGTGTGTATGATTATTATATATTATGCTATTTTAAGCATTCTTATTATATGCGATAAGATGCGATGATTTATTCAACATACGAATCAATAGATAAATGTAAATGTCTTAATTAAAATAAATTATTTATATTTTAAACATAACTTTTATAACTTAGTACTTTAATAAATATATTATATATATATGTATGTCTAAGTCATTCAATTCGTTTTTTTTTAGAAGTAGCGTAGACGTGTTATAAACCATGAGGTCGTAGTTTCGATTATTGTGTAAGGCAATTCATCACATTTTGTGGTGGACGTAAGCTTATAGAATGCTCTGCCTATCCCTTAAAGGATACCCGAGTAGCTTATGGCGTACATTTATATATAATACTAGTATAGATAATATTATACTCGTATTTATAGATTTTATATTTATTGTTCATACAAAAACTATTTAAGGATTTTGAAACGTTGCATGACGCGATTTAAAATAAAACTAAACAGTATGTCATCGGAGATGTGAATTTAAATTGTACGTTATCATCTTATTAACGTCATCTGCTATTTTATTTGCCTAATATGAATTTAATTAACAAGTATAAAAATCGATGCATCTATTTAAATGCTGATCTTTTTATTTATATTCAGTGTTACATAATAATACAATAATAATACATCCAACAGTCACATACATATTTTTCTTTCAGATATGTTTTATACTTTAACAGGTGAGAATAATTCCAATCTATCATTTTAACGGTTGTCGACAAACTACCATGGCAATTTATTTTATTGTAGTGGTAACCCTTCTATTTACATTTTTGATCTCAGATTCCATTTCAGAGTATAGATGCGTCATAGTATTCCACTTTAATACTTAATATGATGATTCCATGTCGCGTTTCGGATTCATCCTGTGCAAATAAATAAAATAAATAAATAAATACAGCCAACAGTCACATACATAGTCCTGACCCCACACTAAGATCAAATCTTGTATCGCGGGTATCAGAAACTACGAGAGACTTTTCGGTCTCACAAACACCCAGACCCGAAACAAATACCTGTGGACCACACAAATATTTGTTTCGGTGCGGGGATCGAACCCGCGGCCTCTCGTTTCACAGGCGGCGTCTAACCAACTGCGCCACGAAGGCTGTAATATATGACAGATTTACATGTTATGTATATCTCGTTGCTAAAATTTTTCCAGAGAACTGTCATGGATCTAAAAATACATCGATCATTCTTGCAGCAAACATGTCTCGACTTAAAATAAAATGCATATTTCACCGTCAGTTTTGACGTGAGAATAACTATTTTTCATAGAAAATATGCTATAGTTTTATCTTTAAAATACTGGCAATACACTGACGGCAATATACCCTTTGGGAACATTTTCTTTAATCATACGAATGAAACATGAAATTGTGTTATTTTAGATTTGAAGCTACATTATTAATAGGTTTAGAAATAAATTCTTTATTAAGTATAATATTTTCTACACCGATCTAAAGCACAACATGGGAGGACTACTTTAAAGTCCTGGGGTCGATTGTTGTGTCAGGAAATCCATTTCGTGTGAGTAAGATTTGGAAACATCTTATACCAGTTGATTGGTACTGCAATTTGTGCCCAGCGTGGCTATAGGTTTGCTCTCTGTCACATCTTTGGAGTTTGGAAGTGGTAGAGCCACGCTGTTGTCAGCCATGACTCAGCATGAATGGGAAGGTTCGTCCAGGGTGGTACCACTGCCTCCTGCCTCATAGGAAATCGACGAGTAGCGATAGCTTCGGTGTCGCGTTTCGTTCAATAAGTGTGATTGTCGGACGCCCAATATCCGTTTGCTCTTCCCATCATTTTTCCTTCCCTCTCTCCTACCAATTTGGTGGGCCGGCAACACATCCATGATCCAGCGTTGTGGGTGTTCGTGGGTGGTAGTGATCACTTACCATCAGGTCACTGTTTGCTTATTTGAAGGACCTATGCATTAAAAAAACATCTTGGGATGGACATAGGTTTTAGCGGGTGATACTAGTGGCACATTCGCCAACCTTTCAACGCTAGGCTTTTCTATATATGTGGTCTCTATCTATATCTATATCTATATCAGCCCATATACGTCCCACTGCAGGGCACGGGCCTACTCTACAATCGAGAGAATCGATTGTATTGACCACTCTCAATGTGGTCTCTATTAGATAACTATTCGATTCATTCCATAATTTAGTTAATCCTATCAACCAAATCCCAAATAACTGAAATTTTAGTGTTTCCATTAATAAAATAGGTTTCAATTAAATTATTTCATTTGGGCAAAACATTTTAAATTAATAACGTGAGTTCCGCTTCAACTGATCTGTGTGCAGAACGTAATGCGTTGTGTTAGTGTAAATTCAGTATAACGTGTGTATTTTTACTTTCCATAATTCAAATAACCAAAATTGTACGCAGATATATACATATTAGGTGCTTGTATGACCACAAGAGAAGCCTGAGATAGCACGGGTGCCATTCAAAGACCGCTGAGATTATTTTCCTCCCAAGATGTGAGAGAGCAAGCCTATCGTTAAGCTGGGCATAAAATATCGAGACCCAGGGAATTTCTTCAGTTTCCCAGAATCTGAACCCAGAATCCCACTAATCACAATTCCTACATGCTTCCGGTAGACCAATGTAGCATTTACAGTTTTATCAAAATTGACTAGTACTAAATGTTCGAATTAAATCGGTGCGTTAAAGCCTCAGTCGAAAATGGATGGATTAAAAAAACAACCTTTTATTTTAGCGTATCACAAATTCCCTACATGAGTGACAACGCCGCCAAACTTCAATATACATTGGCCGATTTGATAGAAACTATCTAGGGCAGCTGTAAAAGCTATCTGCGATCGCTTCAAAAATAAATGATCGAAAAACGTTTTGTCATGTACCTCGCGTGACAGTTTACGAGTTTTAGATAAAATATTGCTTTTAGACAGATCAATCGGCGGGTAAACGCTGCACTTATATTATCATCAAATGTCAGGTGGTGTGAACTGGGGCTTATATAGGGGTATGTACATATTTGAGTCAAAGTGTTAATCCTGGGTCCTTCCGCCGTAGCGTGAAGAGGCATCTCAGCGGGCCGGCATGATTGTATCAAATGGTATGAGACTACCGTCTGATACTATTCCGGTACTTACCACCAGGTGCAATGGAGTCACTATGCCGTGCCCGAAAAAAAAATGTTTATTGATATTGTAATATTTTTTATATCCACAACACCAGGAACCGAAACAAATATTTTACTATAAACGGAAGAACAACACGGCCCCTCGTTTCACAGCCGGCTGTCAAAAAACTGTTCTATGAAGCCTTAAAGTTAGTGACGTTAAATTATTACTTTATTCGAAAAAACATCCACATTTGCAGAGAAATAGTAAACACAATCTAAATTTAAGAGTGTTACGGGTGTACTAATAAAAGCTAGAAGTTATCGGTTCGCTTGCTGATCTGTAATACTTATACCTCAGTCGTGCACATTCAGGCCACGGTCAACAAAGGTAAACGACCTAATAGGTTAGATGTTAAGTGGTTACCGACGTTTATGGTTATTTAGTTTTACTATTGCATACAGTACAATACCCTGACAGACCAATTATGATAATTGTCACATACGTCATTTCAAGTACGTCATTACCGTCAGGGTCATACACGTAGAAAATGCACTGATATGAGATAAAGAAGACAGTTCGTGTTGCTTTGAAAGTTTCTAATTTTTGTTTTAGAGCTGTATTTCTGAAGTTATGGTTGTATTAACTCACGATATTGTAAATCAAGAATCCATTGTTTTTGACTGATTTGTGAGGTAAACAAAATACATTCATAATTTATCTCGCGGTATTGGCAGCACAATCGTTTCATCTTTCTTGACACTAGCATATTTTGTAAACACTTTTTTTTTATTGCAATTAATGACGAGACGAGCCTGCCATTCGGCTGATGGTAAGCGATACGACCGCTCATGGACAGTAGCAAAACCAAACAACACCATGAGTTACAAGGCAATGCTAGGCATTCCACTGCGCTCGCCATCCTGAGACGTAAGATGTTAAGTCTCGATATGTCCAGTAGTTACTCTGGCTACAATGTCCTTCAAACCGGAACACAACAGTGCATTTACACTGCTGTTTGGCGGGAGAAATAGACATTGCGGTGGTTCCTACCCAGGCGGCCTCTCACATATGAGAGACCTACCACCAGCAAATTATGTAGTACCTACTGTTATGTAGTCTATACTTTGTCTATCAACTCTTCCATTTTGAAATCCAAACTTAGACCCAAATGTTAATTTACAGTACAATCAGACCGTATAGAATGATGTGCTGAAATTACAAAAGTGTTATAATTAAAAATAATGTAATCGGACATAATGCGCCCACATGCAAGATAAAGCCCGCACGGGCCGTCGGGAGATAATTTAGAATTCGTACGTTCTATATACTGTGGTTCTATTATCGTCTGAGACCGTTGGGCTTTATTTTTTTAAGCGAAATATATTAAAAAATGCTTTGAGGCGAAGATGAGTCATTAGTTTAATTAACATCTAAACGGAGTTAAATTTAGTATTTTTTTAATGATGATTATAATGCTAAATGCACTGTGTTTAACTTAGAATAGTTAAAATTCCTCGCCTGATTGCCTCGGTGGCGTAGTTGTACAACGGTACAATTACAACGCTGAGGTCTCGGGTTCGAGTCCCGGGTCAGGCATAGTGATATTGGATTTTTCTATTCAATATTAGACCGGAGTCAAGAATTTGTGCCCGATATGGCGATAGGCCCGCCCCCATCACATCGTAGGACGTAATACAATAAAACGAAATGTGGGTGTCGTGGTAGCACAGAAGGGGTAAGCAGAGACACCTTCTGGGAAAAAGGCGTGAGTTTATGTATGTAAGTTCTAATCTTTATAATAGTTTGTTATATGCTTAATAGAAATGTATTATGTAATGGAAAAACAGCAATAAAGTCTTAACCATTTTATTATTACTATCGGAAGATTGTATAAATAAGAACATAATATATAGCAAAAGTTTTATGTAATATACGACCGCGGCTAGACCTAAATTACTCTGGCATACATAAAAGCTAGACTTTACCAAACTGTGATTTTTTATAGAAATCTCAAAGATACATTGAATTCTTATTTTATACAGGGTGCATTTTTCAAGTGGGCGTGGATGACCAAATCCGAAATTATGAGGAATATCGAAAAGTACTGAAAGGAGTCACGAGCCCGATTTTGATGGAAACTAAAACTGCATACTTGGATTTTTGATAAATCAATATTCCTAGCGAGGAATCGAACCCAATGATCATGGCCATCGACTCTCAACTACGTTATTAACTCAACGATTTTCGGTGATCTCAAACATACTAAGCCAAATACCAAGTACTGATAACTTAGACTAAGTTTTAAAGTACACAGTGACCTACTTGCATGCGCTCGCGTAACGGTAGGGTGGCGAAGTTAGAACAAGACAATGTACTTAGGGCCCGTCATACATCACTAAGCGTAGTGAAATGACTTCTATTGGTTTACTTAGTTCACTGGTGGTAGGTCTCTCATATGTGAGAGGCCGCCTGGGTAGGTACCACCGCAATGTCTATTTCTCCCGCCAAACAGCAGTGTAAATGCGCTGTTGTGTTCCGGTTTGAAGGACATTGTAGCCAGAGTAACTACTGGACATATTGAGACTTAACATCTTATGTCTCAGGATGGCGAGCGCAGTGGAATTCCAAGCATTGCCTTGTAATTCATGGTGTTGTTTGGTTTTGCTACTGTCCATGAGCGGTCGTATCGCTTACCATCAGGCGAAGGGCATGCTCGTCTTGCCATTCATTGCAAAAAAAAAACTTAGAAAGCTATTTTAGGTATAAACATATTCAATAATGTCTTTTTATACTTATATTTTAATGGCAATGAATGGCGAGGTATGCCATTCGCCTGATGGTAAGCTATACGACGCTTATGTGTAGTAGCCTGTAGCAATACTAAAAAAACACCATGATTTACAAAGCATTGCTTGGATTTTCCACTGCGTTCGCCGTCCTGAGACATAAGATGTTAAGTCTCATTATGGTGAGTAGTTTCTCTGGCTACAATGTCCTTCAAACCGGAACAAAACAGGTCATTTACACTGGAGAAATTGGCGTTGCGGTGGTACATACCCAGGTGGCCTCTCATATACATATGACAGACCACCGACCAGTAATACTAGGATAAAGTGACCTGATGGTATGTGTAACACAGTTCTTTTTTTATTTATTTTTTCCTGTGAATTTTGTAGGGGAGTGATTCGTTTCTCTTCTGAGTCACCTGTGGGGTGAACAAACCGGCAAGGTCTAGGGTTTGCAACACTGTCTAGGTAGAGTAACCATCGACGCGAGATAGCAATCTCTTGCCAGCCGACTTAATTAAGTTCCCCCGATTGTATCCGTATTTGCACAGGATAAGCCCGAAACGCGACATGGAATCATCATATTAACATGGAATCCTATGACGTATCTAGTGCGCAGATCGTCGCAGATGCGGTGGAAAGACGAGTTGGATGCATTCGAGCTAAAATGACAAGAGCTCGCCGAGGACATGGTCAAGTGGAGAAATACAGGAAATATAGGCTCCAAAAAAAAAGCTTGACGGGTCTCTGTGTGTGGTAGTCTCTATCGAGGCGCACAACAATGTTCTACCACCAGTAATCTGAATCTATAAATGTTTAAAAGAATAAGGCTCATTGGTAGAAACTAACTTTGCCCATAACTTTGACTTTAACAATGCCATCAGCATACATTTGTGACGTATTGGACATTGTTAATGTATGGGATTGACGTTTTCAAAGTCAAAGTTATGGGTGTTAGTTTGTGCAACTGAGCCTTAGTATCAAATACAAATACCCAATATTTTCGACGAACCATAATCCTGTTTTACCATAAACATTTTTTTTATCGAGAATGCATCATAAGGATTCAAAATTGTTTAGATCTGCAGATTATAAATAAATAAATAAATACACCCAACAGTCACATACCTAGTCCTGACCCCACACTAAGATCGAGTCTTGTGTCGTGGGTATCAGAAACTACGAGAGACTTTTCGGTCTCACAAATACCCAGACCCGAAACAAATACCTGTGGATCACACAAATATTTGTTTCGGTGCGGGGATCGAACCCGCGGCCTCTCGTTTCACAGGCGGCGTCTAACCCACTGCGCCACGGAGGCTGTCAAAAAGATTGAACTTCTTATTTGTAGCTTTTGTATGCAATTAAAAAAAACAGCCTTTAAACCAGATTTAATTGCTCATTCAGGAGTTGACATTGAGACGACACGATCCGCAACTCATGAATTGCCCACTAAAACTGTTAAATATTCTTTAAATATTATTTTCCTGCCATACCGTCCGCTACTATCAATCATTTCCAGTTTAACATTCTTTTCATTAAATTTTAAAGCTTTAGCAACCAATCAAAAGTACATTTACCTTAATAACTCTCAGTGTCAAATGTCGGGTCGCGATCGGAAGGTCAAGGTTGATTGGATTCAACTTTTTCTTCATTTCTCGCATTTTTATACGTTTTTTCATGTTTTTTCTCTTTTCCTCGTCGAGAATTGGATATGTTCCGTTCTTTTCGTTGGCCAAATTAGCCACTATTAATTAACTGCGGTTTGGTGAAGAAAAATATTATGACATAACGTGCTATAGTATAACTAAGAAGGTATTTTCTCATGATATTTTAAAGAACTCTTGTTCATAACGAGGATTTAAGAGGAAGGTATAGTGAAATTTGCGTAGTTAGCGTATTTTTGGTAATTTTGGTAGTTAGCGTAGTTGTGTGAAAGCAAACTTATTTCTATTCTATAGTATGTGAGAGTAATTACTAGCTACCTTTTTTATTTCCTTCACTTAATATGAAAATATCTGCTGTCTCTTCTTTTATGCAATCACTCCGTTCACACAAAACATTCATAAAATTATTCAAATACCTAAAACCCAACGCTACCGTACAACCGGTATCAAACCCACACACGTCGGTAGAGACGTGGATATTCACTAAGCAATCGAGATCACGTTACAGGATGCCATTATAAACACGTCGTTCTTGTTTTATTACGGAGACCGCCACCGGCCGCCCACGAGTTTGTGAATTCATAGCTCGGTTAGTGTCAATTGACAACAACGGTGTGGTGTAAGGTTCGAATCTTGGATGAATAACAAGGAGTTGATAGCTAATGTACTAAATGTTATAGATATCATTAACAGGTGAAGTCTAAGCATTGAAATACTTGTCAATATTGAAATAAAACTATTTTTACGGATTTTATCGCGATTTGGTTTAATTTCAGTCTGCCCCGTGACCACGAAAGCTGAAAAGCAATCGAAACGTCGGGAAGTTAAAAAATGTAAAAATTAAACCAAATCGCGATAAAATCCGTAAAAATAGTTTTATTTCAATGTGTAACATTCGCGTAAATCTAAGAAACCATTATACTTGTCAATAACTTCGCATGATGTAAGTTTACAAGTTTACAAGTTACAATTTTATTTTAAACTTGTATAAAAAGCAAAAAATATTATTCCTTTTAAGTAGGCATTTATGCTATGTTCCGTTTAAATATTAAAACATTATGATACAGAGATATATATCATTATCTGTAGGTATGATTCACATAACCGAAATACCAAATAAATATAACAAGAAATATGCCTGACTAATATCCGCCTAGTGAGTCCACAACGATGAAGATTCACATTATAAATAACGTATGCAAATTGGCAAAATATCACAGTTCACGCACGTTTCCTGATCATTCTTGGGACGTCCTTGGATCAGCATAAAAATTGGATCACTCTTATAACTCGTTTTGGGCAGCGGATTTGTTAGTGGGGATAGCGATTTTTATTCAATGTAGGTATTGTATTATTCTTTTTCGTCGTTACACTCCTTGCGAAGCGGTTGTAGTCACTATGTTTTATTCTCTGACTATGATGTTGCCCCCCGCACGATCTCTCAGAAACCGACGCGTCTGTTTCTGTTTGACGACGATCGGTTGCATACGTTTGTAGGTTATAATAATAATCTACTGCAGTTTTAATTTGGGCAGTCCACCTCATTGGTGTGTGTTGATATGGTATAGAATATTTCTTCAAAAGACGAATACGAAAAAAGTTTAATATATTGATAAAATAGAGGCAAAATGATATGAATTGACATGGCAAAAATATTACTCCAGGTCATGTGTGGTCTATACGAGTGCAAGTACAAAATGCAAGGTAGCACGAGTTCTCCACAGAGAATATCAGAAGTTACCGTCGTCATATTAGATTAATTCATACTTAAAAGGGCTTTGTGTTAGAACAACACTACTCTACCTATTTTTGTACTATATTTAGTTTAGACACCTTATAAAAATGAGACTCTCTTAGCTTAACTGTTAAAACGTAGTACTAATTAATTACTAACTACTGAGCTAGAGTGAATTAGCCTTAATTACAATATTGGTACGGACAAAAAAAATCTCGAAAATACTTGTGTTACAATAAAGCGATGTGTGAAAAATCTTTTTTTAAACATCGAATTCTATTTGGAGAGTTTATTGAAAAATAAATTAGCCTTTGCCCCTAATCTCATAAGAATTACTATTCCAAAGTATTAAATAACAAACGTAGATTTTTTCGCAATGAAAACCACTGATATCACATTACACATATTCAATAATTATGATAATTCAATCCTGAGTGCAAAATGTATTAACACTAACAATATAATTACGTTAATATTATTTTGCCGTGTGATAAGGCGTAATAATTACACTGAACAGTTGTTATATTATTTGATATTTTCATGCGAGCTAATTTTGATGTGGTGAAGCAATTAACGTATAAAATTTAATAATGGTGCATATTGAACTAACGTGCGGTTTCGTCGAAATAAGCTTGGATAAATCGCCCCGCTCGTCAACATAACCACGATTTTGATCATTATTTCGCTCTAATAGATTACAAATTTGATTTTTCCGTCAAAATGTCACAGAAATAAAAATTATTGTTCGACATTTAAATATAAAATAGGGCAATGTTAATAAACTTAATAAGAAGTTATGTTTATCTGTTGATTTAAAGGTCACAATATGGCCAAAAATGTCGATTTACGCGTTATTTTCCGGGTAGATTTTGACTTTGTGAATTTATTAAATCTTTGGTATATTGGTGGTGTTGACCCCCTATCACATCATGGAACGGAACACATAAGGAAATGTGTCCTGGTGGCACATCTGCCTACCCCTTCTGGGAAAAAGGCGTCAGTTTTTTTTTATTTTATTTATTGGGACAACAAACAGTTACATGTACATATCTTATTAAAACTAGTCTTAATCTAAGAAGTTATAAAACACATATAACCCACACCATTGTCCACGGATTGACATAATGTGGTATTGTATTTTTGCAAACAGAAGGACTACAACTATTATAACGTCGCTTCAGACAATTTAAGTATAACATGCTTTTTGAATTCCGTGTTTGTAAGGTAGAAGATATCAATATCAATGAAATGCACATTATAGGTATCCAAAAGACGTCGGAGTGGTACCCGCGCACCAGCGTTACTCCTACATGGTGCAATGTGGAACAACTGAGGCAGACGCACCCCTCGTCTTATTACTGTTCTGGGTACCCGATAACATATTTTATCAGTGAGATCTATACAATCATATCTGTTTTTACATAGACTGCGCAGCATCATGACGTCAAGAAGCAAGCGTCTCGACTCTAGGCTTAAAATATTGTAACGGTCTAATAATTGAGTATAGGAAGCTTTTGGGTTGTGACATCTGTAATTCATAGCACGTAAGAACTTCTTTTGAACTATCTCAAGCTGATTGCTGTATTTCTTATAGAAAGGGTTCCATATCTGCACTGCATATTCTAGTTGGGAACGAATTAAGGTTCTATATAGAAGAATGTAAGTGTGAGGTCGCACAAACTCGGATGTAGATCTCATGACGAAGCCATACAAACTGAAAGCTTAGTTGGTTATGTACTCAATATGCGCATCAAAGTGTAACCTTGCATCTAATAATACACCTAAATCTCTTACCAAAGTTATCTTATTTAGGACTGCACTGTCTAGGGAGTAATTAAAGTTAATTTTATTTATGTTTTTTGTGAAAGATATAGCATGGCATTTATCTAT